>JACDJE010000388.1:0-330299 GCA_016647715.1 Pavo muticus
ATATCACAAAATGAGCAACATCTTGACCTGGTACTGCAAAGCTCCAATAGCACTCTGAGTAGTGTCTTTTTATCCTCAGGCACAGCTGGCTGTGGAGTCTGGGTCTTGCACAAAAGTTGTTAAGCAGGTCATTGGTGAAGGAGAAGGATCAATTTCAGTAATAATTCTCATTATGCTCTTTTTCATCTTCCTCCTCCTTGTAAGTGCCTGAAAAATCTTTGCTTTTGTTGCATGGAAAGTAAGGGAACATTTTCCCCCAACATGCAGGCCCCATTTTTCAATCTGGCTATGACAGTGGCCATCATGTTGCTCTGAAAACATTGATAGTGTTCAGAGGGACAGACCTCGATTCTCTGAAACCCTGGTATACACCACTTTGGAGGCAACATTTTTTAAAACCTTTTGCTTCCCAGCTACTGTGCAGGGCACAGCATGACCCTGGGCAGAATTACAGGGGAGGGAAAAGGAAAAGTCAGAAGGAGAAGTGTACAACACCATGAGACAGAATAATCACCTCTGCAGTACACTCCTTGGTAGCCTAGAAAGGCTTGGAGGTTTTAATGTCATACATTTAAGCAGCAGCAAGTTCATGAACAACTGAAAATCAGGCATTGCCAGTGAAATATAGCTGCTGTTTGCAGCCTACAGCTCTGCAGAGATTTTTAGATAATAGTCAAAAAAGATTACTTTGAACAATGGCTTGAGGTTGTACAGTCCCTCCTCTTGTGCCAGGACAGAATTCCTTTTGAAAAATGTTTATTTAACCTATTCATGAAAAGCAATTTATAAAAACCTCCATAATGAGTGATTTTGCAGCCTCTGAAGGAAGGCTGCACCAGTGCAACACTGCATTCAAGTTACAAGTTTTCCTTAGTGTTTTGCCTAATTTTTGTTGCTATTTACTTCCTCTCCTATGTGGAGTTCACATGGGTCTCTTCCGCTTTGCAGCTATCTGGAAATTGTTTCTCTCCCCAGCGTCTATTTCTCTGTACTAAAACTTCCTAAGAGGTTTAGATACAGAATGGAAGTATGCCAGGTATCTTGACTTAACCGGAGAAGAGAGCGTGAACCTCAGTACAGGCTACCAGGATTCAGCATTTATCAGCAAATCAAGGTTCTCTGTAATGCAAGGCCTTGCCACTGTCCTTTACTATCTGACTTTGTATCTGGAGTTTATCTGCATTGATGCTATTAGCAGAAGCTGATCAAGGTCTGCTGTGTGACTTCTGAGATGCTACAAGATTATGGACTAAGTACTAGAGATCAGTTTAGCCCTCTAAATTGAGTGCAGTCAGCATGGAATGTAGGAATACAGGTGCAGAGAACAACTGGATGACATTTTCCATTTAATTGGAAATGCAAGAGACTGCTGTTTAAAATACAACTCAGGTAAGCTCTTGCATAACAGAAAGAAGTTTGGTAGAAATGAGAAGAATATACAAACAGGTCCTACTAACGAATACAGTCACTTTTCTGCTCTTCAGAAATGAATATTGCCCAGATTTTCATTCATCCAGCGTAATTATCATTGATTATTGCAGGCATAACTTTCTCTAGCCATTTTTAATCTATAGAGAACTGTATATGTATTAATTTACCATCTTCCTATACTGACATTCAAAAATCGAAACTCTGTCAGCCTATCTGTCCTATTTATCATCTGTAATCCCATCTTTAAAAATTCCAGTGAATGAGAAGCATGTAGGAAATTGCAGTAGCAATTAGTGCCATTCCTATTCCATTGCAGTTCCTGTTTCCTGAAGTCTTCCTGCTGCTCAACAGCTTGGGTATTTCAGAATCTTATCACTGATTATTGCTTGGACCTTGCCTGCTCTGGAGGTTGGAGGTCAAATTTAGTCCATAGCTTTCTGCAGTTTCCTTCCTACAACTGTTATTTTGTTTGTTTCACTCCAGCCTATTGATACCTCACTGTTTCAGAGAAGCTATCATAGTAGTCCAATAATTTGTCTGCCATGTCCTTCAGGATCCCAAAATTTGCTTCATCTGGTCTGTGGACTCTGACTGCTTTTATTGATTTTAAATTACCCAAGACTTGTTCTGGAGAGGCTGCTAATATCTCCAGTTTTTCATTGTCCACCCCAGGACACATATTTTTTCATTTCTGGCATCTCACTTTCTGTTTTCCTTGTGAGATGAAAAGCATGTCTAATTTTTTCTGCAACATCTTGTTCTGTTGCAAAGTACTTTGCATTGCTTTGTGATGATTCATTGCCTCCCATATTGATCTTTCTTGTATTTCTGATTCCTTTTATCAGTTATGGTACATTATTTTAGTTTTGGCATGTTATTTCCCACTTACAAACTTGAGATTAGCTTCTAATCACCTTGCCTTTGTTCAAATCCTTTTGACATGTACATCTCAAATGACTTAATCTTTCATCAGTGTCTAACTTTTTAAACCAGCATATCAGTCTTTTTGTCTTTAATAATTCCTTTTAAGAAGACCAAATTGCCCGTGAAAGAGGCTCAAGTGACAGCAAATGGAACTGAAGTAGGAGAAGGAGAGAGGGGCTGGGTGGGAGGGCAACCCCAAAGCCAGCAAGGGGCTGCGCAGAGGGGCTCAGAGCAGGGCTGGTGTTAACAGCATTAATCTGTAGTATCAGCAAGGCATGCTCATACCTACACAGGCCATATGGGTCCTGTCAAATGAGTTATGTTAAAGTACTCAACACCATTTCCAGCTTTTTATCAACCACTTTCCTCTCATTTGGCAGTTCGTTGTGGTATTAAACTTTAATATATTGTTTTTGATGCTATATTTCAGAAACAGGATTAAATGTAGATTAGGTATAGTCGTATTTACAAATGTAAGGAAAAGAAATGCATGAGCATATATAGTCAGTGTGTTGGTAGTGATGCTGGTAAGACCCTTCGTTGTATGGATATTATGGATTGTGAGGGCTGAGTGGACTGCAGTGAAAGCAGCTGGAGGTCAGCATGTATTTTTCTCTCAAGGATACCAGCCCTATCTTCAAGAATGCTAATCAGCATCTCTTGCAGTTCAATCCTGAGCTTTTAATCCAGTTTTTAATCCCAGCGATTTCAGTCCTACCTTGAGGTAATGGAAACAGGGATCTAGCTGTTTGCATCCAGTGGCAAAGTGCAAGGAACCACTGGGGCTCTTTAAACAAAAATTGCCATAGCACAGTATTGAGAACAGAGCCCATGCCTCATAATGAGGATTTAATCCCCTCTGCCATGCATTTCATAGTGTAGCAGTCTGCTTAAGCAGCACTGATAAGCTGAGCGGTTTGGCCTGCGTATAATACTAACATTCGTAAAGCTGACTCTAATTGATAAATTCAATCCCTGAGAAGCTATGGTAGACTGCAGGTACTACCTCTGAGGGTTTTGCTACTTTTAAGACATGTCAGGTAGGAAGTAAAATAATAGTAAATGATCCTACAGTTCTCCAAGTGTAATGCCTAAAGTGTGAGTGGGACAGAGGTCATTCTTCATGCCCAATGTCATCAGGACATTGGGCATACGCACTGCCAGTGGCTGTGCGTTCCTTACTGACCAGTGCTGTTCTTTAGGCCACGCTTTATGATGTCGGATGGGTCCAGCAAGCAGTCTGACTTGTAAGAAAAAGTATTGTATACCGTAGGTAAGATAGGAAGTCCTTAAACTGGGGTATATTTAAGGGTATATTAGGTGTCTGAAAGCTGAACATTTGTTTATTTTATGTTGACTCTGCTCTTTCTATGGGAAAATTGTCGTTCAAAACAAGCATTGAAGGATACTGTGTCTATAACTTATAAATTATGCATATCTTTTCCTTGGTTATGAAGGCTTGGAGCAAACCTGTCAGGATTTACATTCATTAGCTGATTATTTTAATGGCACATTAATGTCTAATTTTGAAAAGTACAACAGAGATCTCATCATTAAAACTTTACTTCATTTTTTTCAGTAGTACTTATGGTAATTTTTTTTTCAAAGAGCAAGTTAATGAAATCTTGTTTCCTTATTACCTCTCTGTGTATTAAATTTGCCAGTCCTGAGGGTCTAGCAGTTCCTTTCATTTCTAAATAAGTCAACTCTTGTTAAAGATTCATTTTATGTATGCATCAGGACAGCAGTGTTTTTGATTTACTCAGGCACACACAAATATATGTGTTTGTTTGTGTATTTGCAAATATGTATAATGGATTTCATTGGTAATGCTGATGTGTCTACAGCTTTTTCCTGAT
Organism: Pavo muticus; assembly: GCA_016647715.1. NCBI lineage: Eukaryota > Metazoa > Chordata > Aves > Galliformes > Phasianidae > Pavo > Pavo muticus. The sequence continues at coordinate 4,215 of JACDJE010000388.1, forward strand.
AGGATTTCAGTTTTGGTTTTGTGTTGAGTCTCAGGAATACCTAATACCTGAACAAGTATGTGAGGTTTGGCGATAGGAAAGGAGTTTTCAGGTTACTTCCTGAATTATTCCACTGCTGCTGCTCCAGCTGAATGCTTATGTTATAGGTTTGCAGTACTTATAAAATAGATACTTCAGCTGTAGCCAGCAAACTTAATTTGAGAAGGAGAGGTGACAAGAGGAGACTTCAGAAATGAAAATCTTCTCTGACTTCTGCTAATCCACAGAAGTTTCAGCTGGCACTCTGCTTCATTGGGTGTGCAATCCAATTGTACAATATAGTGAAGAATTACATGCTCAAAGGGAAACACACAGCTCTTCATTGGCATCTTGCTAAGGGCATCATCACCAGGCTCAAAAGTTAGCCATGTGCCACCTCTTCACACCCCACAGTAGGCACAGAGCAGCTTTTTGGGGTGTTTGAATCTGAAACTGGAGATGCTGAGCATTTCTTGCCATGTAACAGTGGCCTGGCTGATCAGGACTTCACTGATGTTCAGCAGTGACAACTCTTTTGCCTTTGGACTGTCCCAGGTTTGGTGACATTTAGATAAAGGAGCATCAGGAGAGCCAGGCACCATCTGCACACTGGTGTAAAACCTCTGTTTCAAGGTGTAGATAATGAATCCCTGTTTCGAGGCCTCTTTCCTCCATTCTTTTTCAGAGAAAAATAATTTGTCAATACTGGGAAACCACAAGGATGCTGGAAACAGAATCGGTTTCTGATTTGGAAGATTTGGTTTTAATCTCTGATGATATCAAAGATTGAGTTGACTCTGAGGTGCCTTGAAAAACTGCTTGTGTTATCTCTGATGAGTTAAGCAAACTTGCAGGTAGCTTCTTTGTCCTGGATTCCCCGATACGAACCGAGGATAATGATCAGAGCACCATCTAAAAGAAGATATGCTCCCTGGGAGCAAATTGTGTCTAATGACTAAAGTTTTTAGGGAAATGTTCATAATGTTCCAAAAAAAAAAAAATAGAAGAAGAGAGAGAAAACAACAACAACGACAAACTCCACCAAGAAAGCAAAGGCTTAACATAGATCCTGAATCACAAGTGGAGCTGAACTCTTGAACCACTACTTTTCCTCATATGAACACATCTGTGTAATTCATTCCTATAACTTTTCATTTGTTTTAGCTAAAAGCTGTCAGCTTTCACAGAGAAGTCGCATTAAAGTTGCTCATTAGCAATACATGTGCATGGAGATGTGATCCGTGTGCAGTGCAGATGCAGAAGTCTCGCTCAGCCTCTTCTTAAGGCTCACAGATGCATCTGTTTTGTGCCAAACAGTTTCTACCTCAAAGTGTTTTCATGTTCCTAGATGGGAACAGTTTGAGGTGTCACAGAAAATGACTTGTGTGCCAGACAGACAACAGCACTTAATTCCATATTTAGCTTCAGGCAGTGAGGCAGCTGGAAAGATTTTTGCCAATTTGTTTAGCTTATTTTGGCAGATTTTTATTAAAATGAAAACTTCTCATTAATATAACTTTTGTTTTGAACTTTCAGACCACGTTTGCAGGAATGCTTTTATACTTCTAAGAGACAGAAAGAATACGCACCTTAAAACTTGATGGTATTTAGAAAGAAAATGGGTGCACAAGGCTGACAACTCATGTGTTTTAATGAGTAAAAAGACACAAACTGACTTAGCTTTAAGGATTTGAGTGCATCCCTGATAAAGATAATGTTCTGCCCCCAGGTCCTTGTGGTACAGAAGAGCTGGATTACTAAGAAGTGGAGTGAAAAATAACTTAAGATTGATTATGAGCTCAAGATACAAAATATGGTTAGTTCAGGGGAAATTTGGATTGAAGTCACAAACTGAGAAGTCCATAAGCACAGAGGAGTGAGTAACACTACCAAATCATCTGTGCAGATCTAAGAGAATGGATTCAAAGAAAAAGTGGAGATGAGTGGGCATTTTCTGGTGCTGCAAGGTGCTGAGATTGTCACTAAATGCCTAGAATTGTAGAATTGTTTGAGTTGAAAGGCACCTTTAAAGGCGATCTAGTCCAGCCTCCCTGCAATGAGCAGGTATACCTACAGCTCCATCAGGTTGCTCAGAGCCCCATCCAGCCTGACCTTGAGTGTCTCCAGGAACGGGGCACCCACCACCTCTCTGAGCAACCTGTGCCAGTGCCTCACCACTCTTATTGTAAAAAACTCCTTCCTTACATCCAATCTAAAGTTCCCCTCTTTTATTTTGAAACCATTTCCCTTTGTCCTATCACACTCGTCCTGCAGTGCTCAGCACAGCACTGGCTGTAGGCACATGGTCACACAGCAGTGCAGAGAGGGGACAGCCTGGGGGCTTGGTGCAGGTTTCTTCACAGTTAAGGTCAAACACCACCTTACATGGACAGAGATGCAAGGTTTGCCATGGATCCTCCCGAATGATTCACATCAGGGGGCTACCACCAATGTAACACTGGCATGAACTGATCTCAATCCCACATTGTATGAAGACACTCAAACAGAATCATAGAATCATCAAGGTTGGAAAAGACCACTAAGATCACCTAGTCTGACTGTCAGCCCATCACCACCACTCTGTGGGCCCAGCCATCCAACCAGACAAGCGTACACCCATCAAAACCATGAGCTGACAGCTTCTCCAGGAGAATGCTGTACGAGACAGTCATAGACTGTATTAAAAGCAGGGTAGACTGCATCCACAGCCTTTATGTGGCTGATGTGTAGCTAATGGTGGTGACTATGTTGTAGATTTTTGTAGCTGAGAATTTACTGTATCAAACAGTGTTAATGCCCTTGTTGTATCTGTTTTAGTTTCCATGGAATTAAACAGGAGGCATTACTTTCAGAGCAACCTACATATAAAAATTATTTCATTTGTTGAGCAAAGGGCATTTTCTAATGTCTTTTATAGGACTGTTTTATAGGAAAACCAAACTCTTTTTTTTTTGCTTGATGTTACAGCTATTGCAATTTCAAAAGAAAAGGGTTAGTTCTGTTGAAAAAAAAAAAGAAAGATTAGTGTTGGTGTCATGAGGTACATAACTATCTTTCAAAATCCCCATAACGTTTTTCTACTCAAAGGAGTTAGTCTTGTTTTCTGTAAACTCTCATCAAAGTGTAATGGTTCATTAAAATTAATAAGGCTTTGACCTACATAGTTTACAAAAGAATTAAATAGTGTAATAATGTGAAGACTGTATTCTTACTGCGTGGTTAATTTCTACTTTTCCTTTATATTATTAATGTTTGCTGCATCCTTTGAAGTATACATCAGGACGATGCATGAATAGTGTTCACCAAATGGGAACAGAAAGTTGACTTTGTGGACTTTTCTGACCAAGTATGTTGACAGCTGTAATGCTGCCTTCTCTTCTAACACACTCAACCAGCCAGACTCAACCTTCAGTCCTTTCATGAAGGCAATCTGGGACCTTTTGGACCCATCTTCTGGATTTGCCTAGAAAAGTTTGCCTAAGCAAGAACAGCAAGATACGGGTTAGGAGGACACAAAACAGAGAGAGGTGCCCAGCTGGCATTACCAGAGCAGACATGGTAGCCAAACTGTTGTTGACTAACTCCATCCTCTGTAAGCCCTCTATTGGCAGTTGTCTGAGACTTGGGATATGTCCTTCCCATAAGCTGACGTTTTACAGTGAATTGGACACCATCAGTGGAAATGGCTAGCGGTGTGTTAAAAAAGTAAACTTCCCAGGGCATGTCCTTGTTTCTAGGCTTGGTGCAAGAGGAGGGCATTTTCTTTTAGCAAAATTTGAAAGAAAGACTTCAAAGAAGTATTTTCTTTGATGAAATGCAGAGAAGTCCTGTGTCCTTGAGGAGATTCATTGGCGTTCTGCAATAGCTTCCAAAACCAAGGCTAAGTATAGAGTGTTTGTCTGAGTGTGACTTTCTTTTAATTGACACATAAGAAATGTAGAAGTAGAAAAAGATACAGCATAAAAGAAGATATTTTTAAGAAAGTAGCGGACTTGAACTACATAACTCTGCTGGAATTCCACCCTTAAAACTTCTATTCAGTCTTCAAACCAAGTTTTATTTGGCAGTATTTAGTATGTCCCAGATAAGCTTGTTTGATAAAAAATCTTTCTTTCTCTTTCTTTCAGTTGATCTTAAGAAAGTCCCGTGTCCAAATGCTGCAAAGTCAAATCTCCCCAAGCCGTGTCCGTCCGCACTTCGCCCTCCAGGTTACTCACGGTTGCCAGCAGCCAAGCTGGCAGCATTTGGTTTTGTCAGGAGCTCAAGTGTATCCTCTGTCTCCAGCAACCAGTCAAACGACAGCGCTCAGAGTGATCAAAGCAGGACAACCAACCGTAAGTCTAAAAAGTGGCCTTCTTTTTGGGGCATATAAAAAGGATTGTCCAGACTGGAGTTTGCATACAAATAATTTAATCTCCACAGTACTCACTAATCATTTCTGTGCCACTGAGTTGTACATTATCATAGGAGTTGGTTTCCCTGTATGAGAGAAAATTGCTTTAAGGGTGAGCCTGAAGCATATTTCTATTTGGTTTTTTTGTGTGTGTGTTTTTTTTTTTTTGTAAAATATCCCTTTGTACAACTAAAGTGAGTAAATAATCACAGCAAACTGTATTTGCTAAGCACATTGCAGCCATGAACAGTTTTGAATACCGAGCATCTAAAATGAACAATAGTCATCCTCATACACTTCTTTCTGTCCCTTAACATGCAGAGTAATAAACTTGGTTTAAAAAATTGATGGTATAATGCCAGAGGTATAAAATGGGATCAGCAGTGTTATCGTGGCTATTGTCTCTTTTCCAGACTTGGAAAGATCATATGGCTGAAATGTCTTTTCAAATCCTATTTTCTGTAACAACCATTAATTTTGTTAAGTAGAAAGTAATGCCCTCTGGAGTGTGCAGTCCTTGGGAAGTGTTTGCGTGCCTTGGGCTTGGAGCAGAAAGGGAGACTGAGGGATTTGCATGCCCCTTTTCTGTCTTTGAAGACCAGATTGAGCCTGAACTGTGTCAATATCAAAGCAAGTGTTATCAGCCTGGGAGGAGTGCAGACAGGGGAGCAGGTGACATAAAGTGCCACAGGAGACAAGATGCTGCAGGCTCCAAAATCTTTCCAATCTTTCCATGTTTGTATTAATTTGAAATGAATGACAATAAGCAAAATGAGAAGAACACCCCAAGGATTTTCTCTTTTCTCCTTTATACAGGATCATTGAAATACAGAAGAACGATGTGTCCAGGGAGCTCTGACTTTTTCAGTGTTCCCAAACATACACTTATATCCTTATTTTACTCTTGGACTGATTGCTCATTTCAATTTATTTCCTGATGAGCTGTACTTAGAGAGTAGTCAATCTCTTTTGCTTTGCATTTTCACCCTACGTTTAGGTCTTTGGAAAGCATTTCTTTTTAGCTGGTGGTACACTGTGTGTCTTTAATTACATCAAGACATTGTTGAGGATAGAACTACCTAATTTCTGATAGATCTAAGCGATATCTCTGGAAGAAATGTTGATGTCTACCAATTTCTGGTGTGAATCTGAGAAAAACACCACAAGTAAGTCACAACACTATCCTTGAACACAGTTGATGTATACAGGTTCATACGTTTGAGAATTCTGTAAAAGGAAAATGCTCTCATCTGTGGAATCAGTCATTTGATTTCCGTTCAAAAACTGTGAAAGAAGCACCAGTCATCTGAGACCCAGAAATTTTGACTCTTTATTCATCTTAAAAGAAGCTGATTTCATTTGTATGTTCTGGTGTATTTCTGTATTGTTTTTGTACATTAAACCCTTAAAATCTGAATCTGGAAAGGATGTGGAAGTATTTGATGCATACGTTTTATTCCAGTCCATTTAGTTGAGGATGATAACCATCTTCATCATTAAGATTAGGAGTTTGTGACCAACTTGTGCAAGAACATTTCTGGAAAGATATTAAAATTACCCAGAGGAAGTGTTCTGCTTGTACAAAGTCATGTAGAAACAAGCTCAGCCTGTCACCTGATGAAAACTGGGACCTGTCATTTCTACTTTTGCACACAAGTTATGTAGCTCATCTGTACAGTTGTTCACTTTCTCTCCACTCCATGGGAGAGCAAGAGAGTGAGCTCCTCCATAGGGTCATCTCTCTAATGTGGTTTGTGACATCTACTCCTGCCCGGCACAGATTTCACAACAATTTTGTCTTTAATTCCAAATGGATAGTGCTTCCTCCTGGTCGGGGATGAGAGATGGAAAAAAGATTTTTCCAAGGGGATCCTGTATTCAGAACATTTGCCCTTGGGTAAGTCATTATACAAGAATCTATCAAACCATTTTCTTTGTATTAAAGCCAACACAACTCCCATTAATCACTGCTGTTGGAACAGCTTTCTTTCACATATGATAGAAAAAAAATATTGTCTCCTTACTTCTGAATTAGTTATCGGTGTGAAACTGTATCATCTTTTTTCCAGTTATAGTTTATGAGCCAGCAAGAGTTAAATTAGGTGCCCAAGGAGCACCAAATCGTTACCTTCCATTCTACTGCAACGTATTAACACAGATCAGCATGCACTTCGGCACACTCAGAAAGTAGCTAAAGAATGAATGTAGGGAGAAGTATTGACTCAGGAATCTGGCATAATATATTATTTCTTCCCTTCTCTGTCTGCTGGAAGAATGGTTTCATTTCAATTAAATAAACAGCTGAATCTGTGGTTACTACCTGAGATCATGTCTTTGACTAAATCAGGCTTAGTAGAGGGCAGGGTAAAGTTTTACTGCTAATTTCCTAGCTCAGTGGGGTAGAAAATGCAAAATGATCCAACTTCAGAAATCTTCAAAGATCTGTGATAACACAGTTTCCTATTATAGCAGCATCTCTGTGTGTCAGTGAGACAGAAATAATTGAAAATATCTTACAGACCTTCATACGTTATAAATAGAGGGCCTGCCACTTGAAAATGACGGGGCTCACCTCAAGGTCTTATATATGCCATAAAAATAATCACTATGTACTGTAGGTTTCTGAAAAGCAGATGGCTTTTACTGGGTGGGAGGAAAACATAGGTTTGTTCTGGGGGCAGAGTGTTTTATGGGAAATGGTGGTTCTTGAAGAGGTCCTGTGCTTACTTTTCTCTCCCCTGCCTGATGTCTCGTGGTGTTAGCTCTTCCCAAACTCGTGACAGTTACATTTCTTTTCAGAAATCCCAAGCAGCATCTCATTTTGGCATACTTATACTGATGAAATGCCATCTAGAGAGTAAAACCACACTTGTTTAGAATAAGGAGATGTGCTGTGGGGAAATTTGTTAACGGCACTCTGGTGCAGCAGCTTTGTTCTTAACCAGATTTCTCCTCTTCCCCTGACCACTCTGAGAGTAGAAAGGATAGATACAGCAGAGCCTGTGCTTTGCTCTTCAGCTGACTCTTCCTGGCAATAGATTGTATGTTCTTACAGACTCAATTAAACAGATTTGCAGTGGCAGGACTGTCCTCTTTTCCCATGGTAGGGACAGGGCAGGCTGTGCAGTACTTGCCTGCTTGCTTTCTGCTCTTTCTTGGACTCTTACCCCTGGGGTATGGGTATAAGCAGAGCTGCTGTTCACTGATAACACACCGACTTCAACGGCCATGCCACTAGCTGTAATGGGGCTCTGCTCCTAGGAGGTTCTGTGCCATGGAGTGTGAACTGCAAGGATATCCCTGGCATCCAGCCCATCCAGCCTGCCACCAGCTTCTGGGTTAGCAAGCTGTCCTGCAGTCTGGGGTCACTGCTCCATTTGGCCATTTAAAATCCACTTTCAAGTGCTTACATGCTGCACACGCGAGGCAGCCAGAGTCCATGAAGCCCAGCTCCCTCAGCCTGACTTCACAGGAGAGGTGCATCAGCCCTCAGAGCATCTTTGTGGCCCTTCTCTGGACCCTTTCCAACAGATCTGCATCTTTCTTGTGCTGGGGGCCCTAGGCTGGACACAGTACTCCCAATGGGGCCTCGTCAGGAGGTCAATTCCCTCCCTCGCCCTGCTGGCCACCCCTCTTCTGATGCAGCCCAGGGGACTGTTGACTTTCTGTGTTGAGGGCACATATTGCCAACTCACCTTCAGTTTTTCTTCCAATACCGCCAAGTCCTCTGCAGGGCTGATCTCAATCCACTCCTCACTTAGCCTTTATTGACACTTGGGATTGCCCCAAACCAGCTGCAGCACCTTGCCCTTGGCCTTGTTGAACTACATGAGTTTCACACAGGCCCATCTCTCACATCTGTCCAGATCCTTCTGTATGGCATCCTTTCCCTCCAGCATGCCGATTGTACCACTCAGCTTGGTGTCACCTGCAAACCTGCTGCGGGTACACTCAATTTCACTGCCCATATCACTGATGAAGCTGTTAAATACTGGTGCCAATGCAGACCCCTGAGGAACATCACTCATAACTTATGAGTGAGGTCTCCCACATGATTACTTTTATGTACAGCAGAATAGACTGTTAGGTGCTGCAGGCATCACATGGGAAGCACCTCATTAAGCACCATGGAACATTTTCATTTGTGGAGCACTGGATGAAAGAAGGATTACTTAGAATGAGTTGAAGTATGATAACTGCTATGAGTTTTGGAAATGGAAAGATATAGCTATAATATCAGGAAATACTTCTTAGTCATAAGGTCTACTAGCCTGTTAAATAAGCTTCCAACTCAAGTGATGAAAGCCACGTTGCTTAAGATTCTTAAAATAGAATAATAGTGTGTTGTAAGAGACAATTTCTCTCTGGCAAAGTGCTAGGCTAAAAGCCGTAATACTGTTCAATATCTTGCCACCATTCTGAGTGCTGAAGCAATTTCTTTTCAGATGGAGCAGGAAAATGGTGATGAATATTTGAAAATTTGAATTAGTATCTCATGACAGCTATTTTTTTGTTTAAAATTATAGAAATAAAAAACTGTGTTTTGAGTGAACTTCCACAATCTGTTCTTTAGCAGATTTCAGACTGGTTTGGGGCCTTTCATTGTTTGGCTTTTGTAAATGCTGAGTTTGCATTCTAATAAGAGAAGATGTCAAAGTGTGTCGGATTCAGATGGGTGGAGAAATGAGGAAATTGAAGTGAGCATATAAGTCTGGAATAGATGGCTAATTGGCTCTGAAGGGGTACCACCTTCACAACGATGATGTGGTGGATAAATGTACAAATTTTTCTCAAAAGCACAAGTGAGTAAATACAAATATTTTCCTCTATGAAAACACATTCCCATGACGTTTCTATGACTGATTTTATGTTCATTTTTCTTCACAGCAAATTCAATTTTTTTTCCTTCTGATCTTGTTCTGATATTACCATTTTTATGGAAGATCACTTTATACCATTGCCACACTCTGAATGGAACTAAAATAATAGAACAGTATTGAGTTGGGATTTTCAGCTTTGTGAGCAAAGCATCTGGAAAAGTGCAATATGTCAGCCAGGAAGAGAAAGGGCTGAAAAGACATTTTAGCTGCCTTCCAGAATTCCAGCATTTACTTTTCATACTTTTGTTGTTACAGCTGTGAAAAAAGCCTTCAACAGAGGCCGTGGAAGCGTAGGCTCAGTAGTTTCCCTGTGTTTGCAGAGATGCAAATGACAGTGATGAAGTATAAATTGTCCATTAATTTCAGTGACTCTGAAAGTACTTTCAGTGTGATAATGCTTAAATTGTTTAGATAATGGTTTTCCTGTTACCTCTTTCACTGCACTCTGAGTGAGGGAAGCAGTACCACAGGTTTGGGATCTGCACCACTCTTCCCACTACAGTAGTGCAGCAGTAGAGGCAGGAAGATTGGGCTGCCTTGAAAATGCAGAACTGCTTTTAGATGTAGACAGCAATGTGAAACATATGGGGGAGGCTGCACATATTCCTTTTCTGAGCCGAAAAATTTGTCAACCCCCCAAAAAACCATGATATTCAGTTCTGCAAAGTCTGTTTTTTTATGAGCAAGAAACAGTCGAAACATTTTGCCAAGCTCTGCTGCCAGCTCAGCAGAGTGCTTAATCACGGTGTTTGTTATCCCATATGAAATCTACGTTTTTAGAAGTAAGAAGGCCCTTCTTGAGATGTTTGTGTGCTAAAATTGTCCTGGCTCAGACTTGGCAGTTCTAGTTCCAATGTTTGGCACTTAGTTCTGGCTGGCTTTTAAAAAGTGACTTAAATGAACCGCCTCACTTTTCCCGACAGTAAAAAGAGCTCGGAGGCTGCAAATGGTTACACAGGTATTGGATAATGGAGTGACAAGGAAGAGGGTAGTGACAAATCCTCTTTCCTGGCCCACTTCCACACAGGATTATTTGACTGATTACAAGCACCTAATTTAGTCACTGTGACTCTTAGTGTTTAAGCTCCAGAGGGCAAAAAGCAGTTCAAGGCACTGCACCCAGGCTGCTGGGCACCAGTTTCCCTGGAGAGGGAAGCACATCACCTCATGGTTAGGTTATTTCTGTCACAGGCACCCAAACCACCTCCTTCGTTTGTCTCTATGGGGATTGCTGGCAGCTTAGAATATCCTGAGTTGGAAGGGATCCCAAAGGATTGTTGAGCTTGGTTTGTTGGTTGATCTCTTGAATGCAGGGACAGCCTAGTTAGGTACTCCTATACTGTTTATCAGCCCTTTCTTAATCTGAAAGTTGTCTTGTGGTTGTCCCTGTGATGCTTTGGTTAGTAGGAAATCCCCACTGCTTGCCTTCTTGCACTATAATAGGCTTCATTCAGTTAATAAAGGGATACAAAGAAATCAGTGCCACATCTAAACTAGCTATTTTTCAGTAACCAAATCTGATTTTCTAAAACATCTGATATTCAGAAAGCAGGAGGGCAGTGCTCTCTGAGAGTGATGTGGGGGGGGACAGGAGGCCACCAACCTCTGCAGCCAGTGTTAAAAGGGAGCTGCCGATGGAGCACCACTTTCTGGTATGGGGAGAAGCTCAGAGCCTGCAGCAGGAGCAGACACAGCACACATCCTGCACTCGCTGCAGAAGCACTGAAAATGACCTTTTGAAAATACAAAGGCAGCAGCTGGAATATATCTGTCACTTCCACATTAAAACGCCTCTGAAGACCAGAAAACTCGCAATTAATTGTCTCCTTTCCATATTCTAATCTTCTTATTCTATCTGATGAGGGGGGCAAATGGTCTTTTAGAAGTGGTCCTGGTGGATATTTATTGGAATGGATTAATCTCCTATTTTAGCCCTAAGAAAAATGAAGAAATACAGTTTTGAAGAAGCGAGAGCTCTCCAATTTCTTTTTCCTAATTTTTCCTTTCTGCACTGATCTTCCTTCTAATGGAATCACAGTTAAAAATCTTTATAGTCTCCTACTAATGACTTTTGAGAAAGCATTTGTTTTTCAGCCTGCCTGTCTCACATATTATGATTTCATTGTATAAATCAATACTTAGGTAGGGTTAATTCAGGTTATCTAACTACTGGGGCTTGTTCCTGGAGGCAGCTCTCACCCACGTATTTCATAGACTTCATCTTCAGTTTTTGTGCTCTTTGAAATTCAAGACTGTGGAAATCTAGATACATTCAAATCTGAAAAGACGCTTCACCAAAAAGCACTGCATACTGCATCTGGTTGAATTCTGCCTTTTGTGTCGTCCATGAGATCGGAGGCACTGAGCACAGTGGGAGACTCTGGCTTTAAAATGCACAAGTCAAACAAGTGCCCAATTAAACTAATTACTGTCGGTGACAAAAATCATTACAAACTTCTTGATGGTACACTCTTTTTTTTTTTTATTATTTTTTTTTTTAGAGTTAGGAAATAAGCATTGATTTGAGATGCAAGAAATTTGATGTAGTAATTATGAGCCAATTTTGAGTCATGGTGAGACAAAGAAATACGTGTGTCACAGTTTGGAATTATGGGATTTTTTAAAATGATTTTTGAAATAGCATTTCCCCATAATGATCAGAGGGCTGGAGCACCTCTCCTATGGAGAAAGGTTGAGGGAACTGGGCTTGTTTAGCTTGGAGAAGAGAAGGCTCCAGGAAGACCTCATTGTGGCCTTCAAATATTTGAAGGGAGCTTATAAACAGGAGGGGAAAAACCGTTTACCTGAGTGGATAGAGATAGGACAAGGGGGAATGGTTTTAAACTGAAACAGGGGAGGTTTAGGTTAGATATTCGGAGGAAGTTTTTCACTCTGAGGGTGGTGACGCACTGGAACAAGTTGTCCAAGGAGATTGTTGATGCCCCATCCCTGGAGGCATTGAAGGCCAGGCTGGATGTGGCTCTGGGCAGCCTGGTCTAGTGGTTGGTGACCCTGCACATAGCAGGGGGGTTGAAACTACATGACCATTCTGGTCCTTTTCAACCCACTCTGTGTTACTATGATTCTGTGTATAATTTTTCCTTAACATCAGTGAGACTGTTCCATCACCCATCTTTATTTCCCTGAACAAGGAGGAAAAAACCCTGAGGTTGAGTGCATGTTTGGTCTCTTTCAAGAAGGGCCAAATCAAACACGTGAGACTGAGGTGGTCTCATTGCATTCATATTATGAATAGCTGTTGTCCAAGGTGACATATTATGAAATTATCATGCACACAGTTCAGTCCGCGGTGTGCCTGACTTTCAGCAAACAGGACCAAAGTGAAAAGTACTGCAAATATTACCAGCTAATCACATTTAGCCCACATGGTTTCAGAAGACAGAGCTGGCCTCTTCACAGCGTACGAAAAATCAATTAACATAATGTTATGCCCTTGCAAAATGAAGTGCGGATAATGAACACAAATAAATAAGGATGTGAAAAAAGGTGTGTGAAAAAAGGTGATCCCTTTTGGGGATCAAGAGTAACTGATTAGCTTAGGAGAACCATGATGGATTAGTACAGGTATGTATAAATTGTGGAGCAAAAGAAGACAAACTTCAAAGAAGTTTCTAATCTTTGATCCCATTATGAGTCCTGCAGAATACTTGTGAATTCTAATTTAGTAGCGAGAGAAGTGTTACAGCCAGGAGAGCGCAGTGCTATTTATAGACCAGAACCTTTTCCCATCTAGAGGCTGGGCTGGAATCTCACCCATGTCATTTTTTCCATCACACTAATCTAGTCCAAACAGGTTAAAATCGAGGTCATAGATGTAAGCCTTACAGGTGCTCTCAAGAATACCTGCAATAAAAAGAAGTAGCATCTTTTGCAGCTTTCACTATTGCCACAAGTCGGTTAAGTTGTGATCCGAGAACTTAAAAATTGTGGCTTAAATAGCATTCCCTTCTGTTTGGCTTTGTGGTGATCCCTAGAGGCCTGTGGAAGATTACATGAGGCTGGAAACAGCTACAGACATTGCGGTTCTTTGTCTTGCTACAGGTGCAAGACCACAGGCTTTCCATTTGGGATTTCCTAAGTTAAGATAAATGCTAGAAGAAAGTTGACTGAGGTCTGACATCAGTAAAACCAACACTGGCAGAAGACAGTAAACTGACACCCTCCAACAAAGAACATGAAGCTGAATAAAATGGAAACAATTGCCCAGAGTTTTCCTCCTGGGTGGCAGTTATCACAAAACGTTAGCCACCAGTGGCTAGCAAACGTTCAGACCCTTGGACATGAGACTGACAAGTGGCAGCACAGCCCCATCCAACCTGGTTTTAAAACACTGCTGGGAAGGGGGCATCCACAGCTTCTCTGCACAGCCTCAAAGGAGCCCAGGTTAGGTAGTTCTTGCATGCTGCAGACCTTTCTCCAGCTCAACATGGTGTTGGTCTTCTCTTTTTGTTTTCTTTTTTACAGCAGCCTTCTGAAAGAAGACAAACTCTGTGATACTCCGTAATTAAACTAGCAACAAAGAAAGAAAATTGTTTCTAATTGGCAAAGAATTGGTAGTCATCTCTCTGAAAAAAAGAGAAGAGATAGAGTAAACCAAGGAAGTAGTGGTTTTTAACCAGTATTTTTCTTCTTAAAAAGAATATGTAATTTATTTGGCACTTTTTATAAGCTTCAGCTCAGTTCTTGCTGCAGAACATGAGGTGATCTAGTGAACTAATATTACTTTTGTAATCTGAGGAAAGGGGATTTCCCAGTGAACATTATTGCAATCATTTATTTAAACTGAAGGCCTATTTTTAGGTAGGTGCTGGGATAAAGCATTCCTTCTCTGACATGTTCTAATGTTGACTAAATGTATTATGTACTGCAGCTAGGTATCTAAGGAATTTTAATTGTCTCAGAAGTACACAATAGCTTTTTAGAATTAGGGTATTTATCACTTGTCACAGCTCGTAATTTTAGATACAGAACAGGCCTGTACACTGTCAAGCTGTGTGGGAAAGTAGGAAGAATAAGAGGGAGCATCATAGTCTCTGTATGCCATCCAAAGGCAGCAAGAGCTGGTAAGTTCTGAACGTGTGTAATACGTAGTTTGAAAAGCTTAAACTTGAAAGTAAGATGCATGAGAGAATGTAAAAAATGAAATAAAATGAAGGATAGCTGATGCTAAGAAACTTGCAGGCACACAGGTCAGTTCCACTCCTTTGTTAATCTGCTCTAAGAAACATGCCAAGTTCTATGGCTTACCAGTGACCCTGTGGAGGAGGGATGCTGGAGCTCAGCAGTGGTGGCAGGAAGCTTTGGGAATGGTCTGTGCTCCTAAACTGTGCTCTACATGTTGTGTGAATTAAAAATAGATGCAGATAAAAAAAATCAGATTAATTGAGCAAAGTCCCGAAGCAGCTTGCTAAGTCATGTAAGTTTGCTATCAGTCACAACTGGAAGATCAAACTATTGACTGTCAGGCTGAACAATTTGCAGCTGGGATTAATTTGCTATTCCCCACTTCAGGGCATGCCAGCTATCGTGTTAAAAAAAAACATTAAACCTCGTCAAAAACATCAAAGATGGATACGTCTTAAAACAGACAGGCGTTTTCATGAGGCCTACAGTCAGAGTGTTCTCAGATTTGTAATCATGTCCTTTTTATTTTCTTTTAGATTGATTAAGATGACTGGGAAACCATTCCTAACTGGTGTCCTGCCAGCTCTCACCAGCCAGCTCCTGCCCTGAGCTGTAGGCTCTGCGTGGCTAAGATGAAGCAAAGTGGCATGCTCGTGCCCAGCCCTGGCAGTGGTGAGGGCAGAATGTCACAGGTTCTTGGCCTGGGGGAGGGCAAAGCTTCCTCCAACAGCTTTATGATACAGGAGCCATGCAGTAGTTGTGTAAATGCCCCTCATCTGTATTTATACACTTCTAGTTTGGGCAACAGATGAAAAGTATTTCTTTATCAGAAGAATGATTGACATTGCCTTCACTTGGTCTGATACATGTCTGCAGAGAGCCTCTCCTTCATCCTCTTTTCCTCTCTGTTATCAGTAGTGACCCTAGTATATTCTCCAGAATCTATGTACACCCTGAATAAATCTGTTAAGACCAATTCAGAGCCCCGTGCTCTGTTCATCATTAGCTCTGTGCTTTCCCATATAGGGTATATATGTTGTGGAGGTGTCTGATCGTGGAAGTAACACAACTACTTTGCTTTATATGAGGTTGTGGATGCCCCATCCCTGGAGGCATTCAAGGCCAGGCTAGATGTGACTCTGGGCAGCCTGGGCTAGTGTTTGGTGACCCTGCCCATGGCAGGGGGTTGAAACTAGATGACCATTGTGGTCCTTTTCAACCCAGGCCATTCTATGATTCTATGATTCATTCTATGATCTTACTATATGGTTGTATATTTGGATTAATCGGTCTCCTAAAATACACCATGTTCCCTCTTTCAACGTCTTGGCTACGCTGTCTCTGTTCTGCTGCTTTGCCTCATGCTATTAGACAAGGGACCGTCCTGTTGGTGCTGCTCATCAGCTGCTGTGCACGTTCCTGGTGATGCATCTGGTTTGGAAGACTGGAGCTAAAGTAGGAATTGTGACATTTGTCTGCACTGCAGCAGAAGCAAAGCTTTACCCTGCTCATCTGCAGTTTGTAATTAACAAATAGAATGTGTATGTGATTAACTTTGATAACGCTGCCTAGAAACTACTGCCTGCTTGCTGGAACATTTACTGCATTGTAAAGGTGTTTTGGAGGGACATTTCTAGGGGAAGGAAGCTCCACTGGAGTTTGAGACATTTTTTCCCCAGATGAATTGTAAAGACATCAAGGCTATTCCCAGACGCGGCCTACTGAACCTTTTTGCAGCTTCTGCCTCCATGGCAAAGTCCTCCTATTGCTCACAGCCATGTCCTAACTTACCTTGGAGCAAGGCTAGACGTGCTGCTGTCTCATGTTGGCAGCTGGGGCTGAGCAAACTGATTGCAGCAGATAATGTGCCTGATCAAATTAGCCCCACAGATTGAGTGTGCATAAATTTTGCCTGTGGCTAACAAGCTGCTGATACCACAGACATGCTTCCTTTGCCTGATGTGGAGCGAGGAGCCCACACAATGCTGTTATCCGCTGTTGTCTCATCTCGTGCAGCTGCAGTGCTCAGAGGTGTGAGCAGGATGAGGCTGTGAACAAATGGTCTCCTCTTTCTCAGTCAGTGCCCTTGGCTTGGTGTTAGACCTGATAATACTAATACAAATGTGCCTCAAGAGTAAGTGCTAAGATGCAGAAGTACAGCAGAGTCAAATAAAACCCTGACAGCTCGGATGGTACAGCACTTAGTGTATTTTATGTTTTGCATTATGTAGTGTGTATTCCTGACTATTGAGTGATATTTTATTTGCAGCACTTTGGTTATGCTTAGAATAAACTTATTTAAATTCAACTTTTCTTTAACCTTAGCTTGTAGACTTGGGGTGGGGAGAGATAAACATGCCGCAGTTGACACTGGACTTCTGTTTCTCAGCAATCTAAATTCTGCTTATTATCTTTCAAACTATTCAAGGATGGCAACATTTTAGCAAAGATGCAGTAATGAGTCATCTTATAAGATCTCATAGAACTTATTGTTCATGTGTTGAGGGCCGGTGGATTTCAGTATTATGCTCTGCTTCTTTTTGCAGTATTGTGCTGGTGATTAAGTGGATTTTCATACAGTGATTCAAAGAAGTGGATAAAAGGGTATAAGAAGCTTAATAGCAATATGGGGGTGCTGAGAAATGGGCAGGGATGGCTTATCTGGGGTGGCCCCAGCACCCATTCCACTCCAGGGGTCCTTGTGGGTCACTTCCAACTCAGGATTATTCTACAGTTCTATGAAAACATTACACAATAGATTACTAGCTACTTGAAGTGCAACTTTTGTTCCCGATTCATATAGAATACTAATTATCTGAAATATGGAGAGCATCTCCCCACAGTGTTCTTAGTGCCAGCACCATTGGTTCTGTGGAAGTTGCCTTGCACTATGTTGGAGTGATGAAGTATGGTGACAGATTTCATCTTTGCTGCCACATAATGTGGCTAGACACAGAAACCTTTATGTTCAGTGGGCAAACTTGGGTTAGTTTATTGGCAGTATGTGCAGATTAACATGTTGAGACTTATAAAGCAGTTCTTGTTGAAAGGTTTTGGTGAATACTGTATACATCTGCTGGCTTCCTTTCAGAAAATTGCTGGGTGGCAGGCAAATGTTATTATCACGCTGCTTTGTGGAAAGGAAAAGTGGACAACGTGTGAATGTGCCATGTTTCTCATGCAAGCCATCTCAGAGCATGCTGGAATAAGATTTACATGGGATACTGGGAGCTCTCATACCTCCAGCCCTTTGTCCCAGTGTGGTTGTTCCCAGAGCCCTGCAAGTGTGTTTCCTGGAGGCACAGCTGGGAAGCCATCCATCGGCTGTGGGAATGGTCCTCTAGAAGAGATGGTTTACCTAAACCATACTGGGGGAAGCATGATAACACTGCAGAACCATGTTTGAAGTTTTTCAACACAAGCATCATATTTATCCATTTCCTCTCATCTCAAGCGGAAGAAAGCTCTGTGTCCTTGGGGAAAGTTTTAGGAACATTTGTGCCTCTGTGTGATGCAGTCTTGTCCCCTCCAGGCTTCCTGAGCTGAGGCAAACTTGCATGGAAGCATCTCAGCAGTGAAATACATATAGTCCTTCATCTCTGTAAAGTTGGCTTTGGCATTTACCATATAAAAGTATTCAGATTTATGAGGCAGTTTCTTGGAGCTCTATGAATCCTATTTGTGACTGTTACAAAGACTGGCAGCTGAGCTGCCTCCCTGTTAACATTGCGCAGGGGAAAGAGAGAAGTGTGTCGTGTGAACTGCAATTAGAGCAAGCTAATCAAAGAACAGTGAAGAGAGAAGTCAGACATCGAAGGCGCTTTCTTATGGACCATGAAACAGAAGTAGAAGCGTGGACTCAGTGTGTATGAAATACTGGTGCACAAGTGTAAGTCTGTACATTCAGAGTAAATGTAGAAGGGACCATATTTGAAAACAGTTACCTTTTTCAATTAGGAAATTGTAATGAATATATAAAACATTTCACAAAGCTTTCTCAGGGAGATCAGAGATGTAAGGTCTTTAAAAATAGGGCAGGACCGTGAGATGCCCTTGCTGCAAAGTATGAGCAGAGCAGCTATGTTTAAATGATTTGGTGCAGATTTTTTCTTGTTTATAACATGTTCAAATGATGGAGGGACCCGAGCTTGCTTGTAAAACCTACTGCTCTTCTGAAAATCGTTGTTGATGTCTGGTCTATGTTCCTCTAACAGGAGTTCAGAGCAGTTTCTCTGGTACTGTGTACAAAGGATGCAGAGTACTGTTTCTATCTGCCTAATACATATTTGAAGACTGTTGTCAAGTCTCATCTCAGTTCCCTTCTGTAGAACTGAATCAATCCAAGTGCTTCAGCTTTTTACCCTAGACCATACTTTCAGAGACCTCTGATGATTTTCTGTTCCTCATCTTTGGACTTTTTCTGCTGTGTCTGAGTGTGTTCCCCCAAAAATGAGCTAGTTATATATATTTTACTAATAAAATGGACCACCTATCATCACTAAAACATCTGGGCTGCCCCCAGAAAGTGTTCCTTTTTTTACCAAGAAAGGTGAGATGTGGTACTGCCTCCTGTATTTATGTGCTGGCTGCTCTTGGAACAGCTTTAACCCATCTGAACTCCACAGGCTCTGCACTCTCACAGACTGAGGACATGACACTTCTAAGTGTGTTTTATCCTCTCCTCTATCACCTTCAAAACTTTCCATAGATGGAGGTGAGCATCTAGGATCTCTTTAAGCTGTGTTCAGAGTAAATTTGTTTGTGTCTTTTATTGATGGATTAGTGAAGAAAACCAGAGCACTTAAAAAAAAAGAGCTGGCACATTCTGTGTGTTCCAGCCACACACAGCAGCCCAATCAAGTGAAAATACAAATAGCTCTAAAATGAAGTTGTCGGAGAAGTTGCCCAGCATGAACTGCAATTGCAGCAATTATTTTTCTCAACTGTTCTGCAGTAGTGGGTACATTAAAGTGTTCGGCCTTTTCCTTAGTTTTATGGTCTGTACTGAAACAGTCAGCTCAGCTCAGCTACACTGAGCAAGCACAGACTTATCTATATGATTTAAAAATACACTAATAATTGTTCAGTTGATCTATACATTATATTGCAATTGCTTGGACATACTTACCTTTTTTTTCTTTTTTTTTTCCCAGAGTTCATGTTTTTGTTTTCTTCTCAGCTCTGTTGGAATAGTTTATAGTTTAAAACCCAGGAATTTTTGTACTACTGGAGATCAGAGCGCTAATTTAGTACCAGCAATTGCTTAACCTATCCAATGCCAGAGGAACCCCAGTGCAAAGAAGGGCATATGGATACAGCTTTATGAACATGCAGCACTCGTACCAGCACACTGCTGATTAAAAAAAACAGGAGGCATTTCTTCAGAGGATCCTGAATAAAGCCTTCGGTCGCATTTCCATGCAGCAAAAAGGGATATTTTTTTTTTTCATTGTCCTAAATACATTTGTTAGACTCTCTCATCTTTGCCTGTAGTTGAAGCTGCACAAGGGAAAGATTTTACATGTGGTTAATCTATAACTTAAAACAATTGATGTATGTATTTGACCTGACAAATATTTCAGCATTTGAAATCCTTCCAGATCCTCAGAGAGTGCTACTGAATGTCTTAAACATGCACTTACCGTGATTTAAGGATCCAGACATTGGAGATATGGTGACCCAGTTGTTCATAGAGTGGCCTGAGTTGAAAAGGACCACAATGATCATGTAGTTTCAACCCCCCTGCTATGTGCAGGGTCACCAACCACTAGACCAGGCTGCCCAGAGCCACATCCAGCCTGGCCTTGAATGCCTCCAGGGATGGGGCATCCACAACCTCCTTGGGCAACCTGTTCCAGTGCGTCACAGCCCTCTGAGTGAGAAACTTCCTCCTAATATCTAACCTAAACCTCCCCTGTCTCAGTTTAAAACCATTCCCCCTTGTCCTATCACTATTCACCCTTGTAAACAGCCGTTCCCGCTCCTGTTTATATGCTCCCTTCAAGCACTGAAAGGTCACGATGAGGTCTCCCCGGAGCCTTCTCTTCTCCAAGTTAAACAATCCCAGTTTCCTCAATCTTTCCTCATAGGAGAGGTGCTCCAGCCCTCTGATCATCTCAGTGGCCCTCCTCTGGAGCCGCTCCAAGAGCTCCACGTCCTTCCTGTACTGGGGGCCCCAGGCCTGGACGCAGTACTCCAGATGGGGCCTCACAAGAGCCAAGTAGAGGGGAACAATCACCTCCCTCTCCCTGCTGGCCACTCCTCTTTTAATGCAGCCCAGGACACAGTTGGCCTTCTGGGCTGCAAGTGCACACTGCTGGCTCATGTCCAGCTTCTTGTATACCAGGACCCCTAAGTCCTTCTCTGCAGGGCTACTCTCAAGGGCTACTCTCAATTTTATTCAACCAGATAACTTCTGAACCCTCTAAACGCACTGAAGACTTTGGAGCATTGCTTGTGATGCAGCGAAGCAGTACACTCTCTGTGATGGGTGCAAGGCCCCATGTTGCACATGGCATTCATTTTGCAGAGGTGTGACCCAACCTCCCTGCCTTGCAGTCTGCCAAACTGGTATGTCTGCTTAGCTCTTAAAAGGTCTTTGAAATGTGTCAGAGTAACTGAAAGTTGCAGTGATAATAGATGTTGTGGCGAAGAGCAGCCTGGAGGTTTTGAACTCAAACAATTGTTTCTTCAAATGTAAACCTTCTCTATAGTTATGAACAAAGCAAATATTTTTCCTTCCTTTGAGGTACAGTGATGGTTTTAATATGATTTAAACTGCATTTCAGAGTTGTTACAGTCTCTTAATGCTTTATCATGTAACACTAGCTAGGACCCCCTTGTATAACCCAGTTGTATAATTCTTACCTATGAATTCTTTATGTTCTACAGAGGGAGGAAGTGATGATTGTATACAAAATGATATAATGCTTAGCAGTTATCTCCTCTGAAAAAATAGAGATGTATTTACTAGGATAAATGCACCAGTCTTGGTCATTGTAGAAACCACTATACTAAGCTGTTAAAAATTATGTTACTGACAAAAATATGTACATATTTATCAACAACTGTCAATATTTTAATGTACTGCCTCTAAAGTGGCTGTCTTTAAGGAGAGACTGTCACCTTAAGCATTCATTCTCTATATTCCAAATGGGACCTCTGACAGTTAAAGAATGCAAAAAAAACCATATGCTCTTTTCCAGGCTTCCAATGCTGGTGGCCATATCAAAAAAGTACTGGTTCTTGGCACTGCAGGCAGGCCTTGGAAAGCCCACATGACTTATTTGTCTGTTGACAGCTGATAGGGGGTGCAGCTGTATAGAAGGGTATAGAAGCCCCAGATATTGCACCTATATACTTCCTCCTCTGAAGACACATCCCATCATCCTCTTCCCATATCATTGCCCTGTGATCAAATATTAAGTGTATTTCTTTTGTCAAGGGCAAGCACACCTTTTTCATCACATTGAAGTAGGCTTTGGCAGTGAACGATCCCTTTAATCTAGTTTGCAAATAATCTGCACAATAGGAAGGAGAATTGTGGTTTATGGAGAAAAAAATGAATGGATCAGTGAGAATATGTACATACAGAAAGTCTATAGCTTTTTACCAGACCTGACTCTGAAACCAGTTAGAGCAGGGCACTCACAGTTAACTGGGCCAGCTCAGGTCTAATTAATTATGGAGGGGAGGCAGGTCTCTCCATATACCTTTGAAGTCAATCATAATGTGGTCAGAACAAGAGCAAGGACAGGCCCTGAGCTTTGGGCAGCTTATTCCAGCACAAGGAGCATTGAAAACCCCATGTTGTATCTTGGCTTCCAAACCAACAGAAATATATACAGCACATCTGTAGCACCAAGCTGTGTCCTTGCAAGTACCATAAACAAAAATCAGGGCCGTGAACCTACAAGTGCCTTGGAGCTCTGCCCATAAGTGCCAGGGACAGGGTTCTTCTGCTCATGCACTCAATGAGGCATCACCTTGTCAGAGGCATTAAAACAAGTGTTTCACCAATAACATGAAGTTAGAAATTACAGCACACTCAGCCACCCACCCAAGGCTATCTAAATATTTTCTGAAAAGACCTGGTTGGAAAGGAACTTGTTTGGACAGGATGGACTTTGCTGTGGGATAGTTTAGTAATGATAACAATAATAATTCCCTCTTCTATCTGGAGATAAATGTACATTGTCATTGTTGCACTTGAGATTTTGCAGGGTTGTATGTTTTCTGTCAAAAGAAAGATTCCTGTCAAAACTGAGATGTGTTGTATTGAACACACAGTGAAGTAGAGTGCTTGGGTGAAGCACAAGGAAGAAGATAAGTTTTAGGTCTCAGCTCCCAGACTCTGTGGCAGGATCATGTGGATCGACTGTGAGTTCGTGCACATCAGATCCAGGGGAGCCACATGAATCTGCCCTATTTCTGAGTCCTGCTATCTGATACTACAGGTTGAGTTAACCATTGGTAACTGGTGATTGTGACATTTTGGTGAGGATCATGTGAAAAAGGAATTGTCTGCAAAATAATCTGTGTGTCTGTTTCCTGGTGTTAATGTGTGAAAACCTTGATTTCCTGGTAGTGGTCTCTGTTCTGAAGCCATTTCTTATTTTGAGCTATGAGATGAGCTATGGTCATTGATTGCTTTAGATGTGGATGCGTTCCACTCTGTCACTGTCTGGATATGGTAACTATCTGTTTGTCATCATGGATGATGTGTGTATTCTTCCAAATTTGCTGTTCTTATTGTGAAAGCAGTCACTGTAATCAAGTGCAGATTGATGGAAAAATTATTTCTGTGAATATGAAATGTTCCTGGAATACAGCATTTTCTGTTTTGCAATATGCAGAAGCTGGATCACAATTCTGCCATCTGTTATTTTTTGCCCTCTTCTTTTTCCATGTACAGATGATGATACTGGGCTGCAATCTCTCCCCAGAGAATTGCCTGTAGTAGCAGCATCCCGCACTTCTGCACCCAGTCTATCCCACTTAACCAGTTCTTCATGAGTCATTTGTACTTTACAGTGTATGCTTTTATTCTAGCAGAGCATATGGTCTGCCTCACATGCCATTGATCCACTTGGAGCCTATCTCAGTGGATTTCTAGATGTTTCTCCCTTGCTAAGGTCATTACTGTCTTGATCTTTTGACAGAACAGAATCCAAGATCTTTTCCATTCCAAGTATGCTGTGTCATTATCAGTGATTTTAGAACATGAAGTATTCCAACCTATTTACATTTCTAGCCCTATTTTGGAGAATGAGAGTGTGTCTTGTCCATTCTCTGGAAATTTTTCATGGGTTTATGTCTCAAAGTGGTTCCACACAGGCTCTCATGTCTGCAGACATGGTGCAAATAAAATCCTGAGACTATGTTGTCAGGAACTGCTCTGAGGAGTGGCTAGAAGAGGTTCTCACAGCTCATCCTACTGCAGTGAAAGGTTCTATGGGTTTTTCTTCTGCTGCCTCCTTCCTTCTTCCCTGGAAGATGGGCACCAGAAAATGACCATGTCTGCACAGGTCTTGGCCCTGGATCTAGTGGGAAAACCTACAAAGAACCATAGCTCCTTGCTTAACAGCATGCTCAATTGGGCTAAAGGACATGCTTGGCTCCAGGCAGCTGCTTGCTGGGAAGATATTTTGTCTATCTCACAGAATTCCCCCCATGCACAAGCTGCAAGATGGAAAATTTGCATGAAGAATCAACTATTTATAGTTTATTCTGTCAATTTACAGAATAACAGCAGCCACAGACAAGGGCTCACCAGCATGGGTGTGCCACTACTGACTTACTTAGACTCTCCCCACTGTTCCTCTTATTCAAGTATATATATTCAAATATAGTTTATTCAAAAAGCACAGGCATTTTGCTGTGGTGCCTTTGGGTCTCTTAGCTGGCTTCTAGCCAAGTTTGCTTGTCAAGTAACCTTTCTTCTCTCCGTGTGCAATATGTTTGTTCTGGTTGCTAAGCAGATTACTTCCTAGTTGCATATTTAACAAGAATGAAAATGGTAACACAGAGTTCAGAGGTGCCAGATAGCAGCATGGTATTTTTTGAGTAAGGAAACTGTAAATAAGGGACTAAAATAATGATTACTGCTGCACCCTGGGATGGATTTTTTATGCATGAAATCCTCAAGATTCTGCTATTTCTTGTATTTCATATTGTGTCTTTACTTCCATCAGTGGCTGAAAATGTTTGCAAAGACAGCAAGAAATTGCAGCAGAGGAAATGTAAGTAATGTAATATGTATTAGGAAACAGACATGTTTAAAAGTTTTACTATTTTCCTCCCATATATTTTCTTCAAAATTTTGTTGGCTGTAGTGCAGTTATGCGTAGCCTCTTTGTTTAGTCTTTACTATATGAATGCCTTCAGGTACAGGTTGTTCTACTGAGGAGTTACTATGTTCTCTAGGCACAACGAATCCAGATCATAATGTTTCCCATTTTTGTCTTTGCAGTATAAAAACATGATTTTACTGAATGCAACTTCCTCGTCCACAGAGCTTCTGTAAGGTGCAGATCCTGAAGCACAAGAAAATCAATCAAACAGTATTCTCAGGTTAATCTCACTATTGAAGTTCATTTGAAACTCTGTCTGAGAAAGAATACAGGATTTTACGTTAAGACTCCATAGTTTGAGTATAATGCAGTACTAAGTCAGATTTTAGACTGTATAACACAATAGCTTTAGCCAGTTGCACTTCCGTCTGTGCAGGTCTCTGTGATTCCTTATTTAATCTGCCTTCCTTTCCTTTTTTAATGTTCCCAAACCCTGATTAATGCAAAAAGTTAATATTCGATAGCATACCTCTGGGAACACTGTTAACTACAGGCCTCCAGCTAGACTGTGTGCCACTAATCACAACCCTCTGAGCTCTGCCAGTCTGCCAGTTCTCAGTCCACCTCACTGTCCACTCACCTATCCCACACTTTCTAAGCTTTATTACAAGAAGTTTGTGGGAGACAGCGTCAAATGACTTGCAGAAGTCAAAGTACACAACATCCACTGTTCACTCCTCATCTACCCAGCCAGCAATGACATCATAGAAGGCTACCAGGTTGGTCAGGCGTGATTTCCCCATGCTGAATCCATGCTGACTACTCCTGATACCCTCTTCTAATTGCTTGGAGATGACATCCAGAACAAGCTGTTCCATCACCTTTCCAGGGACAGAGGTGAGTCTGACTGGCTTTTAGTTGCCTAGATCATCCTTCTTGCCCTTTTTGAAGACTGGTGTGACGTTGGCTATCCTCCAGTCTTCAGGCACCTCTCCCATTCTCCATAACCTTTCAAAGATGACAGAGAGCAATTCAGCTGAAAAAAGAGATATCTTAAGGGTTTTTTTACATTCTCGAGAGTTTTATTCTTCCCTGCTCTCCTCATCAAAAGCTGAACTACCTTGTTTCACAAGAATTATAGAAACTGAACAATTTGACAATACACACTGGGGTGGGGAGAAAAATAAAAAATACACAGCAAAACAATTTCTTCATTGATCTTTCCTCATCATACTATGAAAGGCAGATAGAGAATACTTCCATCATTGCTAGTATATTTCCCCTAAATGTTCTGGCAAATCAGTCATTATAAATAGTTGAAATGAACAGTTTTACCTACTAAGCAGTACCTCGTGCCTACCTTCATTAAAATTTATCTACTATCATGTTGCTCAATCATCCTCTTTGATTAGATCCTC
Organism: Pavo muticus; assembly: GCA_016647715.1. Taxonomy (NCBI): domain Eukaryota; kingdom Metazoa; phylum Chordata; class Aves; order Galliformes; family Phasianidae; genus Pavo; species Pavo muticus. The sequence goes on from JACDJE010000388.1 coordinate 30,361, forward strand.
CTGGAATTCCTCTCCATTCTCAGACATTTTCTGTAACCTAAATATTTCTGTGTCCTCAGCAAATTCACCACCTTGCATATTGCTTCCTCCTCAATATTATAACTAAAGTTGTTGAGTTGCACAGATATTGAGGGCACCTCTACATGTTCAGCTTGGCAAAAAAAACCCAAAAAACCTATTTACTCTTCTTTATCACTTTTCTTCTCTTTTTTAAACCTCTTGCATTTCCTGATACAGTTGCAGACTACTGTTAATATTTTCCCACGGGTGACTTTACTAGCAGACTTAGGTAAAACCGAGTAAATGTGTTGCTTAGTAACTTTGTGACTTCATAGAGTTCTGCCAGGTTTATTGAAGATGATGTATTCTGGCAGAAAATTTCCTCCTATTCCTCCATTTATGTTTAATCATCCAAGTTTCTTATGTCTTCAGTGATCTTTCTTATGTTTAGGTGTTTGTATTTTAGAATGCAAAGCGAGAAAAAGTGTATTCCAAAACAGAGAACACATTCATACTTGTTCAACAGACATATTAAAGAGACAAAACCACAGTGCAGATGGTCTTCACCATCATTTCTGTAACTGAATGAGGCTTGTCCACACTTAGCTGAAAATCCAATTAGCAGAAATCCCAGGTGCTCTCACTTACAAAACTCTCTGTGTCTTTACTCTTTTCTAAAGGTGCTTGCAGTTTGTCACCTAGCATTTATTTAGTCATTTCCTTTGTGTAGTGATTAATTAGTATTAGGAGAGAGTATATCTAGCTTATGTGCTATTAAAGGAAACTGGGGCAAAGCAGTCTGAGGATACCCAGTAATGGCTAGATAAGATTTTCTCTCCACCTACGTAGATATTTTACAAGTTGTACTTGTAGATTAGAATTAGAAAGTCATATTATTTTCCTCCTTCTGTAATGATTATATTCATTTTAGGTGAAAGGGCTGCTGGAGCAGGAAAGGGCTAATTGCCAGTTGCATGAAAGGCAGATTAGTACAGGTCATTCATCCTATGCTGACTTTCAAAGCTGTTGTTACTGCCTGTTCTGCTGTGGGTGCATTTGCATTGTCTCATGAAGGTATGTTTTGAGTCTCCAAAATGGAAAAGAAAATCTGACTTGATATCCCAAAAATGGATCAGAGCAGCAGTTCACCAGTTCAGCAGCAGAAAAAGATCCTCAAAGAGGCAAGCGCACCAAAAGCAACAATAGGGCAGTTTTCTGGGTTTTAGTTGTTCTCTGTATCGTAGCTGATAGAAATAAATAAGTAGTGAACTAAGCCACCCTGCTACCTAGGGTGTCCAGTGGGAGTCCTGTTTAGCAAACTTAATTTCACTTTATGACAGCCCACCTAGTTGATCGCAGGAAGCCAGTTAATATAATCTTTTGGGCTTTCTGCAGAGCTTTCAATGCTATTTCGTACAGTATCCTCCTTGACAAAATGTCCAGCGTACAGCTAGACAGAAACATAATGCGGGTGAGCAGCTGGCTGATGTGTTGAGCTCAAAGTATTATAGTAAAAGGATTTACATCAGTCAGTCACTACTGGGGGCTACGAAGATGGAGAAGGGTGTGGAGGGCAAGGTGTGTGAGGAGCGGCTGAGGCCCTTGGTGTGCTCAGCCCAGAGCAGAGCAGGCTGAGGGGAGGCCTGATGGCGGCTGCAGCTCCTCACAGGGAGTGGAGGGGCCACGCTGAGCTCTGCTCTCTGTGACAAAGACAGGGCCCGACGGCATGGAGCTGCGACAGGGGAGGGGCAGCTGGGGTGAGGGAAAGGGTCTGCACCAGAGGGCGGTGGGCACGGTCACAGCTCCACACACAAATCCAATGCAGTTTGAATTGTGGATGGTCCTGTGCAGAGCTACGAGTTGGGCTTAATGATCCCTGTGGGTCCCTTCCAGCACAGGATATTATATGATTCCATGGTTCCAGGAGAAAGTATCCTGTTCCTTGGTAATCTTTTAAAGCACCACAACTCAGACAGATGAGTTCAGAGAAATATGTGCCTCACAATTCCAGCTTGGCCACGCTTGTAATATGTTTTCATCTGTATGTTCGTTTCTGAGGAAATTACTCTTGAAATGTGTTTACTGAACTATTTGTGAGATTTAGGCACAAAGGATTCCATGCTGGCTTGGGAATATTTCCCTCCAGAGCATTTGATACTCACAGCTGCTCAAACAGCAGCCATTTAAATGTAATTGCAGATTATGTCTTCACACTATGAAAAAAAAAGAGTCCAGGTTTGAAGTAGTTACCTGCTCTGCTTGGAAACCAAGCGTTTTGCACCTGTAAAAGAAACAGTACCCACAAGATAGATATATCTATAATTGTCTGAAATAGCAAATAAATGGGAAGTTGGTGTTTATTGATTATTAATATTTGAATGTGGAAGGGCTCGCGCTATTTTTTTAATACAGAAGCTATAAAACTGGCTTGGGTTTGGTGCTGCTGTTTCATCCTTCTCTGCAGTGTGGTGTAGGGCACATTGCCATGGGTTTTTAACATTCCTCTGGTGTCTTGATTAAAGGTAATTTTGCATTTCTGACTGGAACAAGCTCTAATTGATTAACTGATGATAATAAATTTTGGCTTCCCTTGGAATGGTTTATTAGTGCTGTCAGGATTTGTTTAAATTCCTTAATCTTCAGCATTTTTACCTGTTCCCATACCACGCACTGAGTGTATCTTAGAAATCACTGCAACTAAAGCAGCAAAAGAAAGCAGTTGAAAAATAAATGATAGATGTATGATGTGAAATTCTCCATGCTAAGAATTTCATGGTACCCAAGATGGTTGGACTTTGAAAACACTACTCTGGTTTAGGATTTCTGATCAAAACAGAGGCACAGCTTGCTTTTGAATTGCTCAGCTGTTAATCTGAAAGGAACTGTAGTGTTGCTTTCAACTCAGTAGCTCTCAGCAGCACATCTCTCAGCTTTCATGAAATCACAGAAGTCCTGTTGGTCTTACCTGATAGTTTAGGCTTAACCCAGGTATTCCCACTAGCTGACCCTCCACACACTCTGCTATTGCATCCCCAAAAGGAAGGCCATGTTCTATGAAAGCCAAGTGGGCATAAATACCTTCCACAGCCAGGGACCAGGGACATTTGATGAGCGCTGTGAAAAGTGGACCTGGAGCAAGGCTTCTTACATCCTCCAGGCAGTTCCAGCTCTCAGCACATTACATTAGTCAGGGAAATGGAGGTACCTGTAATAGATATGTATTTGTACATTAAAGAAAAAAAAAAAAAAGCCAGGGAGCCACAATCAAATATCCCCAAAGTCTCCATGCTTCCTGGGAGCTGTAAATCCTAGAAATCTCATTTTACATTTCAGCAGGCTCGCACATCTGCTTTAATAATCTGAAGAGAGCAACTACCTCTGTTTCCTTCAGGTTTTGTGAAACAAGCAACTAGTTACCATTCTGTCTTAGGTTTTTTTTAATCTGTTGATGCACAGAAGTAAGAAAATTCTGAAAGATTTTCTCTCATTATCTGAAAATTCCCTTTGCACATCTGTGCATTCTGTGTGCACTGACTTGCAGAAGCTGCTCTGCCATAATACTTTTAATTATTTTTCATATTGTAAAACTATATCTAATGATTCTGTATCTTGCTCTCGGTTATAAATCAACATTATTATTGTGAGAGTCACCTGATACTCTGTGTGATCAACTGCAAACATTAATATGAAAATATAATCGGATTCTCTTCAGAATTGGTGATAGATAAATCCTCAATAAAGCAAGGAATGGTAAAAAGGAATTTCTTCCTTCCTGACATTAGCTGTTGGGGAAAAAAAAAAAAGCTACGAGAGGTTTAATTTTCTTGCAGTTGTCATAGTGGGAAGCTGTAGTCTCAATTTGAACAACTTGTAAGTCCTAGTTTATTTTGGTAGGCTTTTGGAACCAAATGTGGTAACTTTTCTACTGAGAGAAGCAAGAAAAAGATGCTGTGTAATTTGTACTTTTGTGCGCTAGATAGAGCTCTGGTTAGAGCTGTCTTTGTGAAGATGGGGCAGCTTCAAGTCCCAGGTGCTCTAATGCCTGAACCATTATTTTTAAAGACCAGAAGCTGAAGAGTTTTCAAATCTGCCAAGCAATCAAGGATTGTTTTTTCAAAATAATAAATAGCTGAAGAGGGGTAAAAAGATACAGAACAGCATAATAAAGTCTGTGTTGGACCCTTTACTCCCACATCTGAAGCAATTCCTCCTGGATATTGTTTGTACCAGTTAAAGAACTCTGCATGTTTTATTTCAGTTGATTATTAACTGATGCGTTGTTTTTGAAAGGCTTCCATGTCCACTGCCACTATTTTCATTTCTATTATTTTTCTGAAGGAATTATTTTCCCCTAATAAGTTACAATTCTTTTGGGCTTCCTGTAGAGATTGTGAGAAACCACAGGAGGGCTATAAGCCATTAGCTTAATTTCAGAGCCAAAAAGGTTTAGCAGCTCAAAGTTCTGCAGAAGCTCTGTTGATAGTTTGCTTTAAAGGGGCTCTCAGACCACATGTAGGTCAAAATATTAAGTAGAACATCATGAAATTTTGACAGATATTCCTCCTCCATCTTTCCTACCCATCCCACGTTACGGTGCCATGTACATGATTAGGAAAGTCCATGATGATAAGGTAGGTCTGAGCTAAAGGCAGGAGCACAAGTTATTGAATTAGGGTCAGGTTCAGGCTAAGCAGGGACCCACAACCAGAGCCAGATCCAACCCAGTGGCCACCAGGCAAGCCTAGAGTGCTGTGGCAAGTCTGGGTCAAGCTCCAAGTTATCTCATAGGCCAGGGAGCTGGCCAGAGCCAGCGGGGCCCATGACCAGGAACTGGAATGGCTGTGACACAGCTGCAGTGATGCTCAGGACCTGAGCCTCAGCCTGAAGGCAGCTCCTGGAAGGAGGGCAGCCCTTGCCCTGGCTTCCTCCAGTCTTTTGTTCACAGCTGGCATTGCCAGATGTAAATCCAAAGAAACAGGCAGAGAAAAAGTAAGGACTAGAGAGATGAACTTGCTGTGTATTGGAAGATTGAACTAAATGCTTGTAGTTGTACAGTGTAGAGCAAAATCAAAGGATGCGAGGACAATCATCACTGTCCACAAGTATGAGAAAAAAGAAGGAAGTATGGTGTCAGGATGGCACAAAAGGCATGCAGCTACTCTAAGACATGTAAGTAACGTTATAGAAAAAATAAAATAGAGAATGACATGCATGCTGCTGCAGAGATGTCTATGAAGGAGGTGGGAAAAGTCTGTGGCTCAGAACATTTTTTAAATGGCCTTGCTGAAGCTTTCTGCCTCAGTTTCCAAGGAGGAGCCGGTGACTGACTGCAGCCTCTAACCATTTCCTCCTTTGTTAGAGATCTGGACAATGAAAGCTCTTCTGATTTCCTGTCAGATAAATCTAAACTTCTTTCAGCACTGAAGCCCTGTGAGAAGGGTCATTACCAGGTACTACTGGGGCTTGAAAAATGTTTCAGCTGTGAATAGTGTCCTGTTAGTTTCTGGAGTCATTAGCCAATAGGAGCTAACTGAAAGCAAGAATAATTCTTATGCCTGCTGTCTGTGAACATCTGTGAGCAGATATTTTTATCACTTCTTCTTCTAGTTATATTAAATTTAGTAACATCCTTTCTTGTATTTTGGTTATGTGCACAACCATAAGTTCTAAAGATAAGACTGTAACAATAAGAAGTCTTAATTAGTTGAATGTGCCTTTGGATACATGATGAGCCCTCTCCGTAAGTTTCAGACTAGCATAAAGAGTTCCTGCTAGTGATTCCAACTGGAAACTTGTGTAGAAGAATCACTGAGTGAAGCTAATTAACACCAATTATTACTTTTTTTTTTATTCTTCAGTCTTGAAGGTAGGTATTGATGCATGATTAAGCATTATCATTGTTCTGTATTGCTGCATATTAACAAAAGATACACAGTGGTTGTGATCTGCTGTCAGGACAGATGTTATCTCTTTGGTTTAATCCTTCTTTGTGTCCCTTTTTCATTGTCAACATCAGCATCAGCTAATTTTAAACTTGTCCTTTGAATCTGACCAGCAATCAAATAGATACACAGACCTTCGTGCTGCTAATGGAGAGGGACTCTTTACTGCCTAATGACACTTCATATAATAATGTACGAACAGTGAGGCAGTGAATACACTGGGAATCAGGGCATGTGGTGGCTCAGTTTGTAAGAAGAAAAAAAATAAACTTTCTGTGTTTCAGTTTCTCATCTATTAAGGGGAACTAGTGATGTATTTTTGCTTTACTGAGAATACTGTCAATGAAAAATCATGAGCATTTCTATGAGAAGGTCTTGAACTGTGTCTGCACAGAGGGAAGGGGAAGGATTCTTCACTCATTCTCACAGTATTGCCCAGGGAAGCTGTTCTCACTGCTTACAGTGGCTTCTGACTGTGAATAATTGCTGTGCTCCTTTGTGGATAAAAATCTCTCACATCTGACTGATCTTTCTGCTGTGATGGAGACAAACACTATCTAAATGCTGAGTTTTACCATCTTGAGCTCCAGCCCCTGTGCAAAGCAAAAAAAGAAGAAAAAAAAAACACAAAAAAACAAGAGCTGAAACAACTTAGCTCAAAGTCAGAAGAAAGAAATAAACCTGCCCTGATTGCATTAGCTGACAATGTCCTGCTGGTGAAAGGTGAAGATCTGGTGTCTAGGATGACCATTTTACATCCACCTGACACAGATGATGCTACTGATCCAGGACTTCTTTTATGGACATGCCTATAAACTCCAGTGGAAGTATGTGGAGGCTGTTTTATGGAGTTCTTTTCTTCCTGATCAGTGACATTACTGAGGAGGATAGCAGGCAACTACGTACTTCTGCTTGCAGAGCTTTTCTATTCATTACTTTAAGCATCTGTCTTGTCACTTTGCCCCTACTGTGTATTCTGCCTCTACGATAGTTATTTTCTGTGCAAATGAACAAGGAAAGTAGTAGGTATTCCTAATAAAATCAGAATTAGAAAAATTTACATCTCCCTCCTTGCTGAGACTATATGAGTTTGTGCTCATAAGGAACAGTGAGCAAGAAAAATATTACCCCTGAAAGCTTTGAATGTTTATTCAGCTTTAGTCATTCTCAACATCCTTGATGATTTAACTCCATGTCATTGACAGATACATCGTTCTTACTTTGTCTTAGCAATTTTCTAAAACTGCTCTATAAGTGAGAAAGACAGAAAGGCTGGATGATTTATCACAGTGTATGTAATGCATTTCTTTCCCTTTTGATGGAAGAATTTACAATTCAGAGTGACACTCCATACTTTTTATTGGTGCAGAAAGAAAATGCTGATAACCTGCTATAGCGAAAGAAGGAATGATTCAGCATTTGAACATGCTTAAACAAAGATTACCTCATCGGAAAATGAAAAACAAAAACAAATCTTTCACAAACTCAACCAGACCAGGGGGTGCCCACAACTAAGCAGAGGTGGCTCGTGAGCTGTTCATGAGCTCCATTTCCAGGCTTTGCTCTCCCAGATCCTGGTGCAAGACAATGGAATTCAGAGAAAACATAGCAAAAGTAAACCCTTTTCCACAGGAGGATGCACTGTAATAAGAAAATGTCTTTTCAAACCAGTTAAAATATATGGTACAGACTGTAAGATGGGGACAGTCTAGAAAGCTGTTCTGCTGACTGTATGTAGGTGCCTATTTGAGACAGAGATTGATAGCCCACTAAATCCCTCCAACTCTGTTGTCCAGGTTGTTATTGATAAATGGGAGCAAGCCCAGTTCACAGAGACACTGCATTGTTATTACCCCTGAGTAGGCATGTCATCTGGAGCTGAATTCCACCCTTCTCTATCCTGCCATGTAAATCTTCATCATTAGGTTATGTCTACTCCTATGTTCGCTTCCAATTGCCAGTCAAGGACGCAGGGATTTTCATAAAGAAGGTTATACTATTTGCTTGGGATTCCAGCTATACTACCATCAGACATGTGGTTGTCATATGGATTGATATGCTCAAGTTAGCTGGATAATCATTATCTGAGCACCACTGTTAGATTAAATCTAGCTTGGGCATGCAGATCAGCCTCATCTCGCAGCTGCAGCACAGGCAGCACATCCATCCCCATAGCCTGGAGGTAGAATGTAGAGGCTTAACTAGAGTATTATTAAAATGAGCTCTTCTCCATCAAGTCACTTCCACGCTTAGTGTTATGGCTTTTGTTTGCTCTGCTGGGGAGCTGGCAGGCACTGCTGCTGTCATCGCAGCTTTGTTAATTTCGAGGGAAATCTTGACACACACATCTTTCCTTTCTTTGTTTTGTTCCCCAGTAGTCACTCATCTCCATTTTTGGAAGATGTGCTTCGCTGAGCCCAGCTGTTTTCTTGCACCCTTGCAGTCACAAGAGACATGCACCATTTACCTTGCATAACATGGTTTTGTTTTTTTTTCATGCAGCATATCGGGGCGCATGCTTCTCATGCATTTTCTTACCTCTGAGATTATTGAAAACTAATTTATTGACAAAAAAAAAAAAAAAAGAAAGGAGAAGCAACCCTGTGTAGTTTGCACATTTCTGTTTATTATGGCACTCTTGGGAAATCCTTGGCACGCTTTGAGCAGTGCTGTTAAAAAATCAGCTGCCAAAAGGTTGTGGCAAGGTGGGGGTTGGCCTCTTCTCCTGTGTAACTAGTGACAGGACAAGAGGGAATAGCCTCAGGTTTCACCGGAGAGGGTTCAGGTTGGATATTAGGAAAAACTTCTTCAGCAAAAGAGTGGTCAGGCACTGCAGTGGGCTGCCCAGGGAGGTGCTGGGGTCACCATCACTGGAGATTTTCAAGAAACATTTAGATGTTGTACTGAGGGATGTGGTTTAGTGGGGAAACATTGGTGGTAGGTGGATAGTTGGACTGTATGATCTTAGAGGACTTTTCCAACCTCGGTGATTCTATGGTTTTGAATGAATGAATATATAAATAATGGAGCAGCAAGTAGTATGCTCCACTTAGTTGTGTATCCAGATTCTCCATTTTGGACTAGGAAACATTAAATATTTTAAACTGAGGAAGCAAAGGGTGAATCCTGGACTTGATGCTAAATCCTGACTGCACCAGCAAAAGATAAATTTATATACTGTTTGGTGATATACATTATTTGATGATGCATAAATGCTCAGAGTTGTTTAAAATGCATAATTTGACGTTGTTTTGACTCTGTTGCTATTAAGTTAACTCAGCCTTGAGGAAATAATTCAATGGCTGCTTAAAGCAGGGAATCTGAAATGCTCTCTCTAAATTTCCAGTGCTTGATCCAAGTCTCTCGCAAACCTGCTCCTGTTCCCTTTCCCCCTCTCTCACATGAGTAAAATCATACAACCACAGAATATCCCAAGTTGGAAGGGACCCATAAGGATCATTGAGTGCAGCTCCTGGCTCCTAAAATTAAGAGGCTTAATTCACTTAATTACTTGTATGAACTAATTGCTGTAGTTATCCCTCACCACTTCAATGAAAACATTTCACTCAAAAATATTGGTGGTTCCAACACAGCAAAATACTGACAATAACAATAAGCACAGCAATAACTTGTAGCCTATGTGTAATCTGTGCTTGATGTGTGTGTAATTGATAAAAATTGCTTTCAATTGGTAACTGTAAAGGAATACACCATGCTCCATATATTTGTCACTACAGCTTTGTGCTGGCTTTTGATAGTCTTTGGAAGCATTGCAATAAGACAGGAGGTCAGTGCACTTCATTGCTTTCAAATGAGTTTCCATATGGTCTGTAGTGTGTAATATAAGAGGTGAAGGCACTCTGAGCTTTCTGATGAAGGCATCATTTTGGTTAGGTTAACACTAGCCTGTAGGGGCTGTTGTGATCCTCAGGTCTGGCTCTGTGTATAAATAAGGCTATCAGCAGGTACTCAAATGATTTGAGTCTGAATAAAGCTCCTGTATCATTAAAAAAATAATAAAAATCATAAATTAAAGATGAAGAAGCCAGCACAAGTAGTGCATGTAGTGGCAGAGTACTGTCTTCCTGGTAGGAAGAAAAGGAGAGGAATAAAGGGATTAGGGTCTCTTACAAAGGTGGGCTGGAGATGTTATTTCTCTGACCTGCTCAGAACCATTAATTCACTGATACAGTACCACAGAAGAAAGTGCTGATTTACTGAGAGAAAGCAGGGTTGGTATAAGAACTCCTTTATGGCTGAGGAGCTGACAAAAGGAAAGGAGAGATCAGGTGCTACTGAAAGGCTGTGGGGAAAGAATTAACAAGAGTTCCAACAAAACTGATCTGGGGGGTAATCTTATTTAGTATTTTAATTGATGGACTTGGTAGAATGTGCTAATGAAATTTGCTGACAGTGTCAAGTGCAAAAGCTGCATCAATAAGAGATTTGGTTGTCATAAAAAGAGAGTCCTATGGCCTTGAAGTCTCCAGAAAAAGAAGTGAGGTGAAATTCAATTGTAACAAAAATACGAGTTTCTACACTTAGAAATTAGTAAGAAGAATTATTGCTACAAGCTAAGAGCTCATCAGCTGAAAAATACTTAGCAGGAATATCTGGTTTTATGGGCTATATTGTGGCCAGTGCTATAGTGCATCTGTTTAGTTTAATCATTGTTTGTGTGAGAACTGTGAGCAAATACTGTAAGGGAATGTTGCAGCCCCAGCTGAGTGTGTGAGCTGGTGGCTGGGACGTGACAGCCAGTCTGCCTGGGCTCACTTGGCTTCTTTCTTTCTTGGCTTCCAGCATGAATGAATGGAAGATTCCACATTTACCCCATCTTTTCATCCCAGAGATGCCAGAAAAGGGGCTACAAAGGGGAAAGGGGGCGTATGAAGCCTGAAATGAAAATGAAAGATGGGACTTACTTTTTTTTTTTCTTTTTGGCACTGCTTAGCATTGTGTCTAAATATCAGAGTAGAGGGATAAAAGTGAGGAGGAAAATTTGAACTGGCATGAAAATATCAATGTGTATATGGTTCTGAATAAATGTAAACCAAAAATTGCATAAATTTAGAAATCAAAGCAAGCTTCCTAAACAGGAGAGAAGCTCAGGAAGAGCTTCTACAAAGAAGTAGATTAAAAAAGGCCCACAGCTTCTTGGATGGGGCTTGTTCAGCCTATAGGCAGGGCTGTGAGTAGTGGCTGCTCGCCTTATCAGGACAGTTGATTTTGGCACAAAAATTCTCCATTCAGTCCCTGTATTCTGCTTATGTTCCCACTCAGGTGCAAGAAACCTGACTAGGCCATACTATTTTGAAGCATTGCAGGAACATCTCAGCAACAGTGAACGAACAGAGATTCTCCTGCTTTGATTTTTACACGTATATAATAGCCAAGATTTTTTTCATCAGTATTTTCATTCATCTCAACTTGCTCAAGTATAATGGAAACTGCCTACACTTACACAATTTTCTTTTCAGAATTTCAAATGTGTCATCATAATTGTAGCTATATCGCCTCTCTTTTTTTTTCACTGAGTAGAAATAGCTGCACGTTCATGGCATTTGTTAAGACACTGCTGCGTGTGTATATCTTGACTGTTAAAATGGCAGCAAACTGCTATTTTTTTCCCAGAAAACATGAAAATATTTGTAGTTCCACATTTTTAAATGAATAAAAAGTTTTTGAACTATTTTTGGCAGATGTTTTCAGCGTCCTGAAATAAATTATCCTTAGGATTTTGACTTTAGAATTCTTTGGGATTTTCTTTTCTTCTTTGCTGTTATTTTTACTGAAAGAAAGAAAGAGAAAAAAAAAGAGAGAGATAGGCAGAAGGAGGGGGGAAAAGTTAGTGCAATAGATGAAATAACAAAACAAAAGAGTTGTGTTGAAACACAGGGAGGATAAAGGCAGTAAAATGCCATTCCTCTGTGATGTAATATTGCTGTCAGTTTGACAAGAGTTCTTAAGCCTGAGGAAAAAAAGATTGATCTGATATGTTTTCAAATCATAGAAATCTATAGTAAAATAATCTGTTCTCGGTGCCTGCATTGGAGAAAACCAAGAGTATTGGGCAAGGATTGCAGAATCACTCAAGTTAGACTTGGGAGAACTTTTTAAATATAGCCGTTGTGGGCTGCGAGGAAGGCTGTAGAGGCGGTGCTGTCCAAGGTCTGCAGAGAGAACGCAGCTGCAGCTGATTCTGTCTTAGCATGGGGAGATGGAGCAGGCAGGTGACCTTGCTGAGTCCCTCTCATGTCCGTTTTTCAATTATGCTATTTGAATATGTAAAGCTATTTTTAAAAAGGAAGTGTAACTTGTTTTCAAATGCCTAATGGCAGGGAATTAATACATTTAAGGAAGGTCAACCTTTATCCCTCAGACACTAATTTACACGTTTGACCAGCAGGCTGCTCCTAATAGTATAATTAAGTCTATTCCTCGGGTTTTCTCAGATTTACAAAGATGTCTCACGTGGTAAATAAAGGTTTGAAGATTCCTTTTTGCAGACATTGACCCTGCCACTAAGAGGAGCTGAGTGCTTAATGCTGGTACTGACTTTCAGATCCCTGGTGCTACATGGTTTCTACAGAAATTGTGGAGGAAAAGATAAAAGAGCTTTCCAAATATTTGGATTGCTTGTGAAGATATATTTAGGTTTTAGGCATTCTGAAGCCAGAAGGGCATATTTCCACCTTGCCACGGAGAGTTTAGACGTGACACAGCTGTGTCACACTGACTAACAGCATTCAGTCCTATAGATCCTTTACAGAGAGAAATCATCTGAGCATCTGATGTCTTTTTAGAGATAAAAAGTCTGGGAAGTGGCAACACACTGCTTCTGAAACATTTAATTGAGGACTCAGAAATAACACATGGCTACTGCATAATGTTTTCATTCATCGTGAGGAGCGGTTGGTCTTCTGCCACAGGTGAATTTCATGTTATTTCAATTGGTTTTGTTTCCCAGAGCACTAAATTCTGAGATTATTGCTTCTGTCAAATGGTACCTTACTCCTTTAATCATTCTAGTAAAGTCAGTGGTAAAATACTTCATCTTCTGAGCAAAGATAAAAGGATCTGGTCCATAAGGGAAAGAAATCCCAGTCTGCTGCAATTGACAATTCAGTGTTTTCCCTCCTTTGCTCATTTTCTGATATATTACAATTTTTCAGCAGCGAGCTATTCCTTGTGTAATTGCATTGGAATACCTCAGGCTCAATTTTCTAATAACACTGCATTTTGTGGGGAGATTAAATTTCATGGGTAGTTACAGTATATAATCTTTTCAGTTCTGAGAGAATATAACAGTTAGAAATTAAGCTGGAATACCAATGCCTGCTATGAATTTACTATGTCATGTTTTGAATTACCACCTTATTTTCAAGTAAAACTTTGCCCTGGCTAAACATTAAAGTTCTAGAATGAGCTCTTCAGCAACTGCTGATGGTTGTAATGCTGTCAGCAGGAGATACTAGCTTAGATAATATCTGGTATTATATCCGGGGCCAGACAATTAAAAAATTAGTGCATCTTGGAAATTATTGATGGTTTGCACTTCTTCCCTGTCTGATACTATCTGCACCACCTGTAGCTTTCTTTTAAAAATTGCTGCATTAGACATAGCTGTGCCCGACTGAGGCTGAGACATGGTTGGACAAACACATCTACCTTTTGTTACAAGCTAGATTGGGCTTGTAATCACACCCAACCTTCAGATGGATGGAAGGGCATATCACCTCAGAGGTTTAACCTCTTCATGCACTGAAACCTTTTCTTCCATATAGCATCTTTAAACCATAACTCTGCTCCTAGCAGAGCACACAGGGCTGCACAGGGACCCTTTCTGGTCCCCAGCCCTAACCCTGGTGTCACCTTACATGCCATCACTCATGAGGCTGCCCACTTCAAGACAAAGCAGTGATCACCAGTTCACTTTAAATTGGTAGCTTTTGTTAACCACTGGTAGGAAACCCAGCTGTTAGTTGAGAAGCCTCACTCATGCTGCTTTCTGCTCCTTTGTCAACCTCCTAAATCCTATTTTCAGTAAATAGTGTAGATATATTTTATTTGTTTATTCTCCAAGAAAGGATTAGATCAGTAAATCTGTTTCAAGTTTAATTGATCTGATAAGAAAGAATGCAAAATCTAAAAAAAATAAGTAGAGAAGTTGAGATAGCGAAGAGAGAGCAAAGCTTGATCGTTTCCTATTACCTCAGTGTGTCGGAGGTCACCTGTTTTCTGTGAATTTGAGTTGATTCAGGTAAGAGTAGAGATAGTGTGGGTCTAGGCTGAGTGTTATGGGTTGCCTCAGCAGAGGTGACCAGCCTCAGGAAGGTGAAGAGCTACCTGCCTGTCCCCAGAGACTCTGAAGATCACCCATGGGTACCCGAGCTGGGCAGTGCCTGCTGGCAGTCTGCTCAGAGGTATGGCAGAGTTGGGGACTGACTGTATCACAGAGCAGGGTGGTCCACGGTGACCTCTGCTCACAGCAGCTCGTCCTCCCTCTTCCTGCCTGAGCTCCCCAGGACATCAGGAAAAATTAGCCTGGTGCTGCTGCTGATGTGCACTGTGGTAGTCTGCAGAGCAGAGCCACACTGTCTGTGCAGTGCTGCAGTGAATTGGGCTCTGGTGTGCCATCCAGACATGGTAAATGAATACAGAAGTACTTGAAATCACACAGAATAATAGAGGCTGTCTGTGAGGTGGAGTGCTATGCTTGATTACCCCAGTGGGGTTTTAATGCTGTGGACGGAGTGCTAGTCGCAGCAGGGACCCAGTGATCTCTTGTGGCTGCCCAGTGCAGCCCAGCAAGCTTTTTGGTGCTCTGCCCTTCCCTTCCCATCCAACACAGGCCTCTCTCCTACCTGTCACAGTATATCCATGACCCACCTCACAGTGGTGTAGTGTCGTTTATCTCTGCATCCAGATGAACCATGGTCACCTCTTCTTACTGCTGCGTCTGCTGCAGGCAGCTCCAGCTCTGCACCACATCCTGGTTATGCCCAGAGCAGAGACCACTGGAAATGGAGAATACCCAAGAAAATGTAAAATCACTGCCTCCTGAAAGTCTCTCCTCAATGTGCACTGCTGTGACCAAGTCCTGCTGTCTAGGAATGACTCAGAAGTCATTCTGCATATATGTAGTGGCCTTAAGTTGCACCAGGAGAGATTGAGGTTGGATATTTGGAAAAATTTCTTCTGAGAAGGAGCGGTGAGACATTGGAACAGGCTGCCCAGGGAGATGATGGAGTCACTGTCCCCTGAGGTGTTCAAGAAACATGGAGATGTGGCACTGAGGGACATGGTTCAGTGAGCATGGTGAGGATGAGTTGGTGGTTGGATTAGGTGATCTTAGAGGTCTTTTCCAGCCTTAATGATTCTATGATTCTGTGGTTAAAAGTTTCCTAGGTAAAAGAAGAAAAAGAAAAAGGAGTGAAATATAAGCTAGTATTTCATACAGATAGCCAGACCACATGTTTCTAGCCCTGGAATTTTTTTATCTAAATATGTATATATGGTATATACAAACACTTCCTGAATTTATCACACTAAATAGTTACGATTCCTCTGATAGGCATTTGTTAACCCATCTTAGTACCTATTATAGACAGGGCCAGCAAAAAACAATTGCTAATTATGGTAAAAATCACAATGCACATCTGTCCACTTTCCTCTGTGTAGTTTGTGCCAGAACTTCTTTGTCATGTATCCTCCTTAACGTACTGTGTCCCAGTGGCAGCCTCTGCCCTGTTCCCTGCCATGAGCTCTGTGCTCCTCTCTCGCCCATCCTCTCCCTGGGCAGGGGGACAGGGCAGAACAGCAGTGAGCCATCCTAGCCCCCACCATTAATCCCTGGACAAACCATTAATCCCTGGACCATTGTGTTCATAATATGGCTACTTCTAAGGCAGACGGTCACTAGGTAGTGTCAGGAAATTTTGGTGTTGTTTTTTTTTACCTCCATTGCAAATGTGGGTCAAAAAATTGGTATTTCTACCCAGAACATGGTTATGTATCTGGGCCTGGTCTAAGGAGAATATTTTAGGAGTGAGCTGTACTTACATTTATCCAGCTTGCTTCACTATGGAAATTATTTAGAGAGGCATAATGTTACCAGTGCTAGCAGTACCAACATACATAAGCTCACACATGGAGTGAAGCATTAGACAAACCAAAGCATATTTTTTACTTTTCCTTTGATTACACTCAGATTTTAGACTGACATACAAATATTTTTCATGGTGACTAACTAGGTTCTGGTGATTTTTCTTGCAGAGCATTTGACTGGTTTGCTTTCTTCTCAGCTGAAAATCTGTGTAAAGGGCAGGCTAAATAATTCACACATGTTTAATATTGGAGTGGTGAGCTATTCCTTAAAGGCCAGCATTTCCTGACTTCTTTTTCATGCTTGAGCTGATCTCTGCACGAACCAAGAGGCCTTCCTGAAGCACGCAACCAGCTTTCTCACTTAGCTCCTGGTCTTTTAAAAACAACATAGATGGGGGTCTTTCCCTCAACCTCAGCACACATTTTCTCACTTCCCTCTTTCCTTCTCATTCATACAGCTCACACCAGTCATATTCAACTCTGTTTTGTTGGAAGTCACAATGTATAGAACCAGCAGAAAGCAGGGTTTTGCTTCCTAATGCTTCTCAAGTCATTTTACTCTAAACCGTAATCACTGATTTGTTTTAGATGTCTTAATGATTTGCTTTGTCAGTTCGGTGTGAAGACATCTTTGTTTGGACAGCCTTGTGAGAATGCTCCTTCAGCTTTTCTTAACCATCAGGACAGCAAGAAAGGTAATAACAGTTCTTTCACTTGCTGTATTTATGATCGTTGTTAGCAAATATCTTTTAATTCCTGCAACAAAGTACTGAAAATCTGTGGCACATCATTTTGACTGTCAATATGAAATTTGATGAAGACGTGTAAAGAACCTAAATTGTAATTGCCACATGCACCTCTGTTTTTAGGACAGAGCCACCAGCCAAGGCTCCTGCGCATCTGTATGGAGTAACATACATGTGAAATGATATCCCAAGCTTTCTGAATCTGACACAAGATAAAAAACAAAACAAAACATGTACATCCATATGACACAGCTCTTGGAGCTGCCCCAGACTGAGTCTTTAGAGTCAGAGTCATAGAATCATTAAGGTTGGAAAAGGCATCTAAGATCACCAAGTCCAACCATCAACCCATCAGCATTGTACCCCCTCACAGAATCACAGAATCATTAAGGTTGGAAAAGATCTCCAAGTTCAGCAAGTCCAACCATTGACACTTCACCATTATGCCCACTAAATCGTGTCTCTAAGTGCCACATCTCCATGTTTCTTGTACACCTCCAGGGACAGTGACTCTGCCACCTCCCTGGGCAGCCTGTTCCAATGCCACATCACTCTTTCATTGCAGTCTGAGGTAACAGCTTTCTCAAACAGTTCTTCATTTTCTTGTCCTTCTGCTTGGCCTTTGGTTTCTGGATTTTCATGTATGGATGATCATGCTGTGAGTCATGGCTGCACAGAACAGACTCTTATTTCATTAAATTAACATGTGTATCCATAAGGAAGCAGTGTAACCCTTCAGATCTCCTCCAGATTGGTTCATATGAAAACAGTAAATCTTTAGAAAAGCTAGAAAACTGTTGGTGTACATCTTTTAAGTAGGAAGAATCCTGATTTACGGAGAACACATTTTGGCCTGCGCAATCTTAATGTAGCAATGCTAGTGTCTAGTATCTTCTGGATGTGGTATTTATTTAATCCAGGAGGGAAGTACATGCCCAAAGAAATGAATGAATCCATTTAGCAAAAATGCATTGCATATAAATGCATATACTGGCTGGAGATTTTCTTGTTATGTCTAATTGCCCACGATGTAAGGTTTTACAAATTTCCTTTATTTCAGTAGTTTTCAATGTTCTGTGTTTTTCTTCATATGCTTGACGATTTTTTTCTTTTTGTCTGCACTGTTTCTTTTCAAAGTAGCTCTCCCTATTAGCTCTTAGCTATAACTTACATTACAACTTTTGGTGTTTATTATGTGCACACACCTCTAATCTGCTAAATAAAGACGGAGTCGCCGTCCCTGGCAGTGTTCAAGAGGCGTCTGGATGAGGAGCTACGAGATATGGTTTAGTAGTTTGTGTTAGCAATGGTAATGGGAGGACGGTTAGATGATCTTGTAGGTCCTTTCCAACCTTGTGATTCTATGATTCTATGATTCTATATGGGTACACACACACATGCACGACAATCATATGCAACCCGCACACGTGCACACACAGAAATGCAGGGGTAATTCTGCAGAAGGTTACATCCTGAAAAGTTCATGGGGACTATAAGGGAGTGCATTGTCTGCAAAGCTCTCTGTGGTCACTGTTTAAAAACCAGTGTATCTGTACCAGATATCAATATCCAGCTGCCCCTCCACCACCTAGTTATTAATTACCTGTTTGGCTAATTGTGAAGCTTCCTGTTACCCTCCTGCTAATGACTTACTGTGATGTGTCCTTACTTGCTGGATGAGCGTTGGCTGTGCTTCTAGATCTCTTCAAAAAAGTACTGACAGGCATCATTTGTTTCACAAATAAACTCTCAAACGTCTTCTCAGGGTATTTCCTTGTTTATTCTCACCAATGACATTCAGTTTAATTATTTCTGTTGAACTGAATCTAGTTATTTCCCAAAGAAACTACTTACATATTAAACTTATCCCTTCCAGCTATTCCTTGTCTTTTTTCTGCAGATTACCAGTCCCTAATGAGATACTGCCTTCTTCTTTCCTAAACACTTGTACAAATTCACAATCTACATTATCCATATGTGTGTTTTCTTAATTCTCAATGAATTGCTGGATTAAGGGCTTCCAACTCCAGACATTCGTACAGTCTTTCTGCATGGTACTCTCTTTAATCCATTCCTGATCAACCCAACTGGGAATCACTGTGAGGCACATTTCTGAGCTTTCTCCAAAAGCTGTGGACACACTGATAATGTCCTTCAGATGCAGTGTGTAGGGCTCGAACATGAAGCCATGCACTCCCAGAATCAGTGCTTAGCAGGATCATCTAATGGACCATTCCACAAACCTGTAAGGGTTTTCCTGGTCATTTGGTTGATGGACTACAGGTGGTAATAGGAATCATAGAATCCTAGATTTATAGAATGGCTTAAGCTGGAAGGGACCTTAAAGCCGACACAGTTCCAACCCCCTGCCATGGGCTGGCTGCCACCCACCAGCTCAGTTTGCCCAGGGCCCCATCCAGCCTGGCCTTGAGCGCATCCCAGGAGAACTGGGAGAACTCAGGTGTAACAAGGCAGAGTATTTTTAGATGGGCGGCATATAAAGGAAAGCTCTGAAATTCTTTATGCTTGGTATCAGGTGGTGGGCAGCACGCATTGTAACTCCCATGTGGGGCAGCAGATGAATTTGTGCTGAGCTCTTACTGCTTAGTGAGCAGTCCCACAGGGTAGTTTCTGGCACACCGCTGAATCTGGGATCTGAAAGGAGTACCAGAAAACCAGAATACAGCTCTGGAATTTGAGATTGTACCATAATCCCTTTGCCCAGGAGGGTAGAGTTAATAATTCCTTGGCAACCTTTTTTGCAGTGTTCTCTGTTTTGCAGCCTAAATGGTTTGTTAACTCTGATGCTGCTGTTACTTTCTGGAGATAGATATGTTCCTTCTTTTAAAATCTCAGCTTTGTAGGTAAACGTATAATAAACATTTTGATTCAGAGTGAATTTGTTTCATATGCGTTGGTCCAAAAACAGGATTTTGAACTAGGCTGCAATATTTTCACACTGTTTTCAAGCTATGGGAATATGAAAGCAAAGAAATGTTTGTCTTCAACAAAATACTTCTGGTTAAAAACACACAATTGTTATTCTTTTTTTTTTTTTTGTCAGTATTCAGAGGAGATTCATGTTGAGAGTTTGAGACTTTATAAGGTAGAAATAAGCTGAGCTCACAGATAAAAAGTGACTAATCGGAAACAATATTGCTCACTACAGGCATGCCACTTTGGTGAAAGGACAATCACGATATTTCTGATGAATGTGGTGTTAGAAAATTAAAGTGTACTTAATATAGTAGTTTAGCTGCACATTATACTGGAATAAGCTGAGGATAGGAATGAATTGTTCCAGTTTTCTGTGTTCTGAAGCCTGTCTTTGCGTACTTGGAAAGCAGTCTGGGGTGATGACTGCAAAAGGCATTACCACCCCGTTCTGCCACAGGCACAAAAAATTAGGTGTCCTCTAGGGTCACATCTGATGTTCTCAAAAGACTGGAGAGAGATATATTGGCCATCTAAAATAGTAATTATTTGTATCTTCACCCATTGGATTCAGGGAGTTTAGCATTGAAATAAAACGGAGTGGATGATGAGAATTGGTGAAATAGTATCATATGAAACCTTACATCATTTTCCAGCCACTTAAACACATCTTGTGTTTGTGAATGCGTTCCCTGAAGTTGTGAGCAAGGAAGCAATTGTGTGATTGCCCCTTTCTGTCAGATAGCTGGCTTTCTGGCATGGGCAATTTTCCACAGCGATCTATCAAACCAAAACACTGCTCCTCTGAGCGCCACAAGACCACAGATAACTGTGGCAGCAGGGAACCCATATGTAATTACTGAAATGATATCCTCTACCAAATTGCACGGAGTAGTCACAAAGGAAGGTCAGAAAATATGTGTTGTTCCTCCTGCCTGCCACACTACAAGGAGCTCGAATATCAGCCCTTTGTACCTTGCTTCTTTAGCACTGCAGTTTGCTCTCAATCTCTTTTTTTCTAATCTTCCAAATTAAGCTAGTGTTTTAGCTATCATGCTTTGAAATCAAGATTTTATTTATCCACTTTGAAAATATTAATGTACTTAAATGAGAAAAACACTGAGAGGTACAAGATCTGTCAGTTCCTGTGCACACAAGAAGAACATGAAAGCCTTTCACACAATTAACTAGATTTATTGTTGTTGTTGTGTGCTTTTTTCTGTATAACAAAGAAAAGAGCAATCTAATGAGGGAATCAAACAAACAAGATGTCCTTTATGAAGTGGAGCTGATAATGAGTATCTGAAGAATTTTGTTTCCCTCTTTGCATCGATATGAAACAGCAGGTGATTCCTTTTAACTGTGAATGGTACAGTAAATTAATATTGCCAAGAGGCATTGGGGAAGACACATGCCACTAATGATAAAATATTGATAAAGATGTGACATCTCTGTCACATTAAATATGCTTCCCATTTGGTACTCTGGAAGAAAAACTGAGAGGGCAGCATTTAATCCATTCACAGTCTATTAATGAAAATCTCATTTCGGGAGATGAGAACAGCTTGGAGTAGAGACAGTTTTTAACAGATGTGTATCTTTTTTTTATGCAGACTTCATGCCTGCTTGTTTAGATGTGTGTCTGGATATCACTGCAGAAATTATAGCTGTAAGAATACTCGGAATTGTGCAGAAAAAGCCTCCAGTAAATGCAGTTTAAAGCATCAAAGTTGGAAAAGCTCTTTGTGTTTTTATGGTAGTTCTTTTATGTAAAGTGTGACCTCCATTCTTATTTACTGTACACTTTCCAGCTCTCTCACAGATACATAGTGATCATCTGCAATCAGCTCCAAACACAGACACAAGAGAACTTCTTTTAACGCCCCTCTCATTATTTGCTGGAAGGTCAGTTCTCACCAACCTCTTTTCAGAGATCCAGCAACCCTTCCAGTGATCACACGAGAAGGTCACAGGCTGGATACTCAGAGGAGAAACATGCCAATAGGAACTGCCTGTAAAACATATGGCTTGGGTGGCATAGCACCTTCATGCAGGATTGAGGTTCACAGAATGGTTTGGGTTAGAAGGGGTCTTAAAGCCCATCCAATTCCAACCCCCTGCTGTGGGCAGTGTTGCCACCCACCAAATCAAGCTGCCCAGGGCCCCACCAGCCTGGCCTCTTGAACACCTTCAGGGAGCACCTCTGGGCATACCTGACATATGGTATGTGGAATAAGTATGCTTTCAGAGCATGTGCTACAGGGACGGCCCAGCACAGGGAATACCCTGCCCAGAGTCTTTCTTGTTGATGACCATAGAATCATAGAATGGCTTGGGTTGGAAGGGACCCCAAGGATCATCAAGTTCCAACCCCCCTGCCATAGGCAGGCCAAATGATGTGGATGTTTTTCTCCCAGTGTAGTACTGACAAGAGATTTTACAGCATAATGGACCATTTGAGAGCTGAAAAAACACAGCTGTGAAAAGAACACCTCTGCCTACTATTCCTTGGACTTTGAATACTGTAAAAACCGCAGCATTTGAAATCCATACTTGGGAAATATCTTGTATCTTGTCATACATTCCATAGCTGTACATTTTAGAAACCCCTATTTGATTTTGTCACACATGATTTCCGTGCTCAAAAGAATTTTAGAGATTTGTTCAAGTTTTCGTAGTAAATAATTGATTAGTCCCTCACACAATATTTTTCCTCTAAATGTCTTTTGGAGCAGCTGGAAAAAGAAAAAAAAACACTAAACAACACTTCTAAAAAAGCAGCAATCCTTTTAATCTACTGCTGAAAGATGGAATACATCCCTCATTATTTGGTGGACTTTTCCACTATTTTTCCAGCAGTGTTACATTCCCATCATCACAGGTTCTGTGCAAAGGCACTTGAGATGAAAAAGTCAAAGAAAACAGAATCCAGTATGTCTTCCCAAAGAGTAGGGACTAGGGAAGTCTGCAGGCTGCTTGTGTTATTCTGCTGCTCTTTAGGGCTTGTACATACCCTAAAGGGAATAGGTTTGGGTTTTGCTGCCTCTGTGTACAAGACTCTGACTTGCTGATGCTTGGCAGGGAACACTCCCCAGATCCTTTGCTGATAAGAACAGAGGGAACGTGAGGTTACTGATGATATCCTTTTAAAGAAACTGTGAGGAAAACAAAGCAAAAGCCTGTTCTGTTTTGATTTTTCTTTGAAAATTTAACATTTTCTGGATTTTTTTTTTAAGTAAAAGTATCTCCTTAGTTTTAAACAGTGAAAGCAAAGTGGACCCAGTGGCATAATACATGGAGATGTTCACTACCAGACTTCACATAATATTAAAGCTATAAACCTGTCTTTGCTTTAATTAAACTACTAAAGCTGTTAATCTTTTAACCAGAAGAATTATTGTTCTGAAGGGAAATAATGGAAGTGAACAGGCAAAACCCATGATAAATTAAATCTCTCATATTTAATTATTTAGCATGCCATAATATTTATGTGAAGCTCCTAATTTTTACAAGCCTATGTGTCACAGGGCTATAATCTATGTCAGTGCTGGGAGATCAGGTGCAGGACACTGCTGTCCCCTCCCTCCCTGTGCAGCCACAAGGAGACAGGACACAGTCTCTCCTTTCTCGTTGACCTAAGGGTTGCCTTGGCTTTTCAGCTTTGTATCACTGCACCCATCCTCCAGAAAGACTCCCCCAACTCAGTATTTTGGAATAAAAAGATAGTTCAGGTTGCCATGGAAACCTTAATTCTGATTTCCGTGGCTTGTTTGCTGGTTAAGATTTCAATCTTAAACTGCATTAATTTTTCAAAGTGTAGTATTGATATAAATGCATTTCTTTTGCAGCGTCAAAAATGTTTGCAGCTGACATTGAGGGAGTGTAATTTAGAGTACGAGTTTCGTGTGGTTGGAGATGAAGATTACAGAGGAGCTACAGAATTGACTTCTACACTTGTTTACCCTTGATAATTGCAGGGCTACATCTTGATGGCTTGATATATTTTCATGTATCTGTGGATATTCTTACATTTTCCATCGAAACAATTGGTGTCATCCTTTAGGAATGTACATATTGTTTTATGGAAATTATGACTTGTAGCCTATTGGCATTGAACAATGGAAGTCTAGAGAATTTAGTCTGAGATTTACTTAACCACAGAATCATAAGGGTTGGAAGAGATCTCTGGAGATCACCTCCACTAAAGCATGTTCCCTAGACTAGGTTGCACAGGAAAGCGTCCAGGTGGGTTTTGAGTATCTCTGGAGAAGGGGACTCCCACACCTCTCTGGGCAGCTTGTTCCAGTGCTCTGTCACCCTCACAGTAAAAAGTTCTTCCTCGTGTTTGTATGGAATTTCCAGCGTTCCAGTTATTGTCTCTTGTCCTGTTGCTGGGCACCGCTGATAAGAGCCTGGCCCCATCTACTTGACTCCTGCCCTTTAGAGATTTGTTATGATAAGATTCCCCCTCAGTTTTCTCTTCTACAGGCTGAACAGAAGGTTAGTCAAGCACAGTTTCCCTTTGGTGAATCCATGTTGACTACTCCTGATAACCTTCTTCTCTTTCACTTGCTTGGAGATGACTTCCAGAATAAGCTGCCCCATCACCTTCCTAGAGAAGGTGAGGTTGATTGGCCTGTAGTTTCCCAGCTCCTCCTCCTTGCCCTTTTTGAAGACTGGAGTGACGCTGGCTTTCCTCCAGTCCTCGGGCACCTCTCCTGTTCTCTATTACCTTACAAGGGTGATAGAGAGTGGGCTGGCAATCACTTCTGCCATCTCCATTGGCACTTATGTGTGCATCCCATGGATTTGTGTGCATCTGGTTTGCCTAGATGATCTCTGGCCAGATCCTCCTTGACCAAGGGGAAGTCCTTCTTTCTCCAGACTCTCTTTTACCTCCAGGGTCTGGAATACTTGAGGGACAGTCTTAGTGGTAAAGACTGAAGCAAAGAAGACATTCAGCAACTCTACCTTCTCAGTGTCTTTCATTACGAGGAGCCTCATTCAGCAGCAGGCCCATATTTTCCCTAGTCTTACTTTATATATTATATTGATTTTATATTTGTTACACTTTTCAGGAATTGTTGTGAAGATTCCCCAAACAGAATATTTTTCTCAGTCTCAGGAGATTCAGAAATGTGACTTCTGGCAATTTCTCCATGTAACACTTTGCATGTTAGCAGCATGAGCTGTCTTCAGGTAACTGAGAGTTACTGTAAAAGACTGATTGTGGCAGTTTGGAAATGCAGGGATCAGACCTGGAGAGACCTGGGGTGATATCAATACACAGGGGGTGAGCAAGCTTCTTCTGGGGGTTTAATTACCAGCAGGGCTGGAAGACCACATCACCATCAGAAAGATATCCACTGAAGTTACGTGAAGAATCAGCACCTACTGCGATACACCAGCAGCTTAGGAAGGAGAGATTTCAGCCCATGGTAACCACACTTATAGGACTATGGGAATAACGGTATCTATTTAATGGATTTGTCTACCCTGGCATTATCTTCCTTCCTTTCTCCCTGTATCACATAGCTTTGGGAAGAGCTGCTATGAGCAGCCTGAGAGAGCATCCAGAGAGACAATCTCCATTGCTCTGGTTTGACAGAGATACCCAGGATTCCAAATTTCCCTTGAATTTCATGGTGACCCTTGACATCTCCACATCATCGCAGAAAAACAATGATATGCAGGACTGAGGAGCATGTAGGCTCATTACTACCACTTGTCTCTTTTTTTCTGACTGGGCATATCCTGCAGTGATGGATATTTCTGTGACCCCCCTGCACAGCTGTCCTGCCTGCATGCCTGTGCCTGCTCTGCTTGCATCCTTCTGACTTGTAGCCGGGCTCTGTGAGTCCTCAGGAGATGCATGAATGCATGGTCTGTGCTTGCTGTATTTCTCATGTCCCTGACTGCTTCTCACATTAACCAAATTTAAATCAAATACTGCATATCAACCCCACACCAGTGACTTCTGTTACAAAAAGCTGTAAGGATGGCATATAATCCCCAATTTCTGTTCGGGACTGAAGCCTGTGCTGTGAAAATCAGGGTGGTTATATGATGCTTATTGAACAGTAAGTGGCTGAAAATCTCTGGTAATATCCACAGACTGTTATTGATATTAAATGAAATGGCAGCAGCGCTTTATTAACTTCTGCATAACAATGTTGTGACAGTGTAATCTTCCCAACTTACCTTCTGCTCTGTCATCACATGTTTGTGAAATTGCCACAGACATTCTTCCAATGAATCATATCATGAGCCACCAGCTGAAAGATTATTTCAGGAAAGACAATTACGAGAGAGGCATCTTGAGTGGCTTTTCTGAGCTGAAAGTCATGGACATCATCGATAAGATTTATTTGTAACATAACTAGTGTTTATTTTCTGGTAGCCTTGGTAAAATAGAGTCCAAAAAGATTGTGCTGTTCTGCTTTAATTAAGCAGGTGACATTTTTTAGAAGCATAGTGGTGTAAGGGATCCTGCATTGCATTTCGCTGTAAGTTTTCAAAAGTCTGAAAAAAGGAAATGCTATTTTCTGATGCACTGAGCTTGTTTAAATTTCAGATCATTTCATTTAACCTAGCATATGTACTTCTTCTGCACTTTGTAAATATTATGTTTGATTGAAAATAAGTGAATTGCTGAATCAATGCTAATCTGAGGAGCTGGGCAATTACTCCCTCTCTGGTTCATGGCTTTGGACTCATTAGTGTATGTATGCTCAATTGAAAGGAGTGATTCATTTGGAATTGATAACTAAGTAAATGCTTTAAAATCTTTAAGCACATTGGTCTGGTGGGACTGGCTCTGTGCTGCTCTGATAACTGATATTCTATGCCTGTCAGTGTTGGCGTTATTTGTGTCTTGAATTGATCTTTTGCTTCCTACGCTTCAAAATGTGTTGCCTGTGGCTGCTGCAGGTGAGCATAAGTGACCGCAATGCAATCTGCAATTTTGCAATCTGCAATTTTGCTTTCAGCAAAACTGCAAAAAATTGAAAGGGTAACTGCAAGAGTAGGGGTAATATAACTAACAGCCCTTTGAAGTCCCACGTATAAAACATGTGAGAGTGGCTACGTCAGGTGGTTCCAGAACAGTACTGTGGCATGCAAGAGCCACACTCGCATAGCATGGCTAGTCCTGAACAGTGAGTCTGCAAGAAGTTTTCAGAGCCTGGCACAGATTGAGACTGAACTTGAATTAAAAGAGGGAAGATTTAGGTTAGATGCTAGGGTGAAATTCTTTACTCAGAGGGCAGTGAGGCACTGGCACAGACTGCACGGAGAAGCTTCCCATCTCTGGAGGTCCTCAAGGCCAGGCTGGATGGGCCCTGGGCAGCCTGAGCTGGTGGGTGGCACCCAGCCCACAGCAGGGAGTTGGAACTGGATGGGCTTTAAGGTCCCTTCCAACCCAAACCATCCTGTAATCCTGTGTTTCTATGAATTTGCTCTTTAAATATTGAAGGTCAGAGCTAGGGATTTGCTGTGGTTAAGTTGTGATATTCTCTTGAATTTTATGAAAAACAGAAAACTAAATGCAGCTTTCTCAGCTTTCTCAGCTTTCTCTTTTTTCTTTGCACTGTTGCAAAGGCAGTAAATAGAAGGAATTGTGTTACAGTGAGGAAAATAATTGTCAAAGCTAAGAGAGAAAATAACACTATCTTTGACAAAATGGGCAGCAGTTAATTATAGGCCTCACAGGCTGAAATGCCTCTGCCAACATCATTTTGCAAAATCATTCTCCGTTCTCTGTTTTCACACAGTGTGAAAGGTGATACAGATGTAGCATGAAAAACGATGGAGTAAGAATCTATATCTTTCAATCTAGAACATCTACCTGATTCAACCCAGAGAGAGAAAAAAATGGCTATTTATTTATTTACTGCCCTGGCTACATGGCTTACTTTGAAACCAGCCTTATTCCGTGGTGCCAAAACTGTCAGAGGCTGTGCGTGTCCTTGGTGCTCCCCTGGCCTCTGTGGGCAGCCCTCCTCCCTCCCTCCCTTCCCTTCTCCGCACTCAAAACTTGAGGAAATGACAAGTTCTCACACTGTGTCCTGAATGCCTTCAAATGCTATTAAGTCAGAGACCTGGCAGGCTGAGGCAAGAAATGCATTTTAAAGGCAAAACAAAAAGGAAAGATCTTGGAAATACTACGTGGCCACATCACCCCATTTATATCACAAAAGAGCACCGGCTGGGTCGGTACCTGCTCTGGCTGTGCCTCTGCAGGAGGCACTGAGCATCTGCATGGTTCTGTGGTTTGAAAATGCACTGGTGTTTCTTAAAACCTACGTGAATATTATTTTGGAAACATGATTTGATTGTTTTGTAAGCTGAAATATTTGTATTCTTATAGCCAGGGTGATATGAGGATATAAAAAAGCCAGTAATTTACAGGGAAATGTAATACTATTTATTAGACTAATAAAATTGGGGGAAAAAAAGCAATGTTGCAGACACACAAGGTTTTCCTCAGATCTGAAATAGTTGTCATAAACTTCAAGCTATATATAAACTACTTTCATCTTACATTTATTATGTTAATAGATAATTTAAAAGAAAAAAGTCCCTGGCACTTGAAGGCTGGAGGTGGATATTAGATAAGAGAGAGGTGAAAAAGGTATTAGTTCTTCTAATAGAAAGAAAAGTAACAACTATGTGGGAAGTGTTTAGCTGAGAATGAGAGAAATTATCATGTACCATCAAGCCACCTTCTCCACTGAGTCCATAATTTCAACTGCCCACTGGAGTTATGAATTTCATGTCCTAGGCTCAGCTTTTGAAGGGCTGAGAAGTCAGAGAAAGAGCAGTTATTCTATGAAAACACGCTCCCCACTGACAACTGGGTATCTCTGTCCTCTGCCAGTTATTCGAGGTGTCTTGTTTTGGAGTGGCCCATTTTTGGGAGGGTATCCAGTGTGTTCAGTGGAGGTGCATTGGCTGTAGGATGCCTGGACTGGTGTTCCTGGTGTGGGATGCAGTTGCTGAAAGGGACAGCAGCCTGCTGTGGCTGCTGTTGGCACATTTTGCACTTAGGGGTCTCTGGCATAGTCTTGTACTCTCTTCGCCAGGAATTGTGCTTTTGATGTTATGATTAACACATTGAAATAAAAGAGAGATGTAATAGGAAAATTATTTTAAAATTACTTTTAATCTCTTACAAGCCAAATTGTTTGCTGATGGTTTTTACCTTTTCTGTGTAGGATGTTTTGTGATGAACAGTAGTACCCACTGGGTTTTCATCTTGTACTCTGCTAAGTGTTTACACAGTCTGTCCCCCTAAATCTAAGTCCTTGTTTGGGGTAGGGAGAACTTTCTTTAGAAAATGAAGATGAGGTGGACGTTCCTCATGTGCCTTAGGGCATATCGAAGGTGCACCCTCAGCACGTTTGCAGATGACACCAAGCAGACTGATACAGTTGACACGCTAGAGGGAAGGGATGCGATCCAGAGGGACCTGGACAGGACTGAGAGGTGGGCCGATGCCAACCTCAGGAAGTTCAGCAAGGCCAAATGCAAGGTCCTGCACCTGGGTCAGGACAGTCCCAAGCACAAATACAGGTTGGGTGGAGAATGGCTTGAGAGCAGCCCTGAGGAGAAGGATTTAGGGATGTAGGTTGATGTTGATGAAAGATTCATCATGGGCCGGCAATGTGCTCTTGCAGCCCAGTAGGCCAACCATATCCTGGGTTGCATCAAGAGAAGCGTGACTAGCAGGACGAGGTAGGACATTCTGCCCTCTACTCTGCTCTCGTGAGACCCCACCTGGAGAACTGCGTCCAGTTCTGGGGCCCTCAGCACAAGAAGGACATGGAACTGTTGGTGCAGGTCCAGAGGAGGGCCATGAAGATGATCAGAGGGCTGGAGAACCTCCCCTATGGGGACAGCCTGAGAGAGCTGGGGCTCTTCAGTCTGGAGAAGAGAAGGTTCTGGGGGGACCTTATAGTGGCCTTCCAGTGCCTGAAGCAGGACTACAGGAAAGCTGGGGAGGGACTTTTTATAAGGACATATATAGCAATAGGACAAGAGGAAATGGTTTTAAACTGGAAGAGAGTAGATTTAGACTAGATATTAGGAAGAAATTCTTTACTGTGAAGGTGGCGAGACACTGAAACAGGCTGCCCAGCAAGGTTGTGGATGCCCCCACCCTGGAGGCATTCAAGGCCAGGCTGGATGGGGCTTTGAGCAACCTGGTCTAGAGGATGGTGTCCCTGCCTATAGCAGGGGTTTGGAACTAGTTCATCTTAAGTGTCCCTTCCAACCCAAACTATTCTATAATTCTATAATGTTTTCTATATTTTCAATGTCTGTTGCATTTGTGGAGGTTGACTTGCTACTCTGTAGGGGCTGAAAATGTTGAAACATTCAACACTGTGGTAAAAATGACACAGATTAAAAATATATCCCCAGGTGGATTAGGAAGTAGCAGAAAGTAATTTTGGAACAGCTGCCTTACCATACGTGTAGATGACAGAGTGAGAGAACCTGGGAAACAGCTGGGAAGAAAGAGTCTCTTTCTGCCTATATTAGTGGAGACAAAAAAAAAAGCAAAGGAAGTTACAGCAACGTTTGGGTATTCAATATTAGTCAAATCCCACTGGAGGATTTTATTTTTGTATGCTTGTTTGCCTCCTTTCTAAAAGGCTGTGATTGGTTTTTATCCTGTCCTTACAGCTCAGACACTTTTTTTTTTTTTTTTTTTTGTCTTGGTGATAGCTTTATTCTTCATGAGAGCTGCTTTATTTGGGGGTGAAAACCAGAAGTGAAGTGGATAAAATTCTGAGCAGCATAGATGTCACTTCAGATTATGGCTTTCAACTCAGCCTATAAGGTTGCACAAAGAAGTAGAAAATGAAATTTAAGAGTGTTTGAGGATGGAATCGAGGAACTTGCTTTGATAGGGTCATGTTGAAGGATGAACACTGGAGGAAGAACACATCTTGGATTTCAGCTCATTTCTTATTTCTTATCTACAGCAATACAGGGACAGACCTTCCACTGGTGCTTTCCTGTTCCATGTCTACGGTGATTGACCCCACAGGCATCTGCATACCCCTATGCTTGCACCACAGCTTCTGCAGCCTGAGGAAGCATCACTGTAACTTTCTGGAATACATTTACTTCTTCCTTTATGAACTGTCTAATGGATAGGTCTGTGACAGCTCTGTGGGTTCTGCTTCTGGGTAGAGATTAGCCAAAGCGAGTTGTGTTATGACCAAAATTTCTTCATTCAGACTTTAGGAGAGAATAACTGAAACATGGGGACATGATATTACTAGATGATCTTTAAGGTGCCTTCCAGCCCGAGCCTTTCTATGATTCTACTTCAGGTATCATGGACTCTCAGTGGGGCTGAGGTGCACCGTTAGAGGTCAACTTGAACACACGTTAATTGGGAAAGATTTATTAGTGAGGATGACAGATTGAAATGAGCCAACTTCTCCCTGTTTAGCTTGCCCTATAATTTAAATACACGTCAGAAGCAGTACTAAATACAGCTACTGGCATTATTGTTAGCATAAGCAGAGGTGGTGTGTATAAAATCAATATCCTTTCTTCTATGGAATTGTAGCAGCCTTTGCCTAATTACTAGCATTTTCAATTGGGGGAATTTTGTTATGATGAATTGCCTGTTACTTGATGAGACATTTTGGATGTAATTTAAATTCAGTGTCAGCGTTCCACTTTGGTAATATGATGTATTCTCACCATTGTTGAATTTACTTTACTCTGTCCAACCAATTTATTTTAAATTATGACAAGGCCACTAAAAATCCAGAAGCTGCTCAAACACTTGGCCACAGTGAGTGGTGCTGGCTAAAGCTGTTTTACAGGTCACAGACCACGTGGTATATACCAAAGCATCCAACAGCAGTGCTATAAAGAATTATTTTGCAAATCATTTATATTACTCTGTAATATGCTTCCTGCTGCCTTACATCCACATTATTCTGCCTCATCAAATCTGCATTTTTCTTTGTGTAGATGTAGTGTTCAATATCTGTCATTCTACCAAATGTATCTAAATGTGTATGAGACCCATGCCATTCATATGACTCCATTGAATATATTATGAACTTCTCTCTAATTTTGCTTTCTACCTCCCTAATGATTCATTTTTTTCATTAAGTGTGAATTTGAATTAAATTTCTAGTCTCTTGCAGTTCTCCAAAGGAGTTTAAATCAGCTCATTTAAATGTGGTTTTCCTAGGAAAGTGACCAAAGAGTAGGTCATGGTGTGGTTACGCATTGATGGTGTCTAAGACTGTAAACTGCTTAACCTCTTTTGCAAAAGAAGAGGAAAGGGTTGGCTAAGCAAACACTGTGTCACAGTCAGTGAAAGAGGTTTTTATTCTCTGTATGCCCAAAGCCAGAGAAGATGAGGCTGTGCTCTGGTATAGCTTTCCTTTGTGCTGGAGTACTTGAATAGTCATACAGTGACCAAAGAAGTGCTGTATCATAGAATCATAGAATCACTAAGGTTGGAAAAGACCCACAGGATTATCCAGTCCAACCATTCACCCATCACCAATGGTTCTCGCTAAACCATATCCCTCAACACAACATCCAAACGTTCTTGAACACCTCCAGGATCGGTGACTCCACCACCTCTCTGGGCAGCCCATTCCAGTGCCTGACCACCCTTTCAGAGTAGTAATATTTCCTAACGTCTAGCCTGAACCTTCCCTGGCGCAGCTTGAAGCCATTCCCTCTAGTCCTATCACTAGTCACACGAGAGAAGAGGCTGACCCCCAGCTCACTACAACCTCCCTTCAGGTAGTTATAGAGAGCAATAAGGTCTCCCCTGAGCCTCCTCTTCTCTAGACTGAACAATCCCAGCTCCTCATAATCCCAGCTGCTCCTCATAAGACCTGTGCTCCAGACCCCTCACCAGCTTTGTTGCCCTTCTCTGAACACGCTCCAGGGACTCAATGTCTTTCTTACAGCGAGGGGCCCAAAACTGGACACAGTACTTGAGGTGCGGCCTCACCAGTGCTGAGTACAGGGGGACAATTATCTCCCTGTTCCTGCTGGTCACACTATTTCTGATACAAGCCAGGATGCCATTGGCCTTCTTGGCCACCTGGGCACACTGCTGGCTCATGTTCAGTCTAGCATCAATCAACACCCTCAGGTCCATTTCCTCTACACAGTCTTCCAGCCACTCTGCCCCAAGCCTGTAGCGTTGCCTGGGGTTATTGTGGCCAAAGTGCAGGACCCGGCATTTGGTCTTGTTGAATCTGATCCCATTGGCTTCAGCCCAGCTATCCAGCCTATCCAGATCCCTCTGTAGGGCCTCGCTACCCTCAGGCAGATTGACACTTCCAGCCAGCTTGGTGTCATCTGCAAACTTACTGAGGATGCACTCAATGCCCTCATCCAGGTCATCAATAAAGATACTAAACAGGACAGGCCCCAGCACCGACCCCTGGGGAACTCCACTCGTAACCGGTCGCCAGCAGAATTTAACTCCTTTCACCACCACTCTCTGGGCCCAGCCCTCCAGCCAGTTGTCAGTGTCCTCAGGGATTTCCACAGTAACAGTTGCGCTCAGTACTTTTAGGAGCAGAGTGCAGCCCAACATTTAAAGGTATGTTCTCAGCAGGATCACACCTCCCTTGGAGACTAACACGTCTTCCCTGTGTACATTAGACAGATGCCTGGCTTGATGAAGGATCATGACCTGAGCCTCATTTTAATCCGAAGGACTTTGCTCATGGATAAACATACTTATTTTACTGTATATTCTTTATTATCTCTTTTTAAAAATGCTTTTTCATAGACGGATGTGTCTCCATAATAACGCCCATGCTTTAATTACAAACACGGACAGCAGACACACCAAGGAGCACAATGCTGGTGTTAGCAAATACAGCATCTGGAGATTTTGCCACTTTTTGGAGAAGCGTTACCCCACTGTGAAGGTCAAGCCAAGCTATTAGGTACTGATATGTGCAAGGCAGCAATCTTACTTCGACAGAGCCCCAAGAAAACTGTGAATTTGTTTGTGATCCTCTCCAGACACCACTCCCCATGTTTTTTCTCCATTAATTGACTTAAGTGACAGCTCTCACTGTGAGTAAGGGGTCACAGCCAAGTCCTTCTGCTGGGCCAAGGGGAATGTGCAGATGTACTTCCCAAAGCCAAGGAGCATGCTCCACTAGTATTATGTGCAGCAAGCAGTGGGACAACAGAGATGGATGCCCAGGGCACGCCCAGGAGGACAGGAAGGAAAACACAGGCAGCAAAACACTGAAAGTCTGGCTGGAGCAGGTGAGGAGGTGTAGGCCCTGCCGCATTCTCCTCCCCATTCCCTGTGAGCAGCCAGCAAGCACAGCCCAGCCCTACAGGAACCATAGGCTTGTGCCTGTCGAGCTGCAAGCGCTGTGCCACCAGGATGGCAGCAGGCACCCTGTCCTCCTCACAGCCCAGCACTCTCTGACTCAACCAGATGGACCAGATCATGGGAACAGGTGGGTGCATTTGGGCCTGCAACCTTGTGTTCAACACCAGGGAGTGGGCAAGGTAGAGAGTTTTTACATATGGGTTTTTCTAAGTGATTATCGCGCCCTTTTTTTTTGCAGAAATGCATTGTATTCCTACATATACTGGGGGGAGACAGGGCCAAGTCAGCACAAGGTCATGCTGTAAGATGCTAACTTGAGGACTGGGGTGTATGGCTCTTGCCCTGCTTTCGCTCTTAGCTTTTCAGCCTCCTTGAAAAACAAGTGTGTGACAGCTTTATGTTGCCGTCTGTTGTTCTGCAGTGCTGTGTCTGAGCAGGTTCAGGAGAGCTAATGGTAGCACCAGAAAAGATTTGCTTCCTTTGTAGCTTCATTGTAGTAACACTAGCTTTTTTAAAACCTGCTTGTTCTGACTTTTTTGGTTGCTAAATATTGATGATGTCTACACAGATATTTGCACAGTTTCGATGCCTCTGAGCTCCTTACTCCCTACTCTGGAAGGATTGTCACTGCTTTGAACCTTGCACACAATTTAAGGCAGCAAACAAGAGCGAAAGAGTCATGGTAATGAGTCACTTGACACAAAGGTGGTTGGATCAAAGAGGCCGTCTCTCATCTTTCCTGCCTGCGACCTCACATAAACACTTTGTGCTCAGATCCTAGCTGTGCAGATGTGTAAATTATTGAAGCCAACAAACAATTAGACTCTGTACATGCCAGAAGTGGGAAACAGGTAGCAGCAAAAGTCATAGCTGAGATTTGTTTGGGGCGATGGAGGAAAGCGGGAGCAGTAACATATATGGTAAAGACAAAAGAGTCGCTGTGCAGTGTGTGGTATGCACTGTTCTTGGGTCTTGGGGGGCCACCTTTCAACATTAAAGAGGACTCTGGAATGTCATCTGTAAATTCCTTGGAAAGTACAGTTCTTTTCAACAGAAAATTACTTCGTGTCACACCCCACCCATAAGGGGAAGGAAGAGGTCTTACCTCAGAGATACCAAAGTAAGCTATCATATGCAAGTAGTATGTGTGGAATTAGGTCAGTAAGGATGCAAAAGCTGAAACAGACTGAATTTCCACAGAAGTTGATGTAGCACCTCCTGTTGAATTTCCCAGCGTAGGATTTCATCCCAGGTACTTTGGATGTACTAGCTTGACCACTGTGCTGGTCTGTCATAGCAGAGCCAATGGCATAGCTATGGGAAACATGAGGCACACTGGAGCAGAAAATGCACTGCTGGGAACCTTGGATGAGGCTGTACATGGTGTCTGTAGCTTCCTCCTTTGTGCAGTGCCCTGCATGCACAAGACCCAGTGAGCAACAGGGCAGGGAGGAGAAGAGAAGGAAAAGCAAAGGAAGGATGCATCAAAACGTTGTTGTTTTATGGCAAGACTTATTTGTCTCCTAGAGTTGTACTGAGAGTATGCAGGCCTGTTTTTGCTGAAGATCTCATGTAGCAGAACTGCAGGTCCACCAAATAGACCAGTAAAGAGAGCGCTTTGAAGGCAGTCAGGGTGGGAGGTGTCTCTATGGTTGGGTTACAGCTTTTTACAGCTGTAGCCTCTGCTGCTTTTGAAAGCAGGATGAGAGAGTTGTAATGCTTGCGGCTCAGGGAATTGTGTCAGACCCTGAAGGACACGAGGCACATCTATATGAATGTGAAGAGGAAACAGAATGGTGGTACCTGCTGGGACAAGTGTAGCGTGAGGAGAGGAGACGATGTATACACAGGCATTCATGAGGTGAAGGGGAGCTCCAAGACAGATTTCATGGAACCACTGAGTGCCTTAGGTTGGAGGGGACCTTACAGATCATACAGTTCCAACCCCACTGCCATGGGCCTGTCACCACCCCCCAGCTCAGGCTGCCTGGGGCCCTATCCAACCTGGCCTTGAACACCTCCAGAGATGTGGCATCCACAGCTTCTCTGCAGAAATAATTCAAATGTGTGAGCACTGCTCAAGTGGGAGAAGCTGGGCTCAATCATATTTGCACTGGTGACCTACCTTTGCAAAAATAAACTTCTGGGAAAACTCTGGGAAAATATCGGCCATTCTTTGGTTTTGCTGAACTACTTTCCTTATC
This sequence comes from Pavo muticus, assembly GCA_016647715.1. Lineage (NCBI taxonomy): Eukaryota > Metazoa > Chordata > Aves > Galliformes > Phasianidae > Pavo > Pavo muticus. The sequence continues at coordinate 66,656 of JACDJE010000388.1, forward strand.
AGTTTCCATTTGTGCAAGAATGGTCTGAGTCTGTCCTGATTTTTAATTATCAGTATTTATTCATTTAAAAAACACCATGTTTTGGCTTATTTTTTTTGCCAGAGGCGCATGTTTAGACACACAGCAACACTAACAAGAGGAAATCAGGCTCCCTTTTTGAGAAGAATTTGTGAGACTTACCACTGTTCAGACAGCTCACAAAAACTGCAGCCAGTTCTCATTCTGTACTTGCTCTAATAACTTTTCTGTAGTTGTTAACCAAGATATATAATTTCCCAGAGTTACATCACACAGGAACAGTGTGGAGATGCTCAGGAAACATCAATTGAGGTTTTTTTCATCGCCACAGAAGCTGGGGATCAAGCTTTACTGTGTGAAGCTTGAAGGGAAGGACTTAAATGCCAGAAGGCTGATAACCTTTTATTATGTGTATATGTTTATACATGGAATAAGGGTATTATAACCCGTCAGTATGGTCTAAAGGAAAGCAAGGTAATGTAGGCACAAATGTCATGCCTTAGGTGTCTGTTCAGTCCTCAGGATCCAAGTGATCATTAGATTTATGAGATGTGAGGATTTTCTCCCTGATCCAGTTGGTGGGGACCTTGGGATCTATGAGCAAATGGCAGATCTTTCCTATTGCCACCGAGGTTTGGTGGCATCATGGAGTTCCCCGCTCTCCATTTAGAGCAAAAAGTCCATGAGCTGAGGAAAGAAATGTGTATGCCTGCCACCAGTCCTGAGGCTTAGCATTGAGGTTTCTGGGCAGCATATACAGGATTTGTACTGTGTGTGGGGTCAGCTTCTGACCTGAAACAGTACAACTCTAACATTTGCTCAGCAGCTGAAGTAAAGAAAAATGGACTGTTGAACACCATGCAAAAGCACTGAACTATAAAGCAGCATCTCCTGTTTGTTTTCCTTCTGTTGGCCATTCTGTCATCTGGTTTTAAAGCTGAATGGGAAGTGGATATTCATTTCTCATCTTGCTGGACTTCCTGGATTCCTGGATTGAGATGTCTGCGTCAGACTTCATCAGAAGTGTTTTCAGGTCTAATATTAAGCTGCAAATTTGAAGCAGTCTCTTCTGTAGTTTCTGCAACTGCATTTGATGGCAGCTTTTTCAGAACAATGTATTTCTGATTGTACAGAAGGTCTCCCACTTGCTTTAGCTAACCTTTTCAGTCATCCTGAGTTTCCTAATGAAGTGGTTTTCAACTGATTATCGTTTACATGTTGTCTACCTTAATTGGTGGTTCTTGAACGTTGCTTATTTTAAAATAATTCACATTCACTTCAGTTGCAGCTTTCTAAATCCAAAGCTTTTTCTTTTTCCTGAAACAGGAAGGTTGCTACCCTTTTTTTGCTAAATTGAGTACATGCTCAGTGAGGATGCCATCATTCATTTTATCACCTTGCAAAAGATGCCGCCTTTTTGGAGGCATTTATTTATTTAAAAAATGACCCATTTTTGTTAAATAAACCATTTTTTTTCCACACAAAACGAGTGCCTTTCACTGCACGTTTTTTTAAGATTCGTTTAGATTCCTGTGCTTCAGAAGATGTGCAGTTCTTGAATTCGGCACGCCGTGGCCTGAAAGTTTCTTCCCTATATCCTATCCTATCTACAACTTCCTGAAGGGAGGTTGTGATGAGGAGGGGTTTGGCCTCTTCTCCCAGGCAACAAACAGGACCCGAGGAAATGGCCATAGATTGTACCAGAGGAGATTTAGATTAGATATAAGAAAAAACTTTTTCTCTCAGAGAGTGGTCAGGCACTGGAATGGATGCCCAGGGAGGTGGTGGAGTCGTCATCCCTGGCAGTGTTCAAGAGGCGTCTGGATGAGGAGCTACGAGATCTGGTTTAGTGCTTGTGGTAGCAATGGTGATGGGAGGACAGTTGGACTAGATGATCTTGCAGGTCCTTTCCAACCTTGTGATTGGAATCAGGGATCCAAAAGGAAAAGAGTCATCTCCTTTAAAGTAGCATGTCTTGCAAAGGTAACATTTTTCCAGTGGTGGCAGCTGTATTTTCATTTTACTGATAGCATCTTTCTTCTGGTAAACTGGTAGCTTTGCTTTTTATTACTATTTATATTTCTCAGTTTGGGAGCAGAAACCGTATGTTAATTATAGTGGGACTGGTATATGAAGGGAAATTGCTCATTTCCACTCTAAAAAATCCCCTTAATCAGATTATAGTGAACACATGTTTTTCTGTTTTTTTTTAATCCCATAACATCCAATTAAATTAGTTTTAATCTCTTTAATCTAATCATGCACTATATCTTCCTCGTGGGTGGAAAGTAAATTGCTCTTTACTGAAATATGGAAATAAGTAACTGGTCATCTCATTCTACCTTTTTTTACTTTCCAAAAAATACTGGTGCTAAAATGTCTTTCCCATTGAAGATGCTAAACTGGTCAGTCACAAGCAGCTTGTTCCTTATACCAAGCCTACTTCCATAGTCTTTAATTATAATCTTCAGTTTGGTTACTTAATATTTTATGGTTACAAAATTAGACTTGCTGAATGAAACCATATGCTGTGATTTCGCCAACGGATTCATGCTTTAAAAGAATTAACCCATGGAATATCCCATATTTTAGGGAAGATTGACTCATTAAGGTAAAGCTCAACAGCTGCAAGTTGCCTTTGATAATGTAGAGGATTTGGAGGGCTCACTAATTCCTTGCTGCGGAAGCTTTCTTGCATTCAGCATGCAGACTTTATTTGGTCAGAATAACTGATGAAGTGATGTTCAGGTTACAGTCTAGCAGAGCACTTATGACAACACTTAATGGAAGCACCTGAGAACTCCCAGTTAAATAAATAGCTTATTTGGGCATTCATTTATGAGCAGGTGCTTAAGAAGAAAGCATGTTTTCCTGTTGCAGGAGCCTTCTGATGGTAAATGGTACTTATCGTTAGTCAAATCAGCTTCAAATGGCTGTATCAGCAGCACATATTTGTCCTCTTTTACTGGCACTTCACTGCCTTTTGGGTTCTTTGTTGCTTAGCAAAATAATGAAATCAAGTAATATAATATACTTCATGAGTATGTGGATCTTAAGTTATTTTACAGTTGAATAGAGAGATAAGTTTTGTCACTGCAGCATTAATAGTGTTGTTATCATTGCTTTTAAAATTATAGGCCATTGTATTTTTTTGCAAATGAGAAATTAAAGGCCCAAGCAAATTAGGTTTGGGATTCATCTGCCCTAATTAGATACCTTCAACTTAGAATTTCTCAGTTTGAAGTATTCACCATAGACTTTCTTTTCTAATCAGCATAGACAAATAGGCACCTCTTGAAAGTGTCTTCCTAGAAGGGAACTTTGCAAATGTCTCTTTTGTGCTCACTGGAAAGAGATTGTAGAGTGGCTGGTTCAATTTCAGCCCTTCTTTTAGGGCAAATTAATCCCTTATTTGCTGAGTTAATTGTGGCTGCAGAAGTGTCAGTGGCAAACATGAATACTAAATACAGATTTGGCTTTTTTTTTTTTCATCTTTCATATGTGGACTTCGATTCCCCACTGGTCACAGGGTCTCAGGATATTTCCTCTCAGGACCTTGACTCACTCTGATTTTAATTCAGATTGGACATGAATGTACTAACTACCCCACAGAAGACCACAAACTGTTAAGAGGTTTAAGAGATGGGTACTCTAAGGGTAGTCAAGTGTAGAGATACTTGTAAGCCACTGAAGATAAATACTACTGGCCTGATGACAGCGTTTGGTCATATCAATACCAAATGTCTGTGAATCTGTAACCCCTACTAAAAACTTAATTTTTGAGACTACTATTATGAGAAGAAAGTGGGTGTTCTGTTTGTTTTGCCTTTGTTTCACCTTTGTTAAAATTCATTTTTTCTGATGTATAGAACAAGAAAGTACCTCCCTTGTTCCCAGTGAAGGAGGTGTTGATTTGGTGGAGTTGTCAAAACAGGCTTTCCAAAAAAGCCAAGTTCGGGGTTACAGATTTCTCCTACTGTACTGTGAGATAACTGTTGTCCCCCAGAATCACAGGGTCATTCTCTTGCAGACCGTTTCAAATGACTGATCCTTAGAATTGGCATCAGCTTGAGGGCTGGTGATGTGCCTGAGTATGGAGTCCTGTCATGCCATTACCTGTAGAGGCAACATCATCACTCTGCTTCCTGACTCTTGGCTTCTGTCAGAATTTTTCTGTCGTTACTTTTTTCTTATTCCAGTAGGGGCTGAAGAGAGGGAAACCAACGCATGTCACATTTATTAATTTTTTTTTTAAAACCTCTTCTTTTTCTCTCTCCTGGTTCCAGGATCACAGGGAAGTTTTCCTCTTAGATGTAATATGATGCTGAGAGTACAGAAGGTCTCTGCCTTTTGCATAGATCCTCCTGAGCAGAGGGACAAGCAGAGGGAAATGCTGGCTGGGCAAAGGCGATGAAGCCATGTGCATGCATGGGGCCAGAAAAGGCTCACTGCCCTCATCCCAGCCTCCCTGCAGGCACTGCTGCACTTCCCACTAGTGCCATCACAGGTCTTCTTTGTATTTTGTGGAGTCACTACACATGCTGTTGTTCTAATCCAAGGCTTTGATGACTGCATGGCAGTGAAATAAAACACGTAACTTTCTAACAGTATTGGTTTCCAAAAATGCCAGTCACTGACCCATGACTACATGCTTTTCCTCTCCCTGCAACCTGCCATGCTGGGCTGTGATCTCAGTTCTCACATTAACAAGGAGCCCTGCACAAGTCAGCAGAGCTGGCTCAGGCTGATAACTTCTAAAATTAGTGGATCAAAGAGGCTGAATAGAGGAACATGCTGGGTTTTTATTTTTACTGGAAGAGTTTTCTTTTGACCCTATTTTTTTGTATCAGTCAGATGATACCCATTCTCTACATTACTCCTATTTTCTTTGCGCAGTTCTGAATGTACAGGGTTACTTGTAACTAAGAACCATTTTCAGCACTTACAGGACTCTCCTCTTTATGAAATGCTGAATTCAACTTCACCAAAATAGCTTACCCTCAAGCATTTTTGACATTGTTGTTATTCTCTTATGCTATTATCTAGGCAAGCAAATTAGTTAGTCTGTGCTTCCATGCAGATATTTTCCCAGTGTTATCAGTGATTCATTTAATAGAATTACAGATACACTGACAGGAGAACAGTTGAAAAACCATGACTGAATGCTCAGCAGGAAAATAGACAGTTCAGTGTTTGTTCCTATACCGAGCTCTACCTCAGGTAAACTTGAATTCCAAGTCTTCTCCTAGGGCTGAGTTGGTTTATCAGAGGCTGTAACCTCAGGACATCATCACAGATTTTATTCCATGTTTCCTCTATTTTGTCAGGATGGTGCCTGACCTCTAGTGGCAAGAGATGTCAGTTGCTCATGGATCCCAGTCGGGAACAGCAATTTGCCAACGTTGAGGTGATTGTATAGTATGTGCTTTTGTTGGAAAATGAAAATCAATGAATGTAATGAAAAATATATTAAAATGGGATATGACGCCAGGTATGGATTAATTTGTATTTACCAATAACCTGTCCTGGAGGCAGAGGTTTACAACAAAACTTTCAGATTCCATTGCTGTCGATAGTGGCGGCCTCTTCTCCCAGGTAACAGTGATAGTACCAGAGGGAATAACCTCAGGTTATGCCAGGGGAGGTCCAGGTTGCATATTAGGAAAAAATGCTTCTCAGAAAGAGTGGTGATGTGGTGGCACAGGCTGCCTAGGGAGGTGGTGGTGTCACCATCCCTGGAGGTGTTCAAGAACCGTGGAGATGTGGCACTGAGAGATGTGGTTAACGGACATGGCAGGGATGGGCTGACAGTTGGATTAGATGATCTTAGAGGTCTTTTCCAACCTTAATGGTTCTATGATTCTAACTCAGGACCTGCAAGAAATGCATTTCCTAGAAATGGGCTCTGTGTAGGCAGCTAATTTGTGCAGTTCTGCTTGGGCTGGTTGGCTCCCATGCCATTTCCAATGCAAAGGTCTGTTTTAATTCTCTGTGCCTGCAATCTGCACAGAGCAGGGCACAGCGAGGAAAGCAGATGACTCATCACTTACACTCAGCACCCCTCCATGGCACACATATGCCTTCACACCAAGACAGCTGAAGAAGAGAAGGAAAAAAGAATGTTGTGGGGAGACCACCCACCTTCTCTCCATCAGAAGACTTTTCTTGGTCATTAGGGGTAGATCTTTGTACTGGACTCACTTCAGCTGATGGGGAGCCAAGCATTTATTCTAGGAGAGGAAATAGCATATGGGGATTGAAGTATAAGTAGGCACTGACTGTATAAAGCAACTACTTCTGCATCATGTGTACAGTGACTGTAGATTTTGGCAGACATCTTCAGAAATGCCTGGAGTAGTTCAGCTACTCATTTGGGATACTACTCAAGGGTTTGTTTTCCAAAAGGTGGGTTGTTACTGTGTGAGGAGCCAGACTTATCCCATGCTTCAGACTGATGTATTTGGGCTAGGTGACAGCAGGGCACCGGCTCTGTTGTACCTGCCCACATGATGCTGAAAGGACAGAGTATTGAGTAATGCCGAAATGTGGGTATGGAGCTTTTCCCTAAGCCTCTGCTGTTGATCACTGTGAAAGCAGCAAACTAGGTTAGCTGGATGTGTTGTCTGACAATAGGGCTGAAGCTTTGTTCCTAAGTGACCTTCCATACCTAGGACTGGATGTTCTAAAAAGACTGAATAGCCTCTTATCACCCTACGCCCTATTTCAGCAGTGAAGCGGGAGCACAGCCAGGTTCAGCCCCGCTGTGCTGAGAGCTGTGCAGACTATTAGCAAGTGACACATCTCAGCACTCTGCTTTGTTTCTTTACTGAGATGTTTGCTACCTTTGACCGTCCTAGTTGAAAACTGTGGCATAGATACACACTTTATACACACATAGATACACACACATTTTCCAAAGAATTGTCATGATAATAGTCACTGCTAGATATCAAATGTCTTTGTAATTGTGACTATTTCTTTATCTGTTTCACATTGTGACTCTGAATTGTTTCAAGGCATCCTGTAAGCCACACTAGAGGAGACTTTTTATTAATATGTAAAAGACCTTATGTAGACTGCTGGATTTTCAGAATTACTTGTTGTACAAGCAGTTAAATATTCACAGAAAGGGAAGGCATAAATAAAGAGAACTTTCATCTTCCAGGCTCGTAGAAGTTGTCATATGCTATGTTTGTATTAAATGGTAGTACTTATTCATATAATTAATAGCTCTCATAATGTCTTATCTGATCTGGACTGTGGGAAGGACAGCATTCTTGAAGTACAAGTCTCTGCCTTTGTGGGTGCTTGGCTAAGGCCTGGCCATGGTGCACCCCACAGCTCTAACTCTTGCCAGCAGACAAAGGGCTACCAGGGCAGTACAGTAACACTTTATGCCCTGCAAGTCCAGCTCCCCCCATTCAGGCTGTGGACAAGTGGGAAATTAGTTATCTTGCTATGCTGGCTCAAAAACCCAACGTTGATTCTGCAGCTCTCAGTGACCCAAATGTTCTCCACACCCTTTGCACTTCGGAAGGGCACCAAGAGGGAGAACCTGGTAGCAGATCATCCCCATCTCTTAATGTGAAGTTTTCTGCTTCTGAGTGGGTAGTAAATGGAAAACGTGACTCTGTATGAGTTCCTTGTATGCAAGTAAGTGTGTGTTTGTTTATGTCTAATGAGAGATGTTGGGTGGTCTTGGTTTTATGGAATGAGACTGTGGTGTCTCGCCCCAATTTATAGGAGGGAGATGAGGTTTGGACACCATACCTCAAGCCTCAAGTAATCTGAGTAAGAGACACATGCATTTACCTTCTGAAAAACAGACAGGCTTTCAGAAGTGATGCCATCACATAAAGAGTTTAATAACAACTTTTACAAATACAGTGGAGGTTGATTTTGGGTCCTAATCACATTGAAGATAATCATGAGGCTTTAAATTAATGACACGTATTAAGCATAGCCTGAAAGCACTCCCCCTTCAGTAATCAACTCAAGTCAGCTTCTGAAGGATTCATGTCGTGTTTAAGTTAATAATATATTTCTTTACAATAGTTCTTCTTCCAGTACCAGATGCATGACAGCCACATTTATCATTAAACCTCCTCATATATAACTGTGCTCCTGTTTAAATTGTGGTGTCCATACAGTGTTAGAAAGGCTTCCCACAGCTCACCAGTTGGCAAGTCTAGCCCCAGGCTTCCCATCTGGTACCACTATTATTGTTTTGACAGAGACAGCAAGGGCTTTTCCACCTTCCTTTGGGTCCTCAAGACCATCTCTGTTGTTCCAGGTGATGTTCTATCTATAAATATTTGTGTTGTTTCTTTTACTAGCCCTGCCACACTGGTTAGAGGCCCTGGAAGAGCTCCTGTGTGTTACTTACGTAGTTATCTTTTTCACTAAGAAAAGGCTCAGGATCTAAGGGCACCATGGTAGGGGTTCACACTATAACTGAAGGGGCACTGCAAGCAGTGTCTGGAATTTGGGTGTGCCATCATCATTGCTGTAGTGGGGACATATAAAGCACACAGAACCAACCCAGAGGAGACCAGATTTCACTGGTCCTTCTATTCATGAAGCAATTTGCTGAAAAAATAAATAGACAAGTAGGAGCTGGTGATGGTACTGACATTGTTAAATCGTGCAGATCACCCAATAAGCAAAAATGTCTTTGATTTGTTGCAATTCCTTGAATTCCTTGCAAGTGAAATACTAATGAAGATTCCCCACCTCCCCAAAATTAATCCAATTCAGAGACTTTTCTGCAGATTGTTACATTTCTGGACTCACAGGAACACTTTGTTGAAAAATTGTTCTTTTTCTGAATTCCAGAGAAGGCAAAGAGCACAATAAAAAGCCCTGTCTGAGGTATAACAGTTACGATTTTGTTATCAATTTGTACCAAATCACAGACATTACAGAGAAAATCTGGTGTGTTGGCTAATCTGAAAAAGTCAGTATGTTTTCCAAACTTTTCATTATATAAACAAAACCCAAAACCAAACCCAGAGGAAGTTCATGAAAACGTGCCATGTAAATCCAGAAGAAAAAATTTTTACCACTTACAAAAGGAAAAGCTGTTGTGACTGACAAGTCACTGCCTATTTTAAGCATGGAATTCTGGTGGAGTGGATCTAGACTTCCCACAGTGGCTATACCTTCCTTGGGGGAGACATGGTCTAAAATACAATATTCTACCTTTGTGTGCGTCCTGCAGGGCTAGTGCTATTTTTTGCTGTCCAAACAGAAAGAACAACAACAACAACAACAACAAAAACACTTTAATTCTTAAAAATAACTTCTTAAAAATAACTGAAGATGTCTTGCTGACCAGCAGATAGTAAAACCCATTAAAGTCTTGTTCACAGTGTAAGATTAGACAAAGAACATCTTGGGTTCATGTAGTTATCCATGCACTGTACACTAGAAGCTCGTTCTTGATCTTGGGTTTGGGTGGTGAATTCAGATCACACTGCAGGAGCTGACAGTGCCCAATAAGACCATTGTTTTGACTGCGTGCTTTCCACAACGTTTGTTAAAATGAGCCATTCACAGGGGGTTGTGTCACCAAACTAGGTTCATTAGAACACAAACTAGGAACTGCACTATCCAAGAAAGGTTTAAACAGTAGGGCATAAATAGGTTCATCCTCTTGTTCACTGTTCTTGAAGATGGGTCTGTGCCTACAGTCTTGGTCAGTCTGGCCGGTTTGGGTGGCTTTCAGAGCTCTACTAGCCCCTGGCACCATGGGGACATTGCTATCTCTGGGTCTAGATGATGTTGCTCCCTCTGGTTTTCTCAGGAGTCTCTGGGTATCTCCAAGGAAGGCTGTCATCTTCTTTGTCTGACTGTCAGAGAATCATAAAATCATAGAATGGCCTGGGTTGAAAAGGACCACAATGATCATCTAGTTTCAACCCCCCTGCTATGTGCAGGGTCACCAACCACTAGACCAGGCTGCCCAGAGCCACATCCAGCCTAGGTGTCCTTCGAGATGACCCTTCTTTAGAGAAGAAATATATGTTATCAGACAACAGCAGCCACCTTCTTTGCTACCCACCTATGCCCAACTATTGTTCATGAAGTGCACAACAAAATGTACGCAGAGAAAGCAAAACCTGTCCATCACAGGGAGTATCAGAAGCATTGCCAAGAGGTGGCCTTTCTTTCCCTCCCTGTTCATGTGTGTGGGGAAGCATGCCAGGCACAGCAATTCCTCTCTGTGTGCTGTAAGACACGAGTGTCAGGCATGGTCCAGTGTGAAACCAGCACTGCCAGCAAAACCCATCCTTTGGCAACAGCATGGACACGTGCTAGCAAACAGCAGTTAGGAGCTCACCTCATGCTTGGGCAAGAGTACGCTCTCACGTTGTGAGACTGAAATTATAATCCTTCCAAGTGGATATAACCCCAAATGACTCTTTGCTTTTGACAGCATTTTCATGAGGATATCTGGGGAGTTGTTGTTTGTGTAGCTTTTGTGGAAACCAGCAACTACCAGCCCTTGTGGAAAGTCCCAGCAAGTCACCAGCTTTCACAGCTGGGCGGAGCCAGGGCCGGGCTCTGTTTGCCTAAACAAGTGTTCATGGCAAAGGAGATGGACTAGATGACCTTCAAGAGTCCCTTCCAACTCAAACGACTCTGTGATTCTATGAAGTGGATTTGATTCCTCACGTAACACCATTGCCTTCCAAAGGTGTTTCCAAAGTGAATATGAGTGGCCCTGCACAGACTGGTTGTTTGATGGAGTCTGCAATAGTCCCCATCTTTTAAAGAAGAGATAGCAGGCTGAACTGTTCCATTAGCAGTTCAACCCTGCTAGAGATGGATTGTTCTTGGTAATTCACACCTTTTTTGCACTGCTCTGCCTGTGGTAACATATGAATATTTGTACTTGCCATAAGTACAAAAGCATCTGCTTTCTGTAATGTGAATAATATCCCATGTGTAGTGTAAATGTCCCCCACCCACTGTTAACCTATTACCAGCTTCACTTGTAGGGCAACAGCATGTGGTTTGGGAAATACGGTCAGGAAATGGGAAGTTCATAGCTTGGATTCTGGATGGATTCCTCAAAAGAAAAGCAGCTTTCACTGCTGCTCTGCCAGCTATCTCGGGTCTCAAATTCCACCTGAAAACCTGCTCATGCAGCTCCCCCGTTATCTCCTTTCATATCTTTTATGCTAAAATAACACTGGAATAAACTCAGAATCGGTTATTAGAGGAGTGAGTACATGGAGCAGTGCTGCTACCAGACCCAGTGCTCGCTCCTATTCTATGTGATACATTCATTCTTAAATCCCCCATGCAGATCATTTTAATTTTCCAAATTTCCCATGATTTCAAGGAATTATATGTGTAATAGAATATAATTTCCATCCACTTTCAGTGTGAGTAAAACTCGATAGGTGTTTCGCTCTGAAAATTCACAATAGACTCTTAGTAGCATCTTATAAATTTTTTAAAGCTTAATTTATTCCCTTCATACTTAAACCCATGAATTACTCATTACCTAGCACATCCTTCCTCCTGTAGGCAAACAGCAGTAGTTGCCACATGGTTTTAAAATGAAAGCAGTCGAGATAAAGGTGGGTTTCATTGATGAGTTACTACTGCGATATTGCACCACGGGCACTCACAGCATGGTTGGAAGTGACTTTTACCAAAGATTTCTCCCATTTACCAGAATTGCATGGCTGCAGATGAAAGCAGATCAACTTCATCTCATCTGCAGATAACCTGGTTTGTTTTTTTTTTCTGAAATGCTCTTAACAACAGTAACTAATATTTACTTAATGCCTTTAATCCAAAGCAATTTACAATTAATCTTCATAGCTGTCTTGCTTAAATAATGATGCTGGAGAAGCCAGGCTGATTGCCCAGGATTTGCCTTCAGTGCAAAGTACTGTCCTACTAATCATCACAGATTTCATTCAGTTTTTCATTATGAAGACAAATGCTGATAGCAAGTAACTTGTAGTCTGAAGCTGTGCTGAAGAAACCATGTAATAGTGACCACATGACATTGGCTGCCCTGGGCGTACTGGAGGCTCTCTGCTCCCTTTCTAGGGAAAGAAAGTGAATAGAGGGAGCCGGTCACATTGACCAGTCACAGTAGTTGTAGTCTACTTCTCCAGTGAGACTTTGCCATTGCCTGCATCCTTCCCTTGCTTCAGGCAGTGCTATAGCTGTGGGTGTAGGGCTGGGATGGGCTGGACAAGTCCTCCCTGAAGGCTGTTCAGAGAACAGCAGCTCTTTCTCTCCTCCTTCCTCTCCTTCCTGCTACAAATCTGTGCTATTACCAACACTCAAAGTGTCAGGGACTGAAAACCAAATGGCTTAAGATCTTTGCTTATGTTTAACGTAGAGGAGGAGCTTCTTAAGCACTTCTTGGAGCAAATGCACCCTTAAATTCTGTGCTCCCACAATAGTGTAATTCACTATCAGAGTCCATTCAAATAAACAGTGTATTTCTTTAAAAAGAGATCTGGGAGATGCCCTTGGATTACACTTCCCTGCTGAAGAAGGAGAAAAAAAAGAGTAGAAGTTTCCTTTGCAGTAACAGCAGCTGTGATTTTCACATAACCACCTGCCTTCAGGACCCAGGAGTGTAGGAGAAACACCAAGGGCATGCGGTTGGGCTGCTGGGTTGTGGAGGCGAAAGGAACACTGCAGAGCCAGTAAAGCAGTGCAGGATCTGTGGGGCAGATCTGCCCCTAGTGCTCTCCCAAGGCCTCTGCCCATCCTTAGCTGTGCTAAGAGCTATCGAACTCCTCGTCAAGAGCATGCAGCTTTGAAGAATTTTTCCTGCAATGGAAATACTATGGAAATCACTTGGATTGCAATTTTATTGTAGGCAAAGCTCTGGTTTAATATTCCTGCACTCGCACAGTACTATTAATTAAATGCACCTGCAATACAAAAAGCATTATTTGTGTTAGCATCAAACACTGCAGATCATACTTCTGGCTGTACTTTATGACTCCTTAACATAATTCAAACTCACCTCCCCCCCCACTCAACTATATGTAGCTTTTCTTGAACCTGTTAATAATTTCAGATATCTTCAAAAATCTACTGGAATTTAAAATTGCAGTACAAAATGAGAAGCTTTTCTACTTCAGTAACTCATGTACCAAGTGTATGATTAAAAAGCTTTCATTTAAGTAGTCCCTTTAAGGACTTAACTACAGGAGGATTCATACAGAGGTGAAATTAATAGGATATTCCTCGTTAATCCTGCAGCTCAGTTTTCACTTGTTAGAGATGGGCAAGGGAATTTATCTTCAAAGGTCCTAATTAAGGAAAAAAGTGTTGGCAAAGGTGCATGTAATTACATCTTTTTGTAACATCAGAACTTTGCTTCATGATGGATTTAGAAACATGATCTTATAAATAGACTCTTTTTGCAAAATTAAGTAACCTCTTCCCTACCCGATTAGAGCCCCAAATCCAACCAAGTACCCAAACCCTTAAAAGACCATCACTTGGAAGTTCCGAATGGTCACAGTAGGCCCTCGTGAATTTAGATGTGACACAACAAATGAAGAGTTCATAACTGTGAATTCAAGTTCAAGTAACTAGCTATTAATCACTGCCTAATGGAACTCTTGGAGCGGGTCCAGAGGAGGGCCACTAAGATGATCAGAGGGCTGGAGCACCTCTCCTATGAGGAAAGGTTGAGGGAACTGGGATTGTTCAGCTTGGAGAAGAGAAGGCTCCGGGGAGACCTCATTGCAGCCTTCCAGTACTTGAAGGGAGCATATAAACAGGAGGGGGAACGGCTGTTTACAAGGGTAGACAGAGATAGGACAAGGGGGAATGGTTTAAAACTGAGACAGGAGAGGTTTAGGTTAGATATTAGGAGGAAGTTTTTCACACAGAGGTGGTGACGCACTGGAACAGCTTGCCCAAGGAGGTTGCGGATGCCCCATCCCTGGAGGCATTCAAGGCCAGACTGGATGTGGCTCTGGGCAGCCTAGCCTAGTGGTTGGCAACCCTGCACATAGCAGGGGGGTTGAAACTACATGATCATTGTGGTCCTTTTCAACTCAGGCCATTCTATGATTCTGTGATTCTAATTTGAAATTACCTGAATCCCTCACATCCTGGCCAGTCATAGAATCGCAGAATTATAGAATCATTAAGGTTGGAAAAGACCTCTAAGATTGTTCACCTACCACCAATATTGCCCACGAGCCACATGCCTCAATACCACATCTCCACGTTTGTTGAACACCTTCAGAGACAGTGAATCCACTCCTCCCTGGGCAGCTTCTTCCAATGCATTGCTACTACTTCCGAGAATAAATTTTTCCTAATATCCAACCTGAACCAACGTGAGGCCATTCCTTCTCATCCTATTGCTGTTACCTGGGAGAAGAGGCCAACACCCACCTTGCCGCAACCTCCCTTCAGGCAGCTGTACAGAGCAATAAAGTCTCCCCTGAGCCTCCTCTTCTCCACACTGAACAATCCCAACTTCTTCAGCCTCTCCCCATTTTGTAGGCAGGGAGCCTCGGGTTTTCCAACTGTGCTGTGGGTTGCTGAAAGCAAGCAAACTCAGAAGAGGCCTTCCCACTTGTCTGTAAAGAGCATTCATTGGGTGCTTTATAGCTAAGTATTGTTCATGGCAAAACTTGGACTCTTTTGGGATCAGATTTGTGTAAAGCCTGCTAGTTAGCTGTAAACAGTCGTCTCCAAAGGGAATTGGTATCTCCATTGAAATGCTAATTCATTGTGCTCCTCTATGGTGGTTTCCTGAGTGCTGCTGGAAAAAAATGATGATATACATCCTAATTTCACTACCGGCCATTAGCCTCCTCTCCCACTGACTTTGAGGTTTGGAAAAAGTAAATGTGTTTTTGCTAGTCTGTGTGAATGATGCACCTGACAAGGTCCTAACAAGGCTGTGACTAAAGCACTATCCAAGTTATTTTCAGAGAGTTTTGTTCTGACACAAATGACTCGGGATGCTCCACTTAGGAGTGTTAACAGGGAGTAGCTTTGCTGTCTTAAAGAAAGAACAATCATAAAAGTGCTGGGGCTGAATGCTTGTTGGAATAAACTATTGGAGTCTTTTACCTCCAGGCATGGGTTTTTTTAGAAAGTCATATCCTTTATCATGTTTATCAGTCATTGTAGTAATAGCACTGACGGTCAATCCTAAAGTGTCTTTATCCGCATGTCACAATACTATGCCACATTGAAATAGATGATGCAGATATGTTTTCAACCCAGCAGCAACTTGCCCCTGATGCAGAAGACCAGGAAAGATTTAATGAGCTTGTTGTAACTTGTATAATTTCAATGCCAGCAACTAGTGCTCGTCCAGGGAAGTGTGATGTTTTTGACAATTCCCTTAGATACATTCAACCCAGCAAGAAATGTGCATTCTGAGTGTAAATGGTAGTATAATACCATCACTGATATTACTGTTGTCTGAGCAAATAGCAGTGTATTGTCAATTTTCAAAGCCTGACATTGGAAATTAGGGTTGTTTGTTTATTATTCCCCTTTCACTGTTGTACTCCAGGCTCTACCTTTATAACCCTGTGGATATCACTTCTACATGCTTCAATTAGATATTCTTACATGATATTACTTATTAGCAGCATTTATTTAATAAAGAGGAGCTACTAACTTGAATGCTGCTACTACCATCCAGTAAAACCTGAATAGGAAGGGAAAAAGGAACAAATGAACAAAATGCTTGATACTTCAACAAGTGAAAAAACTAAAGATTTTTCTTCCGTAAAAGCACTGGAAGCTTTTAAGAACTACATCTTCTATGTACTCCCTGTGGGTTTCAACATAATTTTGCTTTTATATACTCTGAAGAGCTTTCATTTCGTGAAATGAATGCAATTTAACATCAGTTCCCTGCAAAATATTATAGACCAACTGGTTTAGATTATTTCATTTTGCAGAAATAGAGCTAAAGCAGTTCATAAAACTTATTTAACTGGGTCACTGGGTCACAGCATTTAGTGCTGCTGACTTGTAAAATAACTGCATTTTGCTCAAAAGCATCTATGAAAGACATTTTTTTTAATAAGCATGAGATAAGGAAAGTTTGTAATAGCTCACACTGGAAAATGAAAATATATCCATGGATAATGCCATTTGTAAAATGTACCTGTTTTGCTTGATGTTTTCTCTCTCCAGGTGTATTTGAATTGCAGTTTTACTTCCAAGCCCCTCACAATTGACAGTATTTGCTAAACATACTTTGATCAAATTGGTTAAGATGTTTTGTATAGAAAAACATCAGCGGATAGTCTACTTGAACTTCAGCAGGGCCTTTGACACTGCCCCTAAGATCTTCAGGGAGAAGCTGATGAAGTATGCACTGTCAAGCCTGAAGCCCTCAGTCTCAGCTGGTATCAGGGCCCGTCTCACCTCAATGCCCCTAATGGAAAAATGAAGGGACAGCTCGTAGGTCAGTGGGTCCCACTTCTTCCCACACTGTTGCTGGGGTTTCATAGGCTTTGTCTGACAGGGGAGCATTCCGTCCTGCCCCTTGCACTTCCATGACAATTAGGCAGCTTCTTGGACATGAGTAATGAGAGCTCCCCTGCCTCTTTCCTTGTCCACTGGAGCACAATGTCTCATCTACAGCAGGGTGGATGGTTGCACCCACTGAAGCCTCCTGTGATGTGGGAGAAGGGGACTCAAATGGTGCAGGTCAGCCAGGCTAACCCAAGCTACTATTACAAAAGGTGGGCAAATATTTTTCTTGCGCAGCATATCGCTCACGAGAGTGCCTATGGTCTGAGCACTCTGAATGTCTGCTCTGAGAAGCTTAGATGCTTCCCTGCCTGTCTCCAAAGCACTGTGTAGCTTTGGTGTCTGGCCCCACCTTTCTGCCCCAGTCAAAGCACTGCCCAGCATTCATGGGACACTCTTGAGCTGCTTGTGGACTGAGCCTTCATACTCTGAAATGGAGACATCTGTTGG
This sequence comes from Pavo muticus, assembly GCA_016647715.1. Lineage (NCBI taxonomy): Eukaryota > Metazoa > Chordata > Aves > Galliformes > Phasianidae > Pavo > Pavo muticus. The sequence continues at coordinate 83,636 of JACDJE010000388.1, forward strand.
TTTGAAACTCTTCAGGGTTGAGACGGTGATTAAGAATAAGTAGTGTGAGTTGAATTTGAATGTGAATTGAAATTTGAGTTAAGTTCCTAAGTAGCTTTGAGGATCTGTGCCTGGGCTCACAAAATGCAATTAACTAATGACTAGCTGGAGACACTCTAGGGTTCTTCCATCTTTGAGGTTTCAGTGTGGCATCTCCCCTCCTTAGCCCATATATCATGCTCTGAAGACATTGTTCTGCCAAGGAAGGAAGCAGACACATTTACTAATTCTTTGATCTAGCACAATTCCATGTAAGCAATAGCATGCTATGGCTTGGCAGCAGGGAGCAAGACTGGTTGCTACCAGACCTTACATACTGATAATTGCTAGGACACTGCTTAAGTTTCCCTAGTCTGGTGATCTGTGGCATGCAGCTTGGATTGCTAAAACTGCTGGACATTCATTAACACAATTGGAAAGTCATTAATTCTTTTACCAATGATTTTACTCTGTAAGTGTCTGAATATGGCACTCCATCAGTACTCAAGAAAATTAGAAGCAGCAATTCCTGGAAAGAGGCATTTATTAATGGTGTAATGCCTACAAGTGTCACCAGATGTTACTCCTTATAAAAAGGCTCTAATTTGGCACTTCTTGCCTTCAGAAGGAACTTCTTACAGAGCAGATGTCACTTCCAATCCTATCTTTCATGGGGGCCCATGCCCTGTTAAAAATGGCATGCCAGTTTAGAAGTAGGCATAGTGCCATTGGAGCAGATGGTTATGAGCACAAGTTGTATTGTAGAACTGGTGTTTGCAGAAATGTGAATGCTGGGACTGAAGCCTACGCAGGAACATCAAAATGTTACTACCCAGGAAAAATTCCTCCTAAGGTAGGTTGATACATGCCATTAATGCTTTACAGCTGGTAGAAAATGGATATTATCAGTATCTTGTATATGGTTATTCAAACTTTTGGGCAATCACTGATGACCTCAGGGGCCATGCTAGCAGCTGAGGACATTGGAGCATTGATTTTCTCTTTTGGCAAAAGTGCCATCAGTGCTTGGTGTTAATCCAGCAGTACTTGGGGACTGATGCATGTGGAAAACTACTCTGCTGGGCAATGGAGAGGTGGCCTTGGATTTGCATTCACTCATCCTTATCTGTAAGATAGTATGACTCTCTATCAGATAAATATCTGAAATAAAACTGTGATTCCGTCCTGAAAACCACGTGCTTTTTTGTTTGTTATAGAGAGTAGCATTTTTCCTGAGTTGTAGTCATGGTCCCCAGTATGCCGTCCTACTGCCTCAGCTCCACATTAGATATTCCACCAGGGTATTCGTGGCGTGGGGTGTTTCTTGTCACTGTGATCAGAGTTGTACACTGAACAAGGAGAGTTTGCAGGGATGATCTGCTCATGAATGACTTTCACATTCTGGGCTCTTTGCCTTTGATAGTTCAGCTCCAACATATGCCAAGAGATGACCCTTTCAGAAGGTTGTTACATTGATTTTTCCAGCCCATTTTAAAATCAGCCAGTGATGGGCAAAGCTACCATCAACATAAGGGCAAATTTGATACCATTTTGGAATACTCATCTTGCCTGGTAGTGTTGTAACATTTCGCGAGAGCCCAGATAAGATGTGCTATATGATCCAAAGTGTGACGTAGTCAGAAAACTGCCTGCAGTTTCCATTTAAACATGTAGAAGTTTTATGGGAAATTTTCACTTTGTCCAATGAAGCTTGTAACACTTCAGTTGGGAGCAACATGTAACTTCACTCAAATAAGAAATCCATTTAACTGGCTCCTAAAATATGTATTTTGATTGGTGAAGTGAGATGAATAAGTATTGATACAAGAAGCTGCATCAGCAGAAGGCTGTATTTTTCGTATCTATTATGTATGAAGGACGCTGAAGTTAGGTCAATGCCTCAAAAAATACTCTAAATATCAAAAACTTAGAGTAATCAAAACGAGTAAAAAGGATAAGTTTTAAATTCCATGTGAACGTATAGAATTGGGTTATCCATTTTATTTTTTTCTACTGAGTCAGTTACAGAAATGCCAGAAAGCCTGATTGTTTCTACCATACTATTGCACACCTTTAGCTATGGGAGGTGATAAACACAGCCAATCAAACCAGTACAAACAGGGAAAATTGTTCTCCTACCTTCTGTACCATGGAAAATCGTTCATATTTATGGTGAAAGAACAAGAAGAGAGATATTTATTCATGTAAACATAACTTTTATCTGTCTAGCTAAAGTCATAGTATGGCTTGATTTGGAAGGGACCTCCAAGATTATCTAATTCCAACCTGCGCAGGGTTGCCAATCACTAAATCGGGCACTAGATCAGGTTGCCCAGGGCCCCATCCAGCCTGGCCTTGAACACCTCCAGGGATGGGGCAGCAACAACCTCTCTGGGCAGCCTGTGCCACTGCCTCAGTACCCTCTCAGTGAAAAGTTTCCCCCTGAAATCTAATCTAAGTCTCCCCTCTTTTAGTTTGAAATCATTCTCCCTTATCAATGTCTACCCATACAAAAAGTTTATTTCCCTTCTGTTTTTAAGCTCCCATTAAGGATTGGAAGGCATAAGCGAGATCTCCCCTGAGCCTTCTCTTCTCCAGGCTGATCAAGTCCGCGTCCCCAGCCTGTCTTCATAAGGGAAAACATGAGAAGTTAAAACATTACTCTTCCCAGTTTGCCTTTCATCAGCTTTACAGGCAGTAGACTCTTCAAAAACATTTTGGTTAATGGAACTGAGGCTAAGTTTTGGGGAGTATGTAAGCTCTAACTCCAATCTAAAACTAGAGCCAAGCTATCAGATCCAAATGAGGATCATACAGTTAAGGTCCCAGAACAGGACTAGTTATTACATGTCAGCTGGGCAGCCTGCTCTAGTGGTTGGCAACCCTGCACACGGCAGGGGGTTTGAAACTAGATGATCATTATGGTCATTTTCAACCCAGGCCATTATATGATTCTATGAACAGAACCTCATATGTTGTCTGTGTTCACACTCTAACACTGTCATTGTTCATCAGTACTGGTGGGATTCATTTGAGCTGTCCAAAAGGTCATGAGATCTGGAGAAGCACCACACTCCCTCCCCTGGTGGTAAAGGGGCTATCCCAGAGGTACCATCTACACTGCAGAGACCCAAACCCACCTGAACCTGGGAAACTGGCTCCTGTGCTGGCAGGCACAGAAGATTTGGCTTCTTATTTGAATGGCAGTTATCAAGCTCAAAATTCACAATTTGGGTTTCTGTTTTGAGTATCAAGACTTCTGGCAGATCAGCTTTTATAAAGGCATGTGGGTAAGAACAAGCACTCCTTAAAATGAATATGGTAAGGAAGGTTATTACTAAGGCACCTCTGAGCTGGAAATATGCAATGGGAAAAAATACTCCATACTAAGTAATCTAGGTTTAAGCATTGTTTGAGCATCAGTCCTTGTGCAACTACTTGTTCTGGATAGAAGAGAAACTTGTCACCAGCTTTTCCCTGTTCTATTGCCCATTTGGACTTGGGTATTGGGAACTATGGGGAGCTGGCTCTCTGCAAAGATAAAATAACAAAATAACCATCTGGTAATTTCATCTACTGTCATAGCATTGTAACATCAGAGCCTCCCCCAAGGATCACAGTGTAACACTTGGACAGTGGCATTGCTTCAGAGCTGTACATTCACTTGTGTCTGCTGATGATTACACTGTGAAGCATTATATTTAATTTTACGGTGTCGAGCTATAAAACAGTAACCCACTAAGCAGAGAAATAAAATGCTTACTTGGCAAGTGGCAAATCTTGTTATCCATCTATAAAAATTGCCACTCTATAGATAAAAGTCATAAATAAATAGTGGGCCTTAATCAAAGGATGGGTGTGTGTTCCAATGTAGTGGAAAGTGTGTCTTGCATTTTTAAATATCACCTGATTATTCACAGTAGTTTAGGCATTTTCCTTATCAGAGCATTACCCATGGCAGTGATTTAAAATTTCATTTTGTGCTTGGAAACTGGGCCACAGAAGTGCAGCCTAGAAAAACTCAGCGGAACAATACATCCCAACATTTTGCAGGCCAAGAAAATTCATTCTAGGCTCATTCATCATCAGGTTTTCCTGCGTGCTTTTTCTGCCTGTCTCTGCTGTTCCCTTGCTGTGTGAATTTTGAGAGTAGCTGAACTCCCTCGTCCTTTTGTTATTTGTAAAGCTCATTGAGTTTTATGACTGGAAAGTGCTTTAGAAACACTAGCGATATCGGATCGTTGCTGCAACAACTAGACATACCTTTGTTGTTATTAAACTTGGAGTCAAGTAGTGTGTAAGAGTCTCTGAAGAGCTTGATACTACCCTGGGTAAATGTTTGTACTTCAGTGAAAATTTATGATGCTAGCACGTTCCTGTTGTCTCAGGTGTGATTGCAGCTGTGGCAGGAGCTCGCAGCTCCATGCCTGCCGTCAGCACAGAGAACGCTTGACCTGCTGTGAAGAGCTGGAAACTTGCTGTGTTTCAAAAGGCTTCACATAGCAGCCCACGAGACAGGGAGCCACAGAAGCAGCTGCGCTTGTACTTTGATATTCCTTGGGGACCTGCAAGCATTGTCAGACAAGCTATTTTTCTAGAAAGCACCCAAATCTTCCAACGAAAGCAGACTTTATTGCCATTGAGCACAGACAGGAAAGCCGTGGCTGAGGCTCCAGAATGCAGCCCGTCCCATTGCTCTCTCCTCTCAAAACAAGACCTGCTCTAGACTTGGCCTAGTTCACTTCTTGTCAAACACAGAATTCCCCCTACCCATTCTGCCACTGAGCATGGAATATCACCTAATATCATACCATGTTCCATTTTGTAGGTAATTCTAGAAAAGGAATGGTTCCTCTTGGTGGCACATAAAAGAGAGTCTTCCTCTTCCGAGAAGCAAGCTACTGCAGGGCAGGGTCAGATGATGAAGAGGACGTCACGAGTTTAAGGAGTGCATATGGACAGAAGGTGGCTTAACCATCTGGGAACCTGTGGGATTTTGGTCATGGCTTTCTCTGAATACACAGCCTACAGCATGTAGCTGTCCTTGACTTCATAGAATCACAGAATCATTTGAGTTGGAAGGGACCTTTAAGGGTTACCTAGTCCTACTCCCTGAAATGAACAGGGTCACCTACAGCTAGATCAGATTGCTCAGAGTCTCTTCCAGCCATGACTTCTGCATGCCTTCACTGGCGTAATGGTGTAGGGATGAGTTGGTGAAGCTGGGACCCTCACTTTCAAGTCTTCAAAAACCTTCTCCCCTGTATTTTTTCACAAACTCTAGAGTAGGATTCCTTGGGGCTCATAGTGAGGAGGTGCTGAAATTTAGACTGAAGGCCTATAGCTCCAGCAGATTGTTAATACTCTTTTAAGTACTTTCCTGCAAAGTCAGCTGTGCCGCTCTGCATAGAACACAGAGTCTGCAAAAATAAAGGATGATATATACAGGTGAACCCAAATGACTTACCAGGTGCTTCAAAGGCAAGCAAGGAATCTCCCATGGTTCAAATAAAAAGCAGAAGTAGAGGAGCAGGAAGGAAGAGGTACAATACAAGGGGGATGTGGTCACCTGGAAACTCTTAATGCATGGTACGTCTGGTGTTTCTGTTCAGGCTCTTACTTAAAAACAAGAACTCACCTGACTCACCTGCTGCACATAATAGTGGCAAGCATTATCTGATGATGGACTGACAAGTACCATTTGATGAATAATCTTTCTAGTTTTCCTTCAAGAGACAAATCTCTGTGTAAACGAAAACCCTTACATTGCTCTCAAATCAGGGGAAGTATGCATTTTCCTGTAACTTTAGCATCGTGTCTTCTTGAAATGCTATTTGCAAAGTGGAATCCAACAACATGTGTAGTGAGGTGGAGCCCTCTTTGTCCCCACTGCTAGGGGACAAGATGCTGCCTTGTTGATGTGCACTCCTCTACCTCTCCCTGAACATCACCAGGGGTATGAGGAATGGGAGTTTTATGGTCAGTCCATAACAGCTCCACTCTGCCACTTCTTCCTCTTCATACTTTTCCCCTTCTCCAGTGTGGTCCACGGGCTGCAGTCCTTCAGGATAAACCTGCCCCTCCAGGGGCTCCTCCCCACGGGCAGCAGATCCAGCCCAGGGCCTTCTGCTGTGGGGGCTCTCTATGGGCTGCGGCCTCCTCATGGCTGCATCCACTGCTGCCCCGTGGGCTCCTCCATGGCTGCACGTGGAGGTCTGCTCCGTGTGATGCCCGTGGGCTGCAGAGGGACAGTATGCTCCTCCATGTGCCTCTCCCAGGCTGCAGGGAGCTGCTGCTCTGCCTTCCTGCTACACTGCCCTTGGGACTGCAGGGCTGCTTCTCTTATGCTTTCTCATCACAAAACTGACTGTGCACTGCTGTGCCATGTTTTTTATCCTTAAATATATTCTTTCAGAGGTGTCACCAGCGTGGGTATGCCCTATGGTGAGGCTGGTGGAGCTCTCTGGAACCGGCAGTGCTGTGACACCCAGTGCAGCCACGCAGCTTATCTTACAGGGTGCTTTAGTCATTAAACCATCAAAAGCCAAATCTTTTCTTCAAAGAATCGTTAAGGTTGGAAAAGACCACTAAGATCATCTAGACCAACAGTCAGCCCACCCCACCATGCCCACTGACCACATCTCTCAGTGCCGCATCCACACGGTTCCTGAACGCCTCCAGGGACGGTGACCCTGGGCAGCCTATGCCACTGCCTCACTGCTCTTTCTGAGAAGAAATTCTTACTTATATCCAACCTAAACCTACCTTAGTGCAACTTAAGGCAATTATCACTTGTCCTATCACCAGTTACATGGGAGAAGAGGCCAACCTCCACTTCAGGCTCTTCAGAGAGCTATAAGGTCTCCCCTGAGCCTCTTCTTCTTTAAACTGAACAATCTCAGTTCCCTCAGCCGCTCCTCATAAGACTTCAGACCCCTCACAGCTTCGCTGCCATTCTCTGGATGCACTCCACAGCCAGTATGCCCTTCATGTAGTGAGGGGCCCAAAACTGAGCACAGCACTCAAGGTGCAGCCTCATTATCTCCTCCAGTTGGGGTTTGCCCGGCCCACAGAGGAGGTGTGCAGCCCAGGGCATTATTGATTCAGGGAATCTGACCAGGTCATGTTTGTCAGCCTCTGCATCCACCATGTGGATCAGCAGATCCTGTCTGCTGTGCTTTGGATGGCAGAGGTGTTTGTAGCTAGCTGTACTCCATCTTCGAGACCTAAAGAAATTATTTTTTTTAATAAGAATTTGTGTAATTCCCCTCAGCACTTCATTCTTCAGCAAGGGAATTGCAGATCTGTGAACAGAAATGTTCTCTATAATAAATTTCACATCAGAGAATAAAGGATAGGTATATGAGGTTTCATTTAAAGAGCATTTGAGCTGCGTGTTTCTGCAAACAACAGGAGTAGTTTTCTCCTCAAGGTTTGCCTTTCTGTGATTTAAACTTTAGAACAAAGAGCCAAGGAAATAATTTTTTTTCTACAAATGCTGATATCCAAGCTGGTGGGGTGAGTGCATATCCAAATCAGCACTAACTTCGTGAGGATGCAAACAGATTGAAGCAGACACATTTGCTTTAAGATGCCCCTGTCCTTGGGCACAGCCGCAGCTGTTACACTGACATGACTTTACTGAAGTCAGCGGTCTTTCATCAGCAGATAATTCAGCACATGGTTTTCAGTGGTTGTTACACAGGTGAAGAATCCTTGAATTTGGGTATAAAACAACTGTCTGTTGTGCTGAGGGGTTGTTCTCTGTCCATCAGTGTGAAGGTAATGAATGCTTTAGGTTTTCCTGTTTCTGGACAGAGAGCAGCAGATTGTTTTGTTTGAATTTTTAGTGTGGCTTAATAGTTGTGCAAAGGTCAGGTTTTTTTTTGTATAAATCCATGTATACTGTTGATGAAGTACATTAAATTAAGATATATAAGGGCAACCCTAAAGACACCAAAAAACTTACACTGTTTTGTCAGAGCCAGAAGGTATATTCTTCCTTTATTAAAAAAGAGGGTTCCCTTTTCTAGCCTTCTTCCCTGGATTTTCAGTAATGATGATAAAAAAATCTTTCTTGCTCACATATGAGAATCCTACATCTTAAGAAGACTGGGAACTTGAACGTGCCAATTATTTTAAGAACGTTATCATTTCCCTGCAGGCAGTACCTAAACAGTATTGTGTTGAATTGTATCTTTTTAAAATAATGAAAGTAAAAATTATGTTCATTTTCTGAAATCCTGTGTGTTCCTTGCAACTATCTCTGCTCAGTTTTTCAAGCAAAATGTTCATCTTTTTGCAAATGTTCAGGTCCAGACATGCTGTAATCTTTTGCTTCTCACAGGCTTTCTACTCAACAGATAAAGAAGACACTCCAACTTTGCCTTTTTCAAATGTTAAGAAAAGATTGATTTCCTTATATCTACAAGAAGCCTAGGATGTGATTATTCCCTAGGTGGGAAATGCAGGAGGAAAGCAAACTCATTATAGGTTTTGAAAGAGCTTGATATAAACTGGAAACCTTGGCAACCCAAGATTCAGTATGAGAATGTGATTGAAGTGGATGTGAGAGTTAAGACAGAATTATTTTTTCAGCTTATTATTCAAATGTCTGTGAGTGTGATCTGGGGAAGTACTTGTAGGAAATCTATTCTGGGTGGGAGAGTTCAGTGCGTTGCACCACTGAGACCTGCTCTTGCCCTTTACAGTGAGAACCAGTAATGCCCAAGTCTTAATATGAGGGCATTGGGTGTCTTCTGCGGCAAGCACAGTGCCTCAAAAAATTGCTACGCTCATAGATTTAGAAACCTCTTGATTTTCTTAGGAGCCTTACAGCCAAATACCTTTAAGGAGCTAGCCAAAAACAAATTTTTTGTCCTTCCTAGAATTAGAATCCAACAGCCACCAACACTAAGCATTTAAGTAAGTTGCTGGGAACTATTTCTATGTAACCATTTGTACTGGAGAAAATCCGTGTAATTTTGCCAAAGTTGAAATGATAATATGTTTTTGTAGATTATAATTGCTAATACAAGCTCAGTTTGTGTGCCACAGTTCACATACATTTTTAATGAACTTATAATTAGGGTCGTTTTGGTCTCCTGCAGGTTCCAGCTTTGGAAATGAAGAACAAACCACTCCTAAAGCATCTGCACCTTCTAAAGACATACCCAAGGGTAGCAGCAAGAGCACAACGCAGGTATCAAGCAGCACAGCGACTCCACGCAGGAGCTTACTTCCAGCACCAAAAACTGCCACTGCACCTGCCGGTAGGTGTTCCAAACACAAGTACTTGAAATATCATCTTTATTAGGCCAAGAAATATAGAATCTTTGTTGTGATGCCATTTTACTGCTTACTTGATTAATTTTCATGCCATTCATGGGCATATCGCCCAAGTGCTGATTCAGTTTCCATTTGCATAGGGTCTTTTTGAAATGTATTCAGCAACACTCCTGTGGTCCATTTGGATCAGTTGTCCTCCTCTCAGCTTTCTGTGCATTCCCACCTCCTTAAAGACAGGGCAGTGCGAGGAGCAGAAATGTCGTTGACTCAGTGCAAGGACTGCTCAGCAAAATCTAAGACATTGTTGTGTTCTCAACACTATTTTAATCAAAAATCGAAACCACAGCACCATACTAGCCACCAGGAAGAAAATAAACTCTATCCCAGCCTCAACCATGACTGTAGTCCTGAAAAGCACTGCATATATATATGTCACGGAGAGACTGAGGTGCATGGAGATAACATAATATTTTAGTGAATAAAACAAACACCACTGTATTTGTATGAGGCTAGTGAAATAGGAGGTTATTTCACCTAAACATTACCTGGATTTGTTCCACAGACAGTCTGACACAAAGTTTCTCCAAAACCAGCATGTTTTTCAGAGAAATATGCATTCATACTGCTTCTTGTAAGTTGGACTCTTGGAGCTGGGAAAACCTAAATGTGCCTGTATCTTTCTTGACCCCCTCAGTTTTCATGACTCTATGTATTTGCTCATCAAAATAATCCATAGTTCCAGTATTGCTAATCTTTCCTTGCTTTTCCACTGCATGTCCAGTGAAAAAGGCCTTATTATTATCATCCAGTTTGTTGTCTCTTCTCTCCTAAGATTATCCTTCAGCTTTCATTTCTAATTTTTAAATGTTGGTCCCTAAAATGTTGCTTCGTATATGCCTGTTTAGAGGAAATACTGTGCAGAAAGACAAATCAGAATATTCTTATTAATGACTTTCCTTTAGAGTGACTGTTAGGATAGACACTCCATGGGGTAGGGTATGGGGTTGTGTATATCTAGACAGAGTAGGGAGGTTTTAAATAAAAGAGAGATTCAGTACATGTGTGGAAATTCTACCAAGTTCATATTAGATTACCAATTTAGATTCCAAAGTAAACAATTTTATGTAAGTCACCAGCCTTAACCAATATGGCCCTCATTAGGCAGCATTTCATCTCTATGTACGTCCCCCAGTAACACACACTGCAAGTGAAGCTGGGAAGGAAAAATCAATACAAAGTATGAGATAAAGACCTTAAACACTGAAAGTTCTGGTCACTCCGTTTTAAGAAAAAATAGCTTGGTTGAAACACTCACAGAAAAGGGCTTTCTGCTATAATCAGTGGCTTGAAGTATCTGATAGGGAAGATGAAGCTGAAACCATCTGTCTCAGGTAGTCCACCAAAGTGAAAGTTGAGTGAGGCAGACGTGGTCTTTTGTCCATCACAGTCACAAATGGCTATCTCTTACTGTCAGAAAACTGTTTAGTGCCATCATCTACACTCACTAAGTGGGAAAAGACCAATCTATCAACACAATATATGAATTTCTGGTGACCGGATAAAAGGTTCATCCTCTTTTTTTTTTTTTTTTTTTTTTTTTTTTTTTTTTTGTTGGGGTCTTTCCCTTTGATTTTCCTTTCCTCTCTGATGGTCCATAGGTAACTTACATCATTTCAGGCTACAGTAGTTGATTTGTATCAGATTTACCCCTGCATATCTCCAGCAAAAGTATTTCTTTTTCAGCCGGTGATACTGTCATGATAAGCTTTAAAGGTCTATTTCAAGGTTTCTGCAGAGGAGCTCTTTCAGTCTCCAGGCTTCTTTTGCCACAAGCGCTTTGTATGAGCAAAGACTGGATGCAGCAGTGGATGGAGCCCGTTGCCACTGCCCCAGTGAATTTATAGTCTGATCCTGGTAGGGAGACTCAGCAGGGTGAGCAAAACTGACTCCTGCTTTGTTCTGGAAGGAAACAAAATATTTAAAGTAAGGATACTGGGCCATGATGTTAAAACAGAGGCAGTCAATGAACAGGGGCAGCTGACAAGTTTGGAACATTGTTGTTGTTATACACAATGGACAGAACCAAAAAAAAAAAAACAAAACTACAGTAGTCCAGTGCCCTGGTGTGATTTTAATACAAGCAAAAGTACCAGCAGATATATCTGTGATCAAGCATTTCTTTATTAGAACAATGTTTTGATTCCTCATGGTACAAAGTATCTGATGGAAGCAAGTATAACTCAAAGCAACAATAATGACAAGTTTTTTTTAGCAAGTCTAATTCTGCTTTTCTTGCAATAGTGTATGAATGCTGTCTGTACATCCCAGTGTGATAGGGAGCTCTGTAGGACATAATGTATTCTCTTTAAATACTCCTTGGACAGTTTTGCGCATCTTTTAAATGGTGACGCCCCAAACCATCTTTTAATCTCTATTAAATTGGAAGGAAGATGCTACAGATCTAATGAAGCAAGAGGAGAAAGGGCAGCAAAGTGTTCATATTGCTCTGGGCTTTATGATCCCAGGAAAACAAAGGCATCTAACAAAAGCCCTTTAAAATTGTGTCAGATACCATGTTTTAAATATGCCAGAGAAAGTGTGTGGGTGTGCTGGAAAAGCCACTCTCCAAAGAGATGTCCAAGAGCAGAGAGGCTGTAAGGTTGAAAGTCTGCTTTTACAACCACTGTACGAGGTCTGCTTGTACTGCCAATTGCGAATGGAAGGAAGGCTGCCACAGGCAACCAGTCTATGCCAGGCACATCTGTCAGTAGTGCTGGACATCACAGAGCGGAAGACTGATAACAGTAAGGGACCAGAGAGGTAAAATCAGTGTTTCAAAAATGTTTGAAGAAATAGTAAAAATCACTCCACCCCCACTCACCCATCTTGGGTCTCTGATGCTGTCATGTCATAAAGGCAAAGAATGCTGTGCTTGGGAAGTCAACAACACTGAAAAAAACTTTACCAGCGCTCCAAACTGAAGGGAAAGTGAGTAGTCAACTCTAAGCGGACCAGAGATTACATGTCTTGAAAACAGAGGAATTAATAAATTGAGAACATTCTACAAAACTATCACATATTGGCAATTGCTTGCACAGACAATCCAATGACCAGAAGAGAAATCATAATGTAGAAGGACGTAACTATAGAAAATATAAATTACTCAAGAAGTTCTTGTCTGAATAAAAGTATCTTGTTTCGTTGACCATTTTGGATGTCCCTAGGTTGAAGATAGTCTTTGTTCTCAAAGGAAATGCAATTACAAGAGATCCCAAATCCAGTTTTGAGGAAAGGCTTGGAGCATGAATTTCCTAGTAGATGTACATTCATTTAAATGCTACATCAAGCAACATTTAAAAGAGGACTCAAAAGTGACAGCTATGCATCTCAAAAAAGTCTGAGCTGGGCATGGCTTTAGTCTTATCATGTTTTCCTGGTTATTAACATCATTAATTCTTTAACAAAAGTGTTAGATATCAAGCCCTATGATGACAGTAGCTTAGAGGATAAAAGAGGAAGTGGATGATCTGTTAGCTTCTTCTTGAGTAGGACATCATCAGCCTTGTTAGCCTCTTGTTGCTTAACTTGTATTTGCAACTGGATCATGAGGACAGCTTCTATAGAAGAGTGATTGGTGGGGCACGTCTGCCTTCCATCTCAGCACAATTTCTCCACAGCCCAGGCCACTGTGGAGTCGGTTGGAAGGAACAGAACCACTCCAGTTTTCTGTTCCTTTTCACCTCGTGAGCAGTGCTACTGAAGTCAGCCATGTGGTAAAGCTTTTGAAAAGCAGAGAAACCACAATTATACCTTCTACATGTTCTGTGTATTTGGACAGTGGTATGATAAGTATTCCAGGTGTAATATCCTAGCAATCCTAGCAATTATTACTCCTAGTAATAATTGCAGTAGAGCTTGATGTTACATATGCATTTATAAACACATACTGCATCCCAACCTCCTATGCACGATATGGCAGTTATGTAAGTAGGGTTTTTAGATTGAGCCACTGCTACAGGCGAGATGCACAGACACTGTACATATTGTATTCAGGATCTTCTACAAAAGTAAAGAGCATAGAAAGTATTTCACTGAGAGTGAGTCAGTCTCTTAAATATAAAGAAAGTTTCTGAAAGAATGGAAAATCAAGTGACGTAAGAAATGTGTTTGTATTTCAAATACAAATACAAAGAATTAGCTCATTTTAACTGTTTATGAATGGGAAATTATTTCAAAAAGGAGCATATCTATCTATATTAATGAGGAAAAATAAGCTTTCATGTGTTAGATGTTTCCTGAGAAGACCACCTGCGCTGCCAATTCTCATTAAAAAGAAAAAAAGACAACTGCTCAGGAAAGATTACACTCCTGATATTGCAGTAAAATTGCTTGTCAAATAAATTGGACTAGAGGGCATAGATCACCTTTAATTAATGAAAAAGGACTTTCATAACTGCTGCTTTGCAGTGATTCAGATGATGAAAAAGTTCTGGCATGAGACAATAGCAGTGGAAATCCATTGTCATGCAGATTGTTTCGAAGACACGAACTGAATGTTTTTTGACTTGACTTTGGAAAAAGTGCACTTCATCAGCTTTCAGTGTGCTGCACAGCCCTTTTTGGGTGTTATGAAACCCCTTTCATATTTGCACACCTGTCATCATAGAGAAAATAAAAGAAAAGAAAACAACACAAAATACTTGAAAGAAACAACTGATATATGGCCTGTAATTTCACTTACAATTTTAAGCTGTTTTGAGAAATGCAGTGATAACCTATAGTCCTTGCCATTTCTATCATTGCTTTGTGTTTTGTTTTGAGACTTAGGTGAAAGCAGCTCTCCATCTGGAACTTTGCACTAAGATCCACTTTGGAAAATATATAGGCTTCTTCCTTCCGCACGTTGATAAAAATATGTGATCTTTGATGCGCACACATGCTGAATTTTCTGTTTTAAATGTCGAAAAATGTGGGAATATCTGCAGAAGGAAATGTTCAGAGGCAGATTAACAGCTTCTCACCCTTTTGGGGAGGTGTTTTACAAACCCTGTAGCTTAATCCTCGCTGTGGGACAGTCCAGATTGTAAATGAAACCAGGATCTAATTCTGTCATAATTTGGACAGGAAAAACAACATTGAAAACATGCATATGGCCTGAAACCTCTTTTTGTAGTTTCCTTTTCATGCCTGGGTTCTTCTGGGAAAGTCCTTAAGTATCTCAGCTAGCTGCAGACCTCAGATAGGCAATAAGGTGGCTGAAAAAGTGGCTAGACCATGCAAAATCCTGCTGACAGGTAGTTACTCTGGCATCCATTAGGGATTGATACTGGGCAAATTCTTCCCTTCTTCAATGAAAACCTGAACAAAGGGGTGGAGCACTCTCTCAGCAAGTTCACAGGACAGGAAATTGTTCGATGTGCTAGAGGTTAGGGCTGCAGTTCAGAGGGACCTCAACAGGCAGGAGAAATGTGACAGCAGGGACTTCATGATGTCCAACAAAGGCAGATGCAAAGCTTTCCCTGGGAGGAGTAATGCCATACAACGGGATAGGGCCAGCTGGCTGGAAAGCAGCTCTGCCAAAGGGCCCTCTTGGAGTACCAATTTGGTATTTCTGAACTCTGTTATTTTTTGATACTTCAGCTTACCTCCAGGAAACTGATACAGCCCTGGGCTTCCGTGTTTGTGCCTGCAATTCGTGCCTGATCTGAGGCACCAGATCAGCTTGCCTCTTGTTCCAAACCTCAGCTCTGCCCACCAGGATGGACTTGGCAAACATCAGTCCATATAATTACAGAGCTGAAGGATTTTATGTATTCTCTATGTCTTGTTATGGATTTTTGTGTATGTGTTATGGAATACCTATTTCAGCCTATTAATTCTTATTTAATGTTTATCTCACAGACAAGTGGCTATTATTCCCCATAAGAAACCTCATAATTCATGTGCAATGACAGCAGCGATAAAGAATTCATTTGGGCAACTTGTTTCTGCTTGGCCCATTAAATTAAAGACAATCAAAAGTGTTGTTCAGAAAACTAACCCAGTCAATTCCCAAGCTTTTACAAGTACCAGTAAATCATATGTAACAGGGCAGGCTGTTAAATGCAATCAGTCAAGATGAAAAATAGGAGGCCGGTGTTATTACAGCTCTCACCAGTGAGCTCACACTGTAAAATGTGCTTCTTTTAATCAGCTTCTGCAAAACCCAGACAACACAGCCCTGGGAGAGTAAGGGATGAGCTAAGGTCAGCGAGAGGGGGAAAAATGAGCACCAGTGTGCTGTCAGGGATGGAGGAGGAGAGCCTGCTGCTGCTGTGTTCTCCCTTGCAGACGCTTCCCATTAAAAGCTGAACAGTGCATACATGTTGGGTTGTGTTTGTTCCTGTGAGGAATATGGAGTGCTACGCTGCAGGTGGAGGTGAGACACACTCAGCTGCAGGTTTTCCAGCCTCTTCCCCTGGAACTGTACTCTGGAACTTGGCTGTAGCACAGCTCTGTGAGGAAGTTACAATAAAATGCCATGGGATCCATGTAAAATGACAGTAAGAGAAAGGGAGGCTGTTTTGCCTCTGCAGCTAACATGAGGTGTTCTAAGCTAACCTGGATTTTTCTTTTCATTCCAAAGAACTGTTTTATTTTTTCCCGTTTTTGTTTTTTTTAACATCAGATACAATTTTTTTTTAATACAGGAAGCAAACAACCACTTTGAGACAAATCACTGTAACAGTCTTTGTCCTTTTTTCTCATTAGATTGGCTTTAAATCTGAAACAAACACAAAGGGAAAACTACAAGCGTTAGCTTTTTCTGCCTCAACAAATATGTAGTCTTTCTTCTACACCTACTTACTTATTCAAAGCCTTTCAATCTCATAGATCACAGGATGTACAGAGTCCCTAGAGAGAATTAGACTGCTCTTATTCTACAGAATCTACGTCTCAGACGGCGTATGCGTGAGTGTGTCATTTCTTGTCAAGGACATGACTAGTCGTGGGTGTCAGGGAAAAGGCAGGAGAAAGCTCGAGGTGGCTATCTGTGTCTGTGAGCGCCTGAAAGCACTACCTTGGGGTTTTTGAATGTGCGAAGTGCTTTTGTTAACTTATAAAATATGCCTGACAACAGCTGGTAGCCAGCTGAATGCAGCCAGTCCCATTGAATTGTTCGTGACATCTACAACACATTGGGATCTGGTTTGGAATAAATACTGAATGTGTAATTTATTAGAATCAATATGAAGTGTGAAAGCAAATTAAAGCCTGTCCCATAGTACTAACTTTTGAAGACTCAGAAAGGTACAGGCAAATACCTAGGCTGGTTCTGCAGCAGCTCTTGAGGAGCTGGCTCAGATGGTGGGTGCTTAGCTCTAGGCACTGGCTGGGGGTAGACCAGCAGCTTTCTGTGTCTGCTATTTCCAAGTGATTGCTGGGTGATATAACTTTAGTTTCTAATAAATTTTGTCTTTGCCTCCTCTTTGGTTTGAAGCAGGCTGTGTTAATTAGGAAATGTAAATACGTTTCCAGAACTGTGCATTTGGATGCAACTTGCAAAAGTAAATGCTGTAATCACTCTGTTAGGAAACACTAGTAAGTATTCATGTACACAGTTACCTTCTGACCTGAAATATCTATTTCTGTGTGCAAGAGTAACTTCTAAAAGAGAGGAGACCAGGAAATGTATATGAGCATTTAGCACAGAACTGCAGCTCCCCATTTCCAACCTATGGGCAGTAGTAGTGAGAGTTTAAGTAAAGTTTGTTGCAGGTCAGGATGTCAAACAAATTCAAACAAAATCCGGAGTATTTTTTTTTTTTTTCTGTGCATTCAGAACCATTGTAATGACTGAACTGTGACTTGTTTTCTGAGTCACAGTGGAGTATCAAACTTTCTATGTAAACGAAAATCTTTGAGTTACTTCTCAGACACTCAGGTAAAGAGCTCAGCCTGCACAACCTCCCGCTGTGCTATGCCCTACTATACAGCACTATGCTGATCATCACGTCAGCACTCTCCTATTTTAAATCTTTGGACAAACTATTTTAAACTTGAAATTCTCTGTCTCTGGGAAGTGAGAGAAGGACAAACTGTCATTTAGAAATTAGTTTTCTATGCAGGATTTTCTCTTGAAATCAACTTGGTTTCTGAATGTTTCTTTTTTAACAAGCTAACAGCTGTTGTTTCAAAGGAGAAGAGAAAGAATAAACCCCATTTTTAGAAGAATTTTCCATACAAGCTCTCATGCAAAGTCTGATGCCAGGGATAGCCCTTCCCCTAAGGGCTCCCTGTGGATGTTGAGCGCAGTAGGGCAGTAGCAGTTTGCTCCTGGGAACTGTCCTTTCTTTTCAGTTCTACAGTTCCTAAATCTCTCCTCGCTAAGGAGCTTCTGTCAGGATTCTTTTGCTCAGGAGGGAGAGCCCAAAAAATCTTGTGAACTGATGGAGGACAGTTATCCTTACTTCCCCACTTTGTTATCAATCCTTCTCTCCCGTTCTTGCCAAGATAATTCTTTGTATCTTTGATTGCAACCTGCTTCAATCTCACTCTGCTGATCCCTCCCATGCAAGGGTCCCTGACGGGCACTGGCTCTGGTTCACAGACCTCATGGTGCCCTGTACAGAGTGATGGAACCCCTCAAGGCTCCTCTGCTGCTTTCCTCTGCTTTCTTTTAACTGTGCTCTAATTGGGGAATTGCTGTTTCTTGCTTTGTGATTAAGGTTAAGAGCCTAAACTGATTCCCCAAGTGCTCCCCATTCAAAACGTCTCAAAAGCAGTTATATCTATGCCCTTTGTTACTGCTGAAAATGTGAGGAAAATGCACATCACCTTCTGTGCTTGTGCTTGGCATTTGCCAAAGAAAAAATGATGGATGACTTGAGGTATGGCCCATTTGCACACTGTATTTTTATTCTGAAAACCACAACAAAACCAAGGCCTTATTGCCTTGAAAAGGTAGTGCTCAAATCTATAACCTTGTAAACTATGTCTCACAAAAAAAGCTGTGCTTTTGGCTCGCACTTCCCATGTCAGGTTGCTTTTACTGTGTCCTTAGTAATGAAATGGTGCCATAAACTTGTTTTATGTCCTGCTCTGTAGTAAAGTGTAGTGTAGCAGGTGGTAGGCACGGGGAGCTTATACCCTCCGTCACTTCACTGTGGAAAGTGTCCATCACAAATGAGAATCACAGCCTCAACATCTCCACTTTACAAACAGCAGGGAAGGTGGAGATGGACCAAAGCACAGATACGAAGAATTCTTCATCAGCTGGCAGTGACCGATGGGGCAATTTCCCTAGGAACAGGAGGAGAGGCTGTTAAGCTTTGAGTGCCATCCTCCTGCAAACACAGCTGGATGTGAGGCCTGTGTGCATATCCCCGTGCTCTTCAGCTGCAAGCAAGTTTCCTAAGCAAGTGCTGAGACAGTGCTAGGAAATAGGAGCCATGGCTTGCAGTGCGTGACAAATGCTGTGTCTGCAGCTGTGCTCACAGGGCCTGACACAGGCAGAGGTGGCAGGGTGACCCTCTGTCCAAGGGAAGCCCGGTGCTGCTGTTGTTACCGGTGGTGGCTTTGGAGAGGGGGGAGGCATCCACTAAGTGTCCCTGAAGTGTGTGATCCCCATATGTAATTATCACTTTTATCCACTGTTGAAATAGCCAGAGCACATTTATGTAGAGCAAAACAGAAGACAGTGTCAGGGTCTGGAGCACAAGTCTTATGAGAGAACTGGGATTGTTTAGTGTGAAGAAGAAGAGGCTCAGGGGAGACCTCATCACTCTTGATAACTGCCTGAAAGGAGGTTATAACAA
Organism: Pavo muticus; assembly: GCA_016647715.1. Classification (NCBI taxonomy): domain Eukaryota; kingdom Metazoa; phylum Chordata; class Aves; order Galliformes; family Phasianidae; genus Pavo; species Pavo muticus. The sequence goes on from JACDJE010000388.1 coordinate 102,739, forward strand.
GTTGAGGATTGGCCTTTTCTCCCACGTAACAGCCATAGGACAAGAGGGCATGGCCTCAAGTTGCGCCAAGGGAGGTTCCAGTTGGATACTGGGAAAAATGTCTTCTCAGAAAGAATGGTGATGCATTAGAACAGGCTGTGCAGGGAGGTGGTGGTGTCCCCATCACTGAAGATGTTCAAGAAATCTGGAGATGTGGCATGGAGGGACATGGTTAACAGGCTTGGTGGTGATGGGCTAATGGTTGGACTAGATGATCTTGGAGGTCTTTTCCAGTGTTATGGTTCTATGACATAGCTCTGTGCAATTGCAAGCGGAATTATTAAATGGGATTTTTTCTACTTCTACTTTTTTTGAAACAGGCTTGAAGAAAGAAATACAAAAGGATCAGGATGCTAATAGACCAGCTATCTCCTCCCCTAAGAGATCAGCAGTGACAGCCACCAAGCTCCACTCACCAGGTATTTATGAACCCAAAAACTATTTCAGGGAAGATTTCAACTTGTCGGCTTTGCATCTCTAGTTAATACACTGAAATCTGAGACCTACTATTGTTAGTGAAGATTGATGGTGTCCAAGGCTCATTAAACTGGCACTGAGTACAGCAGGCTTTTTTATACCGATACATGAGCTGAATAGCTTTATGTATTCTTTGTTACTGCACTGCAGTCATCTTTTTTTTTTTCAAAACAAAGAGTTGTTGTTATTACATGTTTAAGGGCTTTGGAACATTCTTTTGTCATTATAATTTTCTTGTACAAAAAGAACAGATTCAGTGAAATAAAGGACACCTCAAACAATTACCTGGAGAGATATTATATTACTTGGAATCTACTGACACTGTTGTGCAAAAGCACTAAATTTCCTATATTATTTCTATGCATAACTGGAAAACAGTTCATCTATAGAAAGTCTTCAAACTGCTACTGGGGTGCTGTTAATTTACCTCTGAATATTGGATACAAAATTGTGGTAATAGTATTTCTAAAGAATGCCGTTGTTTATGTACTAAAATGCAGAGGACTTATTTCTATTTATGTCTACTAGGGTGCATTAAGAAATGTATAGGAGACCTAAAGGATTTTGTAAGGCTGGCCTTTTGACTAATCTAACATACTTCTGAAATAAGTGGGCCTGGCCCCTCTTATTTTGTTGTGTTTGCCATCTTCTGATCTGTTACCTCAGTTTTCGGACTGTGCTTAAATAATCTAAATATCATCTCTGCAGCAATATGATAGTTAATAGATATGGAGGGTGGGACTCCTTGTTTCCTCATTCGACAGTGTATTATAAAACATATGAAGGAGTTCTTTAGCTCCCATAACTTGCATCGAGAATCTCTTCATTTTTACTAAATTCAGTGCCGGTTGTCCTCCTTTCCAACCAACAAAATCGAGAAGGTTAAATTTAATCCTCGCAGGCACCAGCAGAAGTCAGAGTCCTTCTTCAGATGCGAGGGTAAAAAGATGAGCTTAACACTGTCCTCTGAAATGTGTAATTTTCAGGCTGTTTTGAAGCTGGTGAGGTCACCAAAAAAAACCAAAAGAGAAATTTGCTGCAGAAAGTACCAGGCCAGCAGCTCACCAATGTTTATAACAGTGGGAGTCCAGTTTAAGAACCATCACTGATGGTGGTTGTAGCAGCGTGGTACAACAGAGCTGGTTTGCTTCCACCAGAAATAGAAAGCAAAATGGTATATTTGCTGGGTTGTAAGGGAGCTGACATCGCTGTTGGTGACTTAATGATTTTCAAGGTTTAAGATCAGATATATCCAATTTATGATGACTCAAAACTTCAAATGAAACCTTCATTCTCCTGGGAGGTTGAATACCTGTCCTCTCTCCATCAGATTCATTTACGATTTCCTATGTGTGGTTATCTGAAATTATGACAAAATTGTTTTTCACTGTAAGGATCAAATAAGAAATAAAACTCATCTTCATTTATTTTCTTTAGAGTAGCTATGAGCATTCTTTGGAATAACAGCAATAACAAAAAAATAAAGAAAGAATCTTTTTACCTACTCAGTAATTTCTCAATTCAGCCAAAGCAGCCATTAAACAGAACAAGGAGTGAGTCCAGCAGTGGCCAAGGGGCAGCACACAGCCTTTCCCCCACCAGGGTCACTAACATAATGCCATGCAGCATTCACATTTTGTGACGTGGCTTCTGCAGGTAACCCCAGCACAGCTTCATGTGGCCGTGAAACAGGCTCTAATATCTCCGAGTGCCATTTCTAAATTGTTTTCCCTCTCTTATTGGCCCTCTCATCTGCACTTCCTGATCTTCAGTGCCATTTTTTGGCTGTCATACAAACCCTCTTACATAAGGATTGAATATGAATGGTTTTTGTAGCTTTGGATCCAGTCTTTAGAATTTGGGTCAATCCTCCTAAAGACTAGCAAAAGTGTTTTGAAACACAGTCTTGTAGGGATTTCCATTTTATCTATTATACAGTACCATTCCTGAGGTCTGTGTGCAGTTATGAGTGTGCCTGCAGGACTGTGCCATCTATTTCTGACAAGTGTCGCTCTCCACATTGCTTGTTATCAGTACTCTCAAAGCAGTGACCTCACTTCTCTTTCCAAAATGTTAAAAGTTGAACAATCAAGAGGCAAACAAATGGCATGCCCCATGTTAATTCTCATGGACTGTGTTAATTGTGGCCACATACTTGCTATGGCACCTTAGCTCAAACACTCAGGTAAATAAAGCAGACCTGAGAGTTTTGAGGAGGATCAAAGGGGTTCCGTGGCTTTAGTGATCAGTAGATCTGCTGCGTTGGCCCCCATCATCAGCACAAAGGACATCCAGGATCAGGGCCAGCATCATTAACGTATACATTGACATATACCCTGTTTTGTGCAGAGCAACAGAAGAGCAACATCAATGGCAGAAGAAGCTTAATAAGCTGCTTTTCAGACCTAAATGAACTGAGAAATTCAGATTTTTCCCTACTGAAAATAGCAGTTTAATTTACAGGGACAGCTTGTAATACTGACAAGGACAATATAGAGATGTGTACTTCAAATATTCCACTGAGCAGGAGTGCTAGAAAGATAGAAGATAAAACAATGGGCTTTATCCCATTGTTTGTGTTGCTGTTGTAATTAAATCTGGACTGATTTCAAGGGCTTCCTCCTACACTTCTTTGTATACCTTCTGTTGCAAAAGTACCACACTTCCTAAACTACTAGAGAGTTTTATACTAAACAGATAGATATTTGTGGCTGTTGCTTTTATGAATTGCTTGTTTTGTGAAAATGCCCATTGTCCAGTTAAGAGTCCCTTTAAATGAAAGAAAGAATCTGTAAGAAAACATTATTCTTGGTGGAAAAAAAAGGATAACCACTTTGCTGGTTCATAATGCCAGAAAGCCCTCTCTGACATCTCTTGTTGTATTATTTGCATCTTTCAACATGATGAAGTTAGTCTTGACATGTGAAACTTAGTATTCCTCTTCTTTGCAAACTTAAGTCATGGGCACAGAGAGTTTTAAAGTCTGTTTTGTAGCTATGGCTCTTTGCAGCAGCAGCACGAGGTACTGAGGCCCAAGGGAGCATCTCTGCTGGTGCTGGCTCCCTGTAGCTTAACCTTGAGCAAGGGCATGCGCTGCTGGCTCCCAGTGTCTCCATGTGAGCTGCAGGTAGATCTGGAAGGGTAGGAGCACACTCCTGGGACTTTGCTTGGGCAAAGAATTTTTCTGTTTTTTAGGAGAAGGATGAGTAGAATCTGTGGCAGAAGACTGTCCCCTTCTACATTCATTGCTGACAGCTGGTTGGAGATACTGCTTCGGTATTATTTTTCAGGAATTGTATACATAAAACTACAAGACACCTTTCTTCAGATCCTTGAATACCTGACCCTTCCTGCTAACACAGAATTGTTCAGCTTTCACCTGTTTTCAGGCCAGTGCTCACCATCTGCAGTAACGTACAGAAGCAAGGTGTCTGCCTGCTTTCTCCAGGAAAGAGCTGAAAAACATCAGCTGATGAGAAGCTGGGAGCAGCAAGAAGGCTCGGTGTGCTGGGCAGAGGTGTTGCCCAGCTGACCATAGAAGTTTTCAGAGGAGACTTCTCAGAAAGCTCAGAAGACAAAGATGAAACACATTGGCCAAGCAATGGATTGGGCAATCTCACCCCACCAGAGCACAGCCACTTCTGCTTCATCTTCAGAACTATGTATTAATCTGCAGAGAAATGAATAATTGTCTCAAGAAGGATATGAACTTATGACTTATGATAAAAATCCTTTTTTTTTTTTTGAAAGCCATCACACACCTGCATGAGCACTACAACAGCTTTTTATGTTATAGGGCTGATTCTCAAAGGCTTTAGATACACATCAAGATCACATCTTTATATATAAAGCAACTGACCTCAGTGATCTTCTCTCTTCTATAGGACATCCCAAGCAAAGGTCAACCACCCCAAGAAATGTATGTTCCCCCAAACCAGGAGAGAGTCGAGATGCTGAAAAGCAGTTCATCCAGAAGCTGAAGGAAAAGTGCGACGAGCAGTCAAGGCAATTAAGCAATATCCGAGATGAACTGAAAAGGACCAGCTGTGGCTTTGATGTCTTTGCTATAACAACACAGCACTTCTTCAGGCAGGTAAGTGCAATGAACACTTTTTACTGTTGAAAAGATACTTTGCCTTTTTACACCATTCACTTGCACAAATTTATTTCATTGTCATTGAAGTTCTGTTCTTGGGAGCATAGTATGTAATTCATTTGCAACAGGTACTGTGAGAAGGGAAGCATAATTGGATACCATGTATTTGAGCTCACAGTATCCCCCCAACCACCTACCAGTCCATCCCAGTACCCCCCCACTCCCTCCCAGTGCTTCCCAGTCCCTTCCAGTTATCCACAAACCCCCATAACCACTTCCAGTTTCTCCCAGCTGCCACCAATAACCCCATTCTTGAACTAAAATAGTATCTCAGCTATCACGTCAGCTTTGAACAAACCCTTTGCTGCCTCATAAATGATCAGAAAGATTGGGCAGCAGGACTTCTTCAGGCAGAGCCTCCCAAAAACTCGGAAGAGAAAGAAATGTAACAAAATCTGTTGTCACAAACATGAAGTACTTTCAGGAATTTCTTATGAAGCGGGTACAGAAAGTCCCAGTCCTTGATTTGCAGTTGAAATGGAGGATGTGGCCGAGACACTTGCAAACAAATGAAAAACAATCCATACATTTAGACAACCAGAGGTGATGGATGAAGGAAAAGATTTTCTTTCTCACAACACTTATCTGCTGTTCCCCTTCACCACAGTTCAGGAAGAATGATCGCTGTCACAAAGGTGCAGTTCCTGAAGAATGGAAATAACATTAACTCATATTTATGAGAGTACATTTAGCAGGTATAGAGAACATCATTGTGAGCAACTAGAGAAGCTTATTTATTCCCTGTCTCCAAGACAAAATGAGTGAAAGGGTGAGGGAGTTGAGATTGTTTAGCATGGGGAAGAGAAGGCTCTGGGAGGCCTCATTGCGATCTTCCAGTACGTGAAAGGAGCTTACAAGCAGAAGGGAGACTGACTTTTTACACAGGTAGATAGTGACAGGACAAGGGGGAGTGAATATCAACAGATAGAGAAGCAGTTTAGTTTAGATGTTAGGAGGAAATTCTTCACTCGGGGTGGTGAGGCACGGGCACAGACTACTCAGAGAAGCTGTGAATGCCCCATCCCTGAAGCTGTTCCAGGCGAGGTTGGATGGAGCCCTGGTCACTCCAATCTAGTGTTTGGCAAGCAGCCCACCACAAGGGGGATGATCTTTGAAGTTCCTTCCAACCCAAGCCATTCTATGATTCTATGACTTGTCGGTATTGCTTCATTCAATCTAGCTGGGCTCTGAATCCTAACCTGGCTTTCCTGATGCCCATCTGTTTGGTGTCCCTCAGGTAAAACTACTGTCCCAGCTACTTTGTAAGATAGGCAGATGTTCATCAGCAATAGGACCCAAGGTTTCAGTAATATCCTTGATTGCCTGTTTGTCTACTTTTGGAAGAGACAAGTAAGTTTGCTGTATTACATAGGGGAAAGAAAAACACAAAACAGAACTCATCTCAAGTCTTTACAGATTCTGAAATATTTCATTCAGTTATTTTTGGTATATTAGTGCAAAAGGTTACCTTTGAACAAATACCACGGTTCATACTTTTCCCTAAGTACAAGCCAATCTTGCTGGGGGAAGCTTGTCTGAACTGAATTTTTTTAAAGTACTGTTTTAAATAACTTCCCAAGAGATTTTTTCCCCTCTATTTTTCTTTCGTCTTGACATTTCTGGGCTTGATGGGCATTCGTAGTGCCTCTTTTTTTTTTAACTGACTGGAGTGTCCTTGATTAAAGCAGAAGAAAACAAAAAACAAAAAAAGGCACATCAGTGTCTGCACAGCTTTGTCTATGTGTCGTCCACTGGGGAGAGATTCTTCATCTCATGCATCATTCACAATTTGCTGAAAGAATTCTGAAAGTTTGAGCATATCTCCTTGGTGTCCTCTGGATATGTTTTAAATGAGAACAGCTGCCGCAGCAGAGTTTTGAGATGACTCTCATCCCGTTGGTGTGTGTTCGATCTGTCCTGAGAATACCTCCTAAATTGAATGCGGTAGGGGACTTAATTTAGTAGAGTCCTCTCCAAGTTCTGGCTGAGCATAGCTATGCCTCCTTCTCCTAGGCAAAGACACTCCAGCCTCACGTGGTGATGAGCTGCACAGTCAGCGTGAGACCAATAGTTGCTGTCCTTTAGGCACTCACGTGTGGTGCCCACATCAGGACGATGGTTGCCTTTTTAGTGAACTGGAGGCATGTGGGTGCTTCCAGAAGGCTATCTGCAGAACCAAAGATCTGAATGTAATATTGATAGACTTGTCTGTATCCATTGAGAGCTGTAGGGATGCCAAAAGTCTACTGCCCTTGTATTTCGTGCTTGAGAACCTACATGTGCTGGGACGATCTGGGACTGCTCATGTAGTTGCATAATTGTGCAATTTATTGCCTTGCAACATAGACTCAGACTTCCAAGTTTTCGAGTGGCATTTGAAAAGATGATCTGTAGACATTTCTGAGACAGCATTGTTGTCTGAAAACTATAGCAAAATCGTTAGGGTAGCATGGAAAAAGAAACTTTTTTCATACTTTTCTCATTGTAAAAATAATAAAAATTGTACGTGTTTGTTTCTGAGAAGCCTGCATGCAAAATGTTTGAGGTCTGAGCAGGACTGCAGTTTGCTGAGGGAATTATACACACTCAGGAATGAGAGGGTCTTATTCCAGAGAAGTTGCCAAGAAGGCCAACAGCATCCTGGTACTCTCTCTCCAACAGCATGTCCAACTGGTATTGGATACATGTCTCTCTCCATTCACTACATCTGACCTTACTGGTCCCGCTACACCTTGCCCTCCCCAGGTGTCTTACAGACATGTTTAGCTGTGGGAGAGAGTGATGATATGTAGTGAAAAGTGTACAGCATGCAGCAGTACTTCATCCAGATTGATTAAACATCAGCTAAACCAGTTTGGTATCCTGGGGAAAAGCCTGGGCAATCAAAGCCAATGATGATTCACAATGAACCAAAACAAAATCAGAGCAGAAGTTCTGACACAGTCATTTGGTCAGCTATGGAAAGTAATGATTGTAGTGCCTGTGGGCAACTGGTTTTAACTGTTAGTTAATTAGTTCAGGCCCTCAGAAATGCACACATGACTCCTGTTGACATTGGAGATTACCTCAGACTTATTCTGGAGTACATTGAGTTTGCACTGTGACAGTTACTGATGGAAATGGAGATGATACCATGCAGACTTCTCAGAGCAGATATCACCAACAGCCCCTCTGGCTTGGATCTCTCCTGACTCTCTCTGGCTTGTTAAGCACGGTAATAATGATGGTCCTGACCCATCTTCAGCGCTGTTCAGCAGCATGCCCAGCAGCAAACCCTCTTGGAAATGATAACAGTGCCATCTATAGGACAGTAGTCCAAAGTGACAAAATTGCGCTATGTCACAGCACTGGTTGTGAAAAAGCTACTGAGAACAGAGAGAGAAGCCATGAGCTTCCCTGAACGTTCTCCCTTCTGTGTTGCAGAGGACAGGCCGGGCGGGCCATGCTGTTCTGGAGCAGTGCAGGATATATATGCACAGTAGCCAGAGGTTTGCTGCCAGTTTGGCTACAAGGCTGCAGGTGACACTTCTGGTCCATCCCCACCTCTGTCTGCCCCAGGATACCTGTATTCACTAGTGAAAAGCTCTGTACAGTGATAGGATAGCAGCTGTCTGATCTTAACGGACCCTTTGAGAATGAAGTGATGAAGGAGAATGCTGTGCATCGTGTGGTTTTGTTTGCAGTCAGTTATTGCCAGCAGGACTCATCTGGAGCTGCCATGAAGTGCTCCGAAGCACCAGAGGAGATGCAGGGGTGCCAGCTGTGCAAGGCAGCACCTGCTCTGCAGCACAGTTGTCCTCTGACACAGCAAAGGGAGCAGAAGCTATGGGTGGAAGCAAAGATCTCTGCGCATATTGCACATGTGGTGTTCCTTGAGCACACCTTTTTATTCCTTCCCCACTGTGCAGTCCCCAGTGACCAATTGCTGAGTGAAGCTAATTAGCCCTTGATTAACACAATTTCTGTAGATAGGTAGACACCAGAAGGCTGTGCTGCCATTCCACAAGACCTGGACAGGCTGGAGAGTTGGGCAGGGAGGAACCTGATGAGGTTTAACGAGACTAAGTGTTAAGTATTGCACCTGGGAAGGAATAACTACATGCATCAGTACAGGTTAATGGTTGGCCTGCTGGAGAGGAGCTCTGCAGAGTAGGACCTGAGTGTTCTATTGGGCAGCAGGTTGGCCATGAGCCAGCAGTGTGACCCTGTGGCCAAGAAGGCCAATGGTATCCTGGGGAGCATTAAAAAGAATGCAGCCAGCTGGTCAAGGGAGTTGATCCTCCCCCTCTGCTCTGCCCTGGTGAGGCCACATCTGGAGTACTGCATCCAGTTCTGGGCTCCTCAGTTTAAAAAAGACAGGGTTCTCCTAGAAAGAGTCCAGTGGAGGGCCGCAAAGATGATAAATGGCCCAGAGCATCTCCCACATGAGGAAAGGCTGAGTAACCTGGGTCTGTTCAGCCTGGGGAAAAGAAGACTGAGGGGAGATCTGATTAAAGTTTGTAAATATCTGAAGGGAGGTTGGAGAGAAATGGATGAGGCTGGGATCATGCTTTAGCAGGGGGATTGGACTCAATATCTCTTGAGGTCCTTTCCAACCCCTGCAGTTCTGTGATAGATATAAATGTCTGTATTTCTAGAAATGTAAATACGTATATAAGTGCATGTACATACATATATTTTTCACATGTTCTAGTTTTAGCTCCCACCCAACTGAAAACGTGTAATTACTGTATTTGAAGGCATCCCCTTGTGATGCAGAAGAAGCCATTAACTTCTCACCTACCATCTTTCCTATCCATGCTTCTAGCTGGGTTTGCTCAAGCGTCCACTGTTATCATTTCCCCTCAAAACTCATCCGCAGAACCTTTGTGCCAGCTCTGCAGTCTCATGGTGTGACTCAGGGTGATGAGCTTCCTGCAATTCCAGAGAGCCCCATCATCACCTCCACTGCAGCCAGCTGCCCCATGGGTGTCTGACTGCATCTAAACGCAGCAGCAGCTGTGCCCTGGGTGGGGTGGAGATCATCTCTGAGGGATGGATCTCTTGCATAGGGTGCAGCATAACACTCGCACTCTACCCTGTGGATAGGGATATCAGTACTCATTTGTGTCTTGGCTTATCCTCCTCATTCATTATGCAGCCCAAGGACATATTGGTGCCACCCTCTGTGCTGTCTGCAGAGTGATGATTTCCCTCCCAGACTGTTCTTTTGTTGTCCCACACCATTTTCAGAGTTCTTCACAAGTAGTACTTTTTTCTCCATGCTGCGCTGATGATGGCAGTTCCTTGGTGTCTCTGTTTAGCAGCTGGGCACAGGGAAATGAAAAGCTCCCTCAGAGCCTGTGCCCAGTGAGAGCTGGGCTTCTACTGGAAGGAGTGATACAGCGCAAGTCCAACTCTGCAAGCAGAAAGTGAGGGACAGACTCTGGCACAGAGATGAACAGCTCAGATGAGATGATTTTCCCTGTGTTTTCCTATAGACACTCTGCAGGGCAGGAGTATCATCCACTTACCCAAGGCATGAGGAGGAGTAGCACATCCATCTACTTTAAGCTTTCTAGTCCTGCAGCATCTTATCTTTTCACTGTTTTCAATACCAAATCTTGTGCATTTCTACATAAAATTGGTTTAGAAAATCCTAAATAATGACAAAGCTTCTTTCTAATTCTTCCTCCCAAGTAAACAAAGTGTTTTGTTTGTCTTATAATAACATGGTTTTGATTCATATCCTTACACTGTCAGGCTGTGATGAGCCTAAAGGAATTTTTTTCCAGGATGCAGAATGAAAAGATTGAGTAGTTCTGTCTTCTCTGGCCTCCAGCATGAGCCAGGGAAAGACTGAACTTGCTCAGTATGGGAAATCAAGCCAAACCATAACGATGAGGGAGCAGTGACAATTTTCTAAGGTTTATTTTTGGGCTAAATTCTAACATATTTTGCAGTTTTGGGGAAAGTGGTGCCCCTGAAAGCCAGAAGTCAGTCCTTCTGACACGTGCTGTCTTTTTACCACTGTGCTATGATCAGGCACAAAAATATATATATTTATTTTTTTCCTAAGCTCATGCTCATAGACAGTTGTGCAAATAAACTATTTTCAGCTCAAGAGATAAACACTCAAAATGTTAGCCCAAATTACTTTTTTGGAGGCAGTTGCCAAGCAGCTTATAACTGGTACAACACATGTTGCCTCTAACACAAAAGGTCTTTAGCATTTGGGCAGTGAGCCTTGTTTAGAAATAACCTCCAGTTAGACTGTGTTTGTATAGCTTGGTTGAAGAATTCTGTTAGTAAAACAAATCACTGTTTTGAATTTCAAGATAAAAGATAAAATATGAGGAAGATCCTTTCTTTAGTGAGGCAGTGGCACAGGTTGCCAAGAGAGGCAGTGAATGCCCCGTCCCTAGAGACATTCATGGTCACACTAGATGGGACTCTGAGCACCTGATTTAGCTGTAAGTGTCCCTGTTCACTGCAGGAGAGATGGACTAGATTGCCTTTAGGGGCCTTCCAACTCAAATGGTTCCATGATTCTAATGCTCCCATTGAAGAGGTCTTAAGTCTTCATTAAAAATGAAAGGTCTCCTTATTTACATGTTGTCATCAAAGAGAAATATATTGAGAGTGGGTGCCAAGCATCTGGTAAAAGTGAGTTTATTATCTATTTTGTTTATATTTGCAATCTCCATGTAAACAACTGTCTTTGACAGCCTTGATTTTATACTGCATTCAGAGGGAAAAAACAGAATGAGGATCAGGAGCGGATGATGGCAGCCTCCGGGTGGGTGATTTCTGATATACTTGAGGAATTTAGCAGGGCAGCAGGAATTACATGAAAAGTGATGGTGAGTGGTAGGTTCCAGTGATAATACAGCCATTGATCATGCAGGAGGCAGAACAAAATGGGAATCTCAGTGTTTTCATGCAGTTCTTTTAGTTCAACAAAAAAATCAGTGGAAATGTGTCTCTCTTCTAAATCTCATGCATTTAAATACATCTTTCAGAATCAGCAAAAAATATCATTTTCTAAGATTCTTAGTTGTTTTTCTGTCTTACACTGGAGGATCTATTTCCAGTCAAGGATCTAGTGTGCAGGAAATGACGCTCATGCCATTTGAAGTTACACAGACGCCATCAGTCGCAGTATCTGAGCACTTTCTGACCTCTTCTGACCTCTTGTATGAAACAAGGTTTGGCCCTTGTTTCATACCAGGGATCTTGGAAGCTCAATTATCTGGTCTGTCCTGGCCTGAGGACAATATGAGGATCTCTCTCCTGGCTTGGTCTTAGCACCACAGCCACTCAGCACCATCACGTGTCCACAGGTGCTCATGCTTGCTGGGGTTATCTTCCAGGGAAGAAACCTGAATGCATCACTGCCCCTCCAAGGCAATGCAGTAGGAGCCCGGTCAGGGTTTGTTAGAGCCACTGCTTCAGTCTTTCAAAATCAAAATGTTCCAAAGGTTATGTATTCAGGTTGGGTATTTGGAAAAATTTCTTCTCAGAAAGAGTGATGAGGCATTGGAACTGCCCAGAGAGGTGATGGAGTCACCATCCTGGGAGGTGTTCAGGAACCATGGAGATGTGGCACTGAAGGACATGGTTTGTGGGCATTGTGGGGGTGGATTGATGGTTGTACTTGGTGATCTTAGTGGTCTTTTCCAACCTTAATGATTCTGTGATTCTATATTGGATTCGAGGTGCGTGTATTTTTCCTGTTTCTTCAGAAAAAAATAAAAATAAAAGCAATATTAAATATCAGTTCTAGCATCCAGAGATTTCTACATCCTTAGATCAGTACTTTGTGCCTGAAATGTATTAACAACATTTACTCTAAACATATGAACTTCTTGATACAGGTAGCTGGAGTCACTCTTTTGTAGGCCCTTCGTGGCTGCTGTTCATGTGCAGTGGTTAGACCTGTGCCAGAGTTATTGTGAAACTGATATATAACATCACCAAGCAAGTGAAATGATTGTGAAATGAGTGGGAAATAGGCATGCTATTCTCTGAATTAATACCTTTCTTGTCTCTGATTTGTATCATTTTCAAAATTGCCTGTACAGAAGTTGTAGTAGTAGATGTTTCCAGATAACCTTTCCTGAGCAACTGAAGGGAAGTTTTGGAACAGGAGTCTAAGGGAGGTCACAGTCAGTCTGGAGTGGGAACAAATACCAAGCTCCTCACCCAGGTGACCACTGAGTACTTGACACCCATTTACATGCTGGTGTTTACTCTCAGGGTCCCCTCTGGGACCTCCCTGGTCCCTGTCACCCGTGTGGACATGATGGGGAACCACCAGAGGGTTGAACCTGGTACTACAACCATGCCTGCATAGCGTCTGGAGGCTCTCCTATCCTCACATAGAGAACCAGCTATGCACCCTGAAAAAAAGGGGTCAGGGCAGTATGTACATGATCACACACGTGCATGCATCATCTTTGTGCTTTGCTTTCTGTCTGGCTATGCTCCTGACATGAACTGCTTTGAGTGGACACCTTCACCAGCCCTCGTGTGCTGCACCACCTCTTCTGCCTTCTCCCTGCTTGCTTTTTAGAACTGTGGCAAAAATGCTTTTGTTTGGTGGCTTTACATCATCTCCATGGGGAAGTGGCATGGTCTCATTAATTCAGACTTGTCTAATGATTACTCACATAAGCATCATAGTAATAATGTTGGTAATGATCAGCGTAACTGATAGTCACATTAGGGGATATTACTGTTTTTGCAGCCTACTAAGAGAGATGATTTATTATCTGTAACAAAGATCTTGCAATGCTAAATGGCTATCAAACCAGCTACATGCCAGCTTTTTAATTGCAGAAATAGCAACTTAATTGCAAATACAGCAGCAAGCAATCAATTGCCTTGATTTGTTTTTAGCCATCACAGCTTATTATAGGTTCTTGAAGGGAAAGTCCTGCCTTATTTATCTCCTTCAACGACAAGGTCACCCATTTAGTGGATGAAAGGAAGGCTGTGTATGTAATCTTTCTGGATTTTAGTAAGGCTTTGATGCCATCTCTCACAGCATCCTCTGGACAGACAGTCCAGCTGTGAGATGAACAGGTTCATGTTATGCTGAGAGATGAACTGGCTACAGCTCAAAGGGCCACAGTGAATGGAGCTGCATCTGGCTGGAAGCTGCCACTGGAGATGTCCCCCAGGTTCAGTTCCAGGGCCAGTTCTGCTCAACATCTTCATCAGTGATCTGGATGCAGGAGTTGATTGCATCTGCAGCAAGTTTGCTGATACTGAAGTGGAAGGTGCTGCCAACTCCCCGGAGGGATAAGCCACCTTGCGGAGGGGTATGGCTATATCAGAGCATTGGGCAATCATCAACAGCATGAAGTTCAACACAGGAAAATGCTGGGTACTGCATCTGGGATGGATAATGTCAGATACAGGAACAGACTGGAGCCGAGTGGCCGAGAGCAGCTCAGCAGAAGGGACTTGCAGGTGCTGTGACAGCAGCTCAGACAAGCCAGCAGCGTGCCCTGGCAGCCAAGGGGCAGACTGCACTTTGGGGAGTATTAAACACAGCACAGCAAGCTGGTCAGAAGAGGTGATTATCCCTGCTATATTTTGTGGTGGTGTGGCTTCACCTTGAATACTGTGTGGTTATGGGCTCCACATCAAAAGGATGTTAAGGTACCTGGATGTGTCCGGAGGAGGACACCAAAGGTGGTGACAGAGCTATCCTATCCTATCCTATCCTATCCTATCCTATCCTATCCTATCCTATCCTATCCTATCCTATCCTATCCTATCCTATCCTATCCTATCCTATCCTATCCTATCCTATCCTATCCTATCCTATCCTATCCTATCCTATCCTATCCTATCCTATCCTATCCCAAATGACAAAGCCTTACTTGAAAAATAAGTTTTTATCTTCTTATTTGCCAGTGCAATGCAATCTGTTTAAATAACATTAGCTTGTGTTTAATTGAATTACACAGAACAAGGAGCAAAAAGATGCTGTCCGGGCTGAACTGGGAGTGTTAAAAACAGAAAGCATTTGGCTGACTTGATGTATTCCTTTTAGCTTAATACTTGAGCTCTATGAAACAGCCTCATTAGAACTTAGGACATTAACATTTTTATTATTCCACAGTTATCCCAACACACTTTGCAAACAGCATGAAGATGATGTTCTAGTCCTGAAGTGCTCAGCATCTAAATAGGCAGTAGCCCAATTAAAACTGGGAAGTCAACATGACTGAGTCTCGGAGATTAGCATATGTCGAGTTTATTCTGGGATCTATGAGGAAAGATAGACATGATCATGTACCTGAACACAAATGCACAACCTGCAAGCACACAGGCACACATCTACAATCTGTTCTGCTGTCTTAGAACTTTTCTGGGAAGAAAATGGTTTTAAACTTAAAGAGGGGAGATTTATGTTAGATGTTAGGATAAAAGTCTTCACTCAGAGGGCAGCGAGGCACTGGCACAGGCTGCCTAGAGAGGCTGTGGATGCCCCATCCTTGAAAACATTCAAGGCCAGGTCGGATGGGGCCTGGGCAAACTGATCTGCTAAAATAAGAAGGGAAGTTGAAAACTGAGGTCAACCAAGAAGTTATAACATTAATCTGAGTGTGTGATTTGGACACCTCTTCAGCACCATCAGGCCTGGGGCCGTGGCCACTTCCCTGGGGATCTGTTCCTGGGGAGGTGCCATCGCACTGTGGAAGGCCCCTCTAAGTGCGTGGCTCTTCTGTTCTATGCACAAGGCAAGAGCTAAGCAAAATGATTTTTCCCTTAATCTGGTGTACTGCGTAGCCTGGCACATGGGATGTTCTTCTCATACCTTCAATGTATTTGTCCCAGTATTCTTGCCTTCACAATGTATTTGTCCCAGTATTCTTGCCTTCACCTTTTGCTAGATGGTATTTTTGAAAACAAGCACGTTATGAAGGAACATAACATAGTCAAAGCAGTGGCTAAACGCATGACAGTGATTCATTTTAAAATAAACATGGAACAATTGAATATATGCCTTATATTTGTGTAGATGCCATGCATATGTTTATAATATTTGAAGTTCTTTCCCATAGTCTTGGGATATTTTCTGTTGCACGTAAGACAGAGTTTCACCTATCTTTGTTAAAGTGAAGTGCTGGAAGTTACTATGTTTTAGGAGCATTAAAATTACTCTGTTTTTCTTCCCTTCCCCCTAAGTTATTTTTAAATGTTATTTGCAGAAAGACTTCAGAAGATTATTTACTGCTTTTCCTCTCTACTGCGTAAGTTACAAACTTGAACAGATTTAATTCACTGTCTTTCCAAAATTACATCTGCAGTCCCAGGAGGTGAGAGTGTAAATATCAAAAGTCTTCTTCCGTGGATCCATCAGAGGACACATTTTGAGCTGATGCACAACAGGGACTTTGCAGCAATATGGTGGATTTTTCCCTGTCATGGAAAAGTCCTGGGAGTTGTGAGGTTGCTCCAATGCAAACCAAGGTTTGAAAATAGAAGTAGTGTGTGAAGTACAATTCCCACCTTTTAGCTCTTCATGTCTGCGCATCACATCTCAAAAAGATTTCATATAGATGTGGTGTCAGAAGAGGAGCGCTTTCTTTATTAGCAAAGCTCTGATTTGATCTTTAATTTTGCAGGTGCAATTTCATATCCCTGTTGCATCCCGCATAGCTTGTGGTTACAAATTTTAGCAGGCAGGTAGCCACAGATTTGACTTAGAGACTGCAAGTGTGCTACTCATGGTCATACAAAACCAGCATGCTCGCATTCCCACTGATTCTTTTTTCAGCAGTGTGCTTGGAGTTCTCTTTCATGAAGATCCTGACTTTTGCGCATCCAACCCGTAGACTTCATCCCTTCACCCCATCCTCCTGTGCGTAGCTCACTGCAGAGAGAGCCTGGCTCAGGGAAGGCATTTGGGCCACGTGGTAGTATGGAGCGATCTGGGCCATTTAAATGAAATGTGTCGTAATGCAACCAGAATTTAATGAACAAATGCAAACACAGAATGCAAGTCATGCCGCAGAACCGTGGCTTGTGTGTCAGCTGGAAAGCTGTTAACTCCAGGAATAATCAGGGTTTCTGGTGTCAGAGCAAAACAACTTGAATTCCTACTATGAGTTTGTGTTAAGAAAAACAGTGAAGACCTTTGGACCTTTGAATAAGGAGAGATGGCAAATAAATAGAAGTAAAGAGGATGATATCACCTGCACATTCAGCGCTGGGGAGACTGATACTGGAATACAACATTTAACATCAGTGCCCACAATTCTTCAGAAAACAACTGAAGCAGAGAAGAGCAGTAGGCAACTACGAGGGCTGGAAAAACCCTTTGCTGTGAGAGATTGCAGAGCACAACTGATTTTGTTGGGAAAAAAGACAAAGTGTCTGAATCCAGTGCAGGAGAATCTCCATAAGAAGGTGTTGCTGTAAATCAGAGGAGTCTGCCTTCAGCAGCACCAGATTTAGCAAAACCCAGTGGCTGGAAGCTTTGCACCTTCAACACATGAGGAAGGCACACAGTGTTGGCAGCAGAGGTGATCAGTTATTGGAACAAACTCTGAGACCTGGAAGCAGGTCCACACCTTTTATGTATGTGGTTTGTTGCCAGAAGCCTTCATCAGATACAGCTGCTGCTAACTGTGTAAAATATAATCTCCTGCAACGCAGAGATCATGTTGTTTGTTTGAATCAACTTTTCATTCCTGAATTCTGCAAAGATTGATTGCTAACAGGGGTATTTAGATGTGTTTATTAGAGAGAAGACGCTTATTTTAAGGTCAGAGGCCTCGTTCAGATTTTTATTAGGAAAAGATCTGCATGCAGGACTGCTTTTCTGATGCAGAGCTTCATGTTCCTGCACCTTCTTCTGAAGTTTGTGACAATCACTACTGAATGCAGGATCTGGATTAGGTGGGTCATTGCTACAAGGCATAGAAGCACGGTAATTACTGTATTAAGAGGACTCTGACTTTATTTTAGCTATCCTTTCAATGGAAAGTGTGTCCACTTGGTATTTGAGATTTAGATTGGATGCAAGGAAGAAGTTTTTTACAAGGGTGGTGAGGCACTGGCACAGGTTGCCCAGAGAGGTGGTGGATGCCCCATCCCTGGAGACACTCAAGGCCAGGCTGGGCAGGGCTCTGAGTGCCTGATGAAGCTGTAGGTGTCCCTGCTCATTGCAGGCGGGTTGCACCTTTAAGGGTCTCTTCCAACTCAAATAATTCTGTGATTCTGTGGTTCCTTCTGTGTCCTCACAGCCATCCAATGCCTAAACGCAGCTCATCTCTCACCTCCCCTTCATGTCCGAGCTCTCCAGTTCCAGATGTGAACTCTAAGAGATCTCAGCTGCAGTCTCCTGGAATTCCCTCCCTTTCTCTCACCCCTGAGATGTGATTCAAATGCTGCTTTTGTGCAGCCATGTCTCATACTTAACAGAAATAATTTCATAGAATCTTAGAATCATAGAATCACATAATTGTTTGAGCTGGAAGGGACCCCTGAAGGTCATCTAGTCCAATTCCCTGCAGTGAATAGGGACAAATACAGCTATGCTAGGTTGCTCAGAAGGTGTTGTTGTCTTTTTTAATAATGATCTAAGAAATGTTTATTATGATTTCATCTTTAAAATAACTGCAAGTACATGGATGCTGGAAACAGAGAAAATAGTATAAATGATGAATTTTAAAAATGAACTCTAAAAATGATCTGAGTTACAATTTCTTTGGATAAAAAAAAAAGTCCAAAGTCCTCATCCGAGTTACCAGATTCTCATTATTATGAGCTGGGAATCTTCATTCCCCAGTAGGAGAAAGCCCGGTCCATGTGAAGCCATTGGAATTTTTGCTGCTGACATTGCTGTCGCAGGGTATCAGCACTCAGCCCTTGCTCTGCTAAGCCTCACAGTGCGGCAGCTTCAAGTTGTCATTGGCTTTGGGCCAGTATATCTCAGTGGTGGTAGAAAGAAGAGGAGATTCCCAGGTTGTTGGGAAAAGAAGGGAATGTTTCTCTGAGAAATTGATGTAAGAAAATGGCCATCTGCTTCAAGCTACTCAGAGGTTTGGAATTTAGACGTAGCCCTGGGGGTTGTATATCCCTGGGCAGAGGGCAGGTGAGGAGTTCAATGAAAATATGCATTTGTTTTCGTTCCTTGGGATCTTGGTGGATTCATATGAGGAAAAGATGAATTCCTTGTCAGCAAGAGCTAGTTGGTTTGGAATCTGTAGCAAATGCTCACTTTGCACCACTCTGGACACCAAGAACTAGAAAACAGCCTAAAAAAGTATTGTCCTCTGGTGCATTTTAATCCATGGCCTTGCAAGATGCTGTTGTAAAAATAAATGTAAGGCTACACTAGCAGAAATAACAAAGCTCTGAAAGAATTCTGTGTAGATCTTCACATTCTTCTCATGTGAAAAATGAATTAAAAATTTGGTCAGCTGGCTGGGCTCTCATTTGAGAAACAGAGAGCACGTAGTCCATGTTAATTTGTTAAATACTAGAGTAAATGTTCTATTCTTTCAGATATACAGTAGTGTAATTGTATTGTTGAAAGCTATATTAAAAATGTTTCCTTCCACACAAGTCACCCAAGGATCATTAAAACCTCATGGCACTGAGTAATACACAAAATGTGAAACTTACTATAAATCCAAGGGAAATTGCCATTCCAGAGACATCTGGCATGACCTTCAGCTCTAGCTGAGTCGTCTAGCTGAAATTGATGATTGACTTTCAGATGTTCAGAAATCCCCAAATCTCTGTATTTCATTATCTGATTTTATTATTTTTTTTAAGTTAACCTGGAAGAATAATGTATTACATGTACACGCGTAGTGACCAACATGGTGAGCATTATTACTAACTACAGAGCTGCATCAAAGAAAACCTGTAATGCAGCTCCAGCGGGACAGTGAAATGTAATAGTGAATGTATTCACTTTTGTCATTCAGGCCACTGTGCCTTGTACTCTATTAAGATGACAGGGCTCACCTCCCAGCTGCCAGCAGAGCACTGTGCTGCCATGCCAAATCCACAAACACTTTTACCCCAGAGAAGCTGGCCCTGTGCTAGAGAGGTTGTCTCCCTCTCTCACTTGCCCGCTTTCTTGCTGGTTTAGTTTTAACACCAGTCTGATTCACTGCCAGGTCTTTGCCATGAGTGACAACCTGTGACACACAACTCAGCAAGCTTCTGAACCTCTGTTCCAAACACACTGCTGGCATAGCCTTGTTCTGCCCCATCTGATACTGCCTCAGACAAAACACTGTGTGCCACAACTGGCTTCTCTTCAAGTCATCCTTCAGAGGTGCTTGATATCAATGTCACCATCACCTCTCACCACTGACTGCAGGGAATGGCAGGAGGTGACACTTACTGACTGCCTGACTTTTCTGTCACCCTCTAGAGCTGAGACATCACAGAAGGTCTCTGTTATGCATTAGGTCATCTGAACCTGACCTTCATGTCTCTCCTTATCTCCTCATTCCTGCAGTCTGCTGTTCCCTGTCCCCTTCTCTGCTGCATGGCCCTTTGTTTTCTGCGATGCTGTCTTCAGAATGACTTTTCCTTTCTCCCATGTTTCATCTTTGCTCTCAATCCGTGCTTTGGTTTCTTTTCCAAGTGAAGCTGTTTTTCAACTTGTGGTGTTCCCCACCTCAGCCTCCCGTACCCATTTTTTCTCCCCATAGCTCAATGGTGTTTGTCTTCTGTATTCTTGGTCCTCACTTGTCATCTCTGTCTCCTTCAGCTTTCTCCTAGTTTACTGTTTCTTTCCATAACCACTGATACTGCACTACCAACCTATTTCTGGATCTGACAATCGTCTTGCAAAAGAATTCACGTCCCTTGAGGCCATTTGTGTGATCTTTTCCTACTCTTGTCCTCAGACTGTTTTCTATTCAGCATAAGTTAAATATTTGTTTGACATACTTCTCATGGTATGCCTCTCAGCACACATTTCCAGTGCTTCATAAGAGATGGATAATGCGCAGTTCACATAAGGATCCTCCTGCTCAATGACACACATAGTTTGGTGTTACAACCTTCATCTCCTTCAGATACAGTAAATAGAACAGAGCTTCTTCTCAAAACACTGGCTTTCGTTTTCCTTCTCTTGTTTTCCTCCATCTTCACTTCAAACCTTTGCAGACAAGCACTGTGGAAATGCAGGGCAAGCACTGAGTCTCTCCTACAAAGGGTACCAGCTTCCCTGAAGCAAGAAGTTATCAGTCTTACTGGTTAAGAATCCAAAGCTGGTTCTATATGTTTCTCTTGTTTGTGCATTGGGTTTGCATTGCTCCCTCTGCTGGGACATGTGAAGGAGGGTAAGACAGTGAGGAGAGGGCCAGGCTCTGATCCCTGTTTGCTTTCCCCAGCACTCTACTCCTTTCTTGTGTTGTCCCTCACTGATTCCAAGGAATTGGGTATCTGATACACCACAGCATTTGGTGCTGAGACTTTTTGTACTGCATTGCCCCGTACAATAAGGGTCAGTCTCTAGCTAAAGCCTCTGGCCCTTGACAGTAAGGTTCTGCCTCTAGCTAAAGCCTTGCTGTGCCCTTGCTGTGCTATAAGCAGTGCATGTTAATTACAAAGATAACCCTGTTGCTTATTAGAGGACCACTGAGAAGATCTACCTGTTTGCCTGGAGCTGCTTTGCAGCAGGGATTTTATCATAGACTTTGTGCTAATGTGACAACGCACTTGGAAAGTTCAATGTGTGGAAAATCTTAAGCAATTAAGATTTTCATTGCTTGTGTCACTGTTTGCACCCGTGGTGTGCATCATTATGGGATGCCTGTGGAGTTTTTACAGAGTTTATTTAATGTTCTGTCTCACGTGTGAAGGCTTGTAATGAAGAACAGTCCCTGTCAAACAGCACATCCATCTCAGCTGTGTTGTTTGGCCAGAAGGAAGCAGGGTGCAGGGCAGAGGCCTGGGGTGTAACCCTGCTAGTGATGGGAGTTCCCTCAGGGACACTGGAAATCGCCCTCACCATGTTGTAAAAGCTCCCTTTCCTTTTACATATGGAATCTGTGGGAATGAATTCACTATTCTGTGTTGGGCTTCTTAGCATAAAAATAAATAGAGAGTACACACAAAACTAAAGATGAAATATGTTTCTGTGCAGAGTTCTGTAGTCTCTCTTTTATCTTTATGTGAATAGACCTTGTAGCAAAAAAAAAAGCTGGATATATGCATGTTTAATTACAACTATAGGTACAGTTCTGTTCTATTCGTATGTGTACCATATACAGGCACATAAACATACACAAAGTTAGGGGCTACATATATTGCAGGTTCACAGTCAATCTTCTTCACAGTACCCATCAGTAACCTACTTCAGGCATGTGGCTGTGGGAAGTGTAGTGCTACGCCAGCCCCCTGAACCTCCAGCTATTTTAAACCCAGGAAGGATTCCCAACTTCCCCTTGCTTGGGTGCCTAATGGACATCAGCACAAGGTGATGGGTCTGATGGTGGAGTGGGAATTCTTTCTTGTGAAGGAAGTGGTATGTGTGATCAGGGTATGGTTTCAGTGTAGACACCACCCATCATCTGAACCCACTTCTGAGTGCCAGATCTTTGGCGGATCCTCTCCAGTTTGGCCTTCTGGGAGTGTCACATCCACCCTTTATCTCAGTGAAAGCATACTGTGAAGTATTTAGTGGAAGGGGACGTGTAATTTAGCTGGCTGTGCTTTTACTGGAGAATGCAACCTGATCTTTTGCCAATTAAATTAACTTATTTGATAAAATATACCCTGCAGAACGTGTTAAAAAAGACTAGGATATATATATATAGTGTGTGTGTGTGCATACTATTCATGTGTTCTATGTATTACCATTATTTAAAATACAGGACATGCCGAACTAGAAGTAGAAGCTGTCAAATTTTCTGATTATAATGAAATATTTTGGTGTTGGAGAATGTATCTATGAATTAGTTTGTGAATGAGAGAGAGGAAGGAAGGAAGGAAGGGAGGAAGGGAGGGAGGGAGGGAGGAAGTGAGGGAGGGAGGGAGGAAGGAAGGAAGGAAGGAATCAATTTGAAATAGATGTAAATTAAAGTATTGTAAATGTTTGAACAGTAAATAGGAGTTGTATCATGCACTTCATAGGGGAAAGCACTGATTCTGTCAGCATAGAAAAAAAAATGAATACCCAAGTGCCTTTTTACCATTAAAATAGGTTGTTTATAGACTAAGCAGCTCCCTTGTGCTGGGATGTGTAAAAAATTCTAGATGTCCTTCTTGGACTTTAATTACCAAAGAGTTTTACCCAGGGAGATGCTAACAGTTGTTTCCAATGAAGTCAGTAAATGCTGGAGTACCTTGTGAAACATACCCTGTTAGGTACCTTGTTGAATGCAACTATTCTAATGTTTTCAAATGTAATTATTATCCCCATTGCCAATTCCATAGAATTGGTGCAATTGGTGCAAGGAACTCTTTGCAGGACTTGCGTGTATTTTCACAGAATCACAGCATCACCTGGATCAGAAACAAGACTTGCCAGCTCATCAACCTGACCTCCCACATCCCCTCACTAAACCATGCCCCTTAGTGCCACAATTTCTATTTCCAGTAAGGAAACAGAGCAACATCTAAGGTGGTTTTCAACTGACAGCCCGAGTTTCCTCAGACCCTGTTGGGCTCTTGTCCTTGGAGCGCTCTTATCTCTCCTCATTCCCTCTCCTCTTTTTCCTACAGCCTAGGCTTGTATTTGCTTCATTCAGAGCTGTATTAAGGCATTATTCGTTATCGTTTTATGACTGAATAAGCAGCACAGTGCTTCACTTTGCTGTTATTTCCAGCTGATGACTCTCCATCTTCCACTGAAATTCCTGTTAATTGTCCCTAAGAATGATGACTTTGGACTTCACATTCTTTCATTTTTCTTCTCGTGTCCACTCCTATAGTCCTAAATATTGTCCAGTTTGACAAGCACGGTGTTTTGACAGATACATACTACTACTTTGCTGTAGCAGTTAAAAGGCTTACAGTCAGGTTTTAGACTGAGAATGGTACAAATCACAGAGTTTAACCAAAAGAAAAAAAATAGTTCCTACAGTGAGGATGAAATTATTTTACTGTATTTTGAAGTATCTTTTTATTTCTACTTGCAGCTGTTCGGGAGCCAATCAAATTCATTTCCGTGTGTTGCAAAGAAAAGTTGGGTCTTGCACAAGCATGTGTGTTGAGTGAGATTCAGGGTTTTTTTTTTAATTTATTTTTCCATTATATGAGGGTCATGAAGATGATCAGAGGGCTGGAGCAGCTCTACTATGAAGACAGGCTCAGGGAGCTGGGCTAGTTTAGCTTGGGGAAGGCTCAGGACCTTCCAGGACTTGAGGTAAGCTTATAAACAGGAGGGAGACTGACTTTTTACATGGTCTGATAGTGGCAGGACAAGCGGGTATGGCTTTAAACTAAAAGAGGGGAGATTTACGTTAAATGTCAGGGTGAAAATTCTTTACTCAGAGAGTGGTGAGGCACCGGCTCAGGCTGCCCAGAGAGCTGTGGGTGCCCCATCCCTGGAGGTGCTCAAGGCCAGGCTGGATGGGGCCCTGGGCAGCCTGAGCTGCTGTGAAGTGCCCCTGGCGACAGCTGGGGTTGAGGCTGGGTGGGTTTAAGGTCCCTTGCAAGCCAACCTATTCTGTGACTCTGTGACTCTGTGACTCTGTGATTTATCACATAACCCAAGGCGTTTGTTAGTTTTAATCTGGACTCTCAGAACTGCAGTGCCCAACTTCTGCGTTTCAGTCTTGCTTATGCAACCAATCACCGGTAGCCACACTTTAAGTCATTTCTCTGGGGGGAAAAAAAATCATCCCGAAGCGTTACAAAACTCTCATTGCACACTGCAGAGGTCTGTGCTTTGCAGTCCTACGCATCACCGCGGGCAGTGATCTTGCTGGGGATCTCAAGGAGCGCTTCAGGAGAGGGACAGCGGCGCGGGGGGCGGCACGGCGGGAGCGCGGAGCGCAGCGAGCCGCAGCGTGCGCACAGTGCGCGCAGTGCGCACGGCGCTCCCAGCCGCCCGGCCCGCGCTCAGCTCGGCATGTCCGCGGCGCAGCCAGCAGCGAACCCGGGGACGTCCGGGCGGGGTGCGGAGGAGCGGGACCGCGGTGATAAATGACCGCGGGCGCAGCATGAAGATCGCCTTGACGAGGACCCGCCTTTCGGGGACAGCCCGGGCTCCCTCTCGGGTTTCAGGGCGGCCGGGGCTGGCGGAGTTGCGGGGCCGTTGCCTTCCGTCCCGCCGTTATCACGGCGCGGCCCCTGCCGCACTCTCCCGGCCGGGCGGCCCCGGGCCAGCGGCCCTTTGTAACGTCGGCGTCGCCGGGGCATCGTTCTGACGCTGCGGGGCAAGATGGGGCGCTGCTTCTCGGCGGAGCTCTGCGAGGACCGCACGGTACTTGGGGAGATTTTTCTCCCTCGGGCCGGGAGCAGGGAGCCCGGGACGGGGAGGGGCGATGCTCGGTGGTGCCGTGCCGGGGGCTGGGGCTGGGAGGCGGCCGCAGAGCGCGGTGAGCTTGGGGCGCGCTGTCGGTGAACGTGCAGAGGTGCAAGACGTCAAAGTTTGGTGAAGTTTGAAGAGAGATCGGGTGGCCCTACCTGTCCTAAGGGCTTACCTCTGACGCTCCTTTCCGACGCGTCGGTGGCTTGGGTTGGACGGGACCTTAACGATCAGCCAGTTCCAACCCCCTGGAAACTGCTTTCATGATGGATCTAACAGGACCGAGCTCCCAAGCATCGGAAAGAGTCGGACAGGGAAGGGAGCAGAGGTAGGTACACAGCTACAGGTAGCAGGAGGCTGCCTTGTGCGAGAGAGCTGTCAGGTAGAGCCAACATAGCGCTTGGTGCTGTGTTCCTTGGCCTTTGCCTGGGGTTTATAGATGAGCGCATGCATTTAATTTGCTTAATAGCATCTATCTTGGCAGAAACTTGTGCTTGTGCAGTGTACTTCATTAGAGTTTGGGTTTTTGAGATACTCATCCTCAGTGAAATGAAAAGCTGACGCTGTCCCCTCTTATAATGTGTTTAAATGAAGCTAAGGTCAGGCTTAATGTGAAGCTTGTGGAAGTGCACTCACTGGGGGCTGTCCCAATGGTCAGCTCCACCTGTGAACTTTGAGCAAAAGGAAGTGATGGGGGAGGATTACTGCTGCCCCCCTGCTGGAGGGAAGGCTGTAGGTCATTGTGCACATGAGTCACAGTGGGCAGCGGTCATTGCTCCAGCAAGTATCTGCTGAACTATTTATTGGTATGACAGGTTTCCCAATGTATATTCTCTTTTTTCCCCTGATAAATTATGGCCTGCCCCCAGGGAACTCTGAATAAAGCACAACCATGACTAAGCACCATCTGCAGGTCAGAGTCTCTCTCTCTTTTTTTTTTTTTCCCCCTTTTTTAAAAATATTTTTTATTTTGAAAGCTCTGGATACAGGAAAGCTGTTCTGAGGGAGCAATGTTAATAACCAGTGCAGTACCACAGAGCGTCTGTGTGCAGTGCATATTTTTAGGTGGCAGTGCAGAGCATTCGGAAATGTTTGCAGACAATCCGTACGTGTGCTCAGACCTTAGGATGCAGCATACTGCCAGTGCATTATTAGTCAGCAGGGAGGAGGAACGTGTCCATTTGCGGCTGTGACTCCCACTGCTCTGGTAGCTTTCCCAGCTGCAGGTGACTTTGGGCCTGGCTCTGGGCAGTTTTCTGATCCTCCCGGCCTAACCTGTGTCATTTGTGAAGCAGACCTAGTATTGCTTATTGTTGTGTTTGAGTTTTGTTTTCAGAACTGCGCTGCTAAGTTTGTGGCCACTGTCATGAATTGGAAAGTGGTCAAATTCCTCCCCCTGCCTGCCTGTCTGCCTGCCCACCTTCCTGGAGCTGCACCAATCTGCTGCCTCTGTCTGTCCTTCAGGGACTTCAGGGAGTTTCAAATTGAATTGGGAATACATAAATACCACATTCAGTGTCTGGTTTACTTGCTGCAGTGTCGCTGAATCTTTCATAGGAGAAATGTTGGGAGGTCTGCATGCTTTAAATCTTATGATAGGAAAAAGAGATGTTACCGGAGCTTTTGTTCAACAGAGCATTAGCACAGAGCTAACATATCATTCTACCTATCTTGTTCTGCATTTCCTTCTGGCTGGGGAGATGGGACGTATTCCAGACACAAGACCTAACCATTGTGTTAGGTATGAGGTGTCAATTTCCTTCATCTCCATCAGCAGCGTGATTTTAGTTTATGAGACGTACGTCAGTCTCAGAGTCATTTCTTGGGATGCAGCCAATGGAAGACTTTTCTCGTAAGTCTTCCAAGTGATAATTACATTTGTCATTCATTAAAAGTATCTAAAAAATAAAAGCAATATTTTGCTTTGTTTAAAAACAAACAAACAAAAACAACAACAACAAAAAAGTCTTGCTTTCACATCTAGGAGAGAAAAAAATCCTGACTCAGATTACAGCAATTTTTTCTGCCTACTGCAATGAAGGACTGGATACTTGCAGTCCCCTTATAGCGTCTGTGGCCTTTTCATCCACTGGAACCAGCCATGGCCCTGAGGTGGCAGATGAGCCATGAAGCCCTGGGTTGGACCTGCTCCTCAGTCCCTCTGAGCAGCTCTACTCCAAGCAGTGCCTGGGTGAGGGGAGGCTGCAGAATTCTGTGGGTCTGCTGAGCCCATAAGGCATAAACCCATGGGAGGGCAGAAAGGTTCCTGCCTGCTCTGCCTTCTCTTTCAAATACTCATTTGCGATAAATATAATGAACATTGATTAATTCAATAGGATATCCTGTTAATTTTGAGTGTTGTACATTTGTTTTGGCAGACTTTACCTTGTGTGCTTGGGCATTTTCTAATTGTTTTGATGTTTTGAGGTTGGACCCCTATGAATCTCCACATTGGATCTGATAGCTTTTTGTTCTCACTTCAGATCCAGTTTCGCTCTACTGTAACACCGGGTTTCCCAAGCACTGGCATTCCCAGAGCCCTGCTTGCGCTGGCTCTGGTGTGCTGGTTATGTGCTGAGCCCCACTGATGATAACAGGGAGAGGCTTTTTCATGTGGGATTAGTGTCATGTTGACACTGGTCCCAGGAATGCCTGCAGTCCAATCCTATCATGTTACACTGACAAAGCAGGTTACAGTAACAGAAAATGTCAGGGATTTGTGAGTTCATTGCGCATCCAGGAGACCATGAGGCTGATCCAGTGATAAGCCAAAGTACTTCTTGCCTCTCTCACAGAAGAGGAAAATAAGCACTAATCATAGAATATCCCGAGTTGGAACCCGTAAGGACCATGGAGTCCAAATCCAACTGCTGTGCCGCTGTTCAGTAATAAGTCCTCCAAGAAAGCTGTCACTACAATAAAACTTGGTGCTGAGTGCACCCCTCGCCTGTCTGATGTCTCAAGAGACAGGAAAAGAGGTCCAGAAGATCAATGTGGAAGCTCTGACTGCGCTATAAGCCAGCACAAGAAGTGTTGGTAGGGGAGGTACATGACAGCCAAAGCACCTGAGCTGCACCAACACAGCTGCTCAAGATAGCTCCGGGGCTGCTCTGCAAGCCCCAGCATCATGGTGTTGGCCAAGTGTTCCATTGTCCTGGTGGGATGGTGTTCATGCCAGAAGGTGGGTTTGGGGACAGCATCTTCCAGCTGGCACTGTGGTGACTTCTCCTCTCTTCTGGAGAGCAATTCACCACCAGGCATCCGCAGGGGTAGGGCAGACCTCATCTGAGGCAATGTCAGATGAGGAGTCTGTCGTATTTCTTGGGCAGAATCAAAATTTAAACTCTACTTTTTTAACTAGGACATGTATTTATTTATTTTTACTTTTTTTTTTCTTTTCATTTTTTGCCCATAAAGGGGATATTAACAATCCCACTGAGTTCTGCTCATCTGTAGGTGCTGGCAATGATCTATACAGGTCTCAGAGCCTCCTTGCTGTAAATGGTTTTACTTTCTGGGAGCAGGTAACTTAAGCGGGTGCTCCCCATCTGCAAGTCCCATATCCAATGTATCCCTGAGCACATACCTCCAAGGGCACCGCTCCTGGCAGCCTGTCAGGAACGCTTCCTGACTCCAAGGGAGCTACTGGGCAGTGTGGGCAGATGCAGCGATACTCTCCAAAAGGGGAAACGTTATCTCTGTAAGAATGCTGTTCTCTGCATCAGTGTGAGGGGCACATACCAGGCTATTTTAATCTGGATCTTTCTGGTTCTTCAAGGCTTTTTGTTTTGTTTTGTGTTGGTTTTTTTTTTTTTTGTTGGTTTTTTTTTTTTTTTAACTAAAGCAAAGGAAATCAAAATAATAACCACTTCTGAGACTAATGCAGTCTGGGGACTCTGCAGTCCTGGCAGGCGATGCCCTGTGCATTAGTCAGCAGTGTCAGTTTATGGAGCTGGCTCTGCCAATCAGATCCACCAATCATTTGGTCTACAGTAAAATTTTCTGGGAAGCAAGTTTCTTGGAACTGGTAGAAGTCAACCCAAAAAGGCACCATGTAAAGGATTACTACAAATTCCAGGTTAGGATTCCCTGGTATTACCACAATTAAAGCAGTTCTGTGTTTCTCTTAACAGAGTTGAAGTTAAATGCAGGAAAAATAAAGAGAAACGTTAGGCTCTGAATTTCATTCCACTTTCATTAGATTTGTATTAGTCTTGTTTGCTCATTCCATCTTTTAAATTCCATTTGCTACTACGCTGCCTTGTTTCTCGGATGTGATTTTTCCATGGTGCCCTTAAAGATTCATTAGCCTTTCTAGCCTGGGACACATTTATAGCAGCTTCACCCAGCTTTCCTAGCCATAAGTGACATGGCCAGCATGTCTACACAAAGGGGCATGCCTACTTTCCTTTGCCTTTGCCCTAATCTGATTCAGGGGCTTTCCAATTTCAAACACCTTTGTGCTGATACCAATATGCTGGGATTTATTGCATTAAACCGATAAACTCCTATAGATTTTCCTGAGGCTTTTCTTTGTCAGTTTACACAGCATTTATGAAATAGCCACTATCCAAGCCCTACATTTCAGTAATTCAGCATTCTTAATGACAATATCATTTATTTTTCCTTTGTCCAGCTAATCTGTTTTAATGCCTTAAGTATTCAGATTTCTTTTGAGACAGGTGAAGGAAAGGAGGTCATATCCTTTCCGGACAATAAAACAATCAGAAGGAAGTGTGGAAATAGGCATGAGCATCATGCCATGAGAGGTCTGTCTGTGTAGGGTATGCCCACCGTGTCTAGAATGGTGTAAGTGCAGTAATCTGCTCTGCAAATTCAACAACACGAGCGTACTGTTTTGTTACCATATTACTATGATAGATGCAGGCATGAATAGCTGAAAGTGTTCAAACAGAATTAACAGTATCATCCTGTACGTGTTGTCCAACCATGAATGGTTCACAGGTTGAACAGCAAATAGTAGACAAGTCTTTTTAGACACAGGGGAGTAGTTAGTGTATTCAATGCTGACATGAGCACATGGCTTTGTGTGTATGTATTCCTACCAAACAAAGGTATTTGTGGCCAATGAGTGGTGGCTTTTAAGCTTGAAAAACTGAATGAGTTCATTATAATCCTTCCTACCTACCCCACCGCCCTCAAAAATCTGAGGAATCATTCTAATCTGCTTTACTAAGTGAACATGTGAAAGTGCTTATCTGGGATAAACCTGGGGACTATATACATATTTCTCTCTTTTTTTTTTCCCCTTAAACAGAAAGAAAATGCTTTTGTGAAAATAGACGAGCTAGGAGTTGAGCTTACAAAGATCAGGGATGAAGTCGGTAAGTAGCACAAGCAAAATAACAACAAAAGTGTTTCTCTCAGTTTACACAAAGCCAGATATTCCCTATGATCTGATCCTGGGTAGCCTGCATACATGGGACAATGTGTTTTCTGAAGCCCAGTGGCAAGGGGATTCTGTGATTTCGCTTTGTTGTTGTTGTGCAGACAAGTCCATCATGATGCACTGAAACTGACTGTATATCATCTGTACCAAACAAGTGGCTCTTCATAAATCCACCTGAGAGTGGCCCTTTGGTATCTAAAGGGGAGCTATAAGAAAGAAGGGGACAGACTCTTTAGCAGGGGCTGTTGTGATAGGACAAGGGGAAATGGTTTCAAACAAAAGAGGGGAGATTTAGACTGGATATAAGCAAGAAGTTACCCAGAGAGGTGGTGGATAGCCCATCCCTAGAGACATTCAAGGCCAGGCTGGATGGGGCTCTGAGCACTTGATGGAGCTGTAGGTGTTCCTGGTTATTGCGGACAGTTGGATTAGGTGACCTTTTAAGTTCTCTTCCAACTCAGACGATTCTATGGAATTGTGTCATGTGGGACTTGGTGAGCCCAGAGTGGCTCTGCCTCCCCTTGAGGGAGACAGGACTGTAGATCCTTCTCAGCAGGGAGGGCTGCGCTTTGCCTTTGCTTTGCCTCTGACAACTCATTGCAGAAAAGCTGAGCACAACCCTTTTCTGATGCCCAGCTCTTGTGCTCCCTGCTGTGCCCCTCTGAAATATTTTGGCTGATTGCCATTTCAGAGAGAGATTTTTGTCCCCATTGCCAAAAGATACTGCAGCAATAGCAAAATATTATTTACAGTTACATCCTGATATTTGACTTCATCCATCCTCAGCATCACTCTCACAGAGGAGCTGCTTCTACAAGTGCTTAGGAAGGGCATATCTGAAGCTCTCTGTTGTATATCCACTTCTCGTTTGGAAGCCCTACCTCTTGGATTTGCTCATGTTCTCCATTGGGTTTACAGCAGGGAGCAGAGGATCAATTTGCTTCCTTACTTTTGTGACTGGCGGTATGAAACCAACTGTGTTTTGAATCTGCAGGCAAGGTGCAGTAACCAATGCCATGTGTGTGAGATCAGTTCTTGTCAGTCAGTTCATTGCTGTCTCTAAAGCAGTGCAAGCTTTGGGTGCTAGTGGAGACATATCCCACCTGCGTAATACAAGGGTTGTGCTGTTCTCATTCTCAGATGAATCTTTATGTTGTACAAAATTTTACCTATCCTGCAAGCCTTATGCAAATAAAGAATAAAATAGTCACTTAACATCAGCAATCATAGGCAGCTGGAGTTAACATTTAGGGAAAAGGTACGGAGTGAACCAGTTAGTTAGTTATTTTGACTACAGCCAAGGTTTAGTTCTGGCTTGTCTCAGTCACTTTGATAAGCAGACTCTCATTAATTTAAAAGTGATCAGCCCAGATGAACAGCTTGGGAGTTGGTCAGAAATTCCAGATTTCTCATGTGTATGTTCACCATGTAAGTAAGACTCACAGATGTAAATGTCTGGATGAATCAGGAAACTAGGCTAGAGTAGTCAGGATTGGTACAGGTGGTTGGTCTAATGTTAGGTCATATAGATGATAGTTCTAATTTGGATAGTGTAACATAGCATGTGTGGTGCAGGTTGGTTCCTGAGGTTCTCTGTACAGTCAATGAAGAGAGAGCAACACTCAGGGAAGGTGGTCCAGCTTTGGCAGGCCAGTGTCCAGGAGTGTCCCTCTAATTGTAATTATTCACCTTATTTTAAATGTCTACATGTGAGCTGGGTATCTAGTCCCATCTTAGGCAATGCAGATCTAGGCCAGAAATAGGTGCTCAGTGCTGCTTGAGATGCCCCAGAGAATCTGAAACATCCACGTGTGTAAAATGCTGTCTGTTGTGAGCTGTACCCTTCTGGACCCAGGCAGGACGTTTAGGTTTGGGTGACACCCTCCACCTTTACCTCTAGCACTGTTGTGGAGTCACACACCTCAGCATGCAATGAAATAGAGAAGTGCTGCTTCTCAGCTTGGAGAGGAATGTGTGCATCCACAGCTTTATAAGCACCAAGGAACTTGTTATTTTATACAAAAAGGTTTGCTCATGTATTTTACTAGAAATAACAAGGCTAGAAAAACACTACAAGCAATCGTTCTACCCTCAAGACACCCATCTTTATAAATTATACATATAAGCACTTTTCAGCTGCAACACTGAGACTCCTGGAAAAAAAGAGGTGTTGAACACCTTCTGTTTCCCCTCGCGCTAGTGGAAATTAAATGTCAGAGTTGCGTGTTCCTTTGCTGTCAGACAAATGACATGTGAAGGGAGCTGAGAGGTGTGGAGGTGCATAAATTCCTATATGAATGGAAGACAATCAGATGTCAGGTTTAAAATTTGCACTGTGAATTTGCAAGAATTTGAAAGCCTGAGTGCCAGCTCCTTCTGGATGTGCCTCCCAGTCAAAGGAGACTGAACTCAAACAAGGGCTCTGTGATTTGTCTGTGGTTCTGTGGCTAAGGGTCAGAAATAAGGGCGCAGTCTGCACAATTTGTTATCGCTGTTGGATGCAGAGCCCATTTCTCATGTCAGGAGCAGGCGGTCCCTGTACATATGACATCAGCCCCCTGCTCCCATGGGGTGACCCTGCAATGCAATGAGGCTGGGCTCCAGCTCTGGTTTTCTGCAGGAGATTTGGTCCATCAGTGACATCCCCCTCTCCCTCACCTTCCCAACCAGGCCTGAATTGGGTTTTGCTTATCTGTTGCACGCTGTAACAAGGTGGGAAATTGAGCAGCTCAGGAAACAGGGAGGCAATGGCACCTGCTCCCCTGTAACCCAGCATGGCTGCTGTTTTCTGTTTGGGGTGTTTTATATTCAGCACAGGGCAAATTTCCTGGGAAAAGGCCTCATTATCTGCCTCCTTTAGCATGTGAGTTGTGTGGGGATGTGCCACGCAGACACACTTGCCCTCTTTCCTCCATTTTGCACCTGCATCAGAGTTTGATTTGCAAAGCATGAGAACTTTTGTATTTTAGGTGATGGAAAGAGTTTCATGTTCTGGGAAGTGTTACAAATTGACTTTCTTTTGGTTGGAACATGTCACTTCATTGCCTGCCCTCCCTGTGCGCTGGGTAATCTCATTAGAGAGGCTATGAAGAGAAGGGTTTCATTGCAGCTCCAATTTAAAGCCTGAGCAAGTTTCAATTATTCTGAATCCAGAGTTGCGGGCTCTGTGGTAACTTTGTACAACAATTGAAACTGATACAGCAAAAGTAAGAGAGAGAGTGGCTATAAGCCAAACCACAGAGACAGGGCATTTTGTGACCATATAAATCCAGTTGAGGTGTGAGGTAAGTGGGAAAGCTTTCTATGTGGCGCTGCTGCAGTGCTGAACTCCCTGGTACAGCCTCACTTTCTGTAGGGAGCAGAGAGCCTGAAAGGGGCAGTGTCCATTTAATGCTTCAGAAAACATCAGGATCAGAACAAGACCGAAGCAGCAATATCTGCCTAGAGTCTAGGCATAGTGAGTGATTTTGGATATTACTTAGATGGATACATACCTTGCATGGACACGTCTAACCTGGGCTGTGCTCATGGCAGTAGGCCAATTAGACAAATTGTTGCTATCTTGAAAAAAAAATGTGTTTAACAGAATATCCCACACTGAAAGGGACCCACAAGGATCACTGAGTCCAACCCCTGTCTCCACACAGCACCACCCCAAATCCAATCCCTATGTCTGGGAGCTCTGTCCAAACGCTCCCTGAGCTCCGGCACTTGGGGCCGTGCCCACTGCCCTGGGCAGCCTGTTCCCTCTGGTGCAGACCCTTTCCCTCACCCCCAGCTGCACCTCCCCTGACGCAGCTCCGTGCCATTCCCTCGGGCCCTGTGGCTGTCGCAGAGAGCAGAGCTCAGCGCTGCCCCTCCGCTCCCTGTGAGGAGCTGCAGCAGCCATCAGGCCTCCCCTCAGCCTGCTCTGCTCTGGGCTGAACACACCAGGGGCCTCAGCCGCTCCTCACACATCTTGTCCATGGACCCTTCCCCATCTCCATAGCCCTCATGTGGATGCTGATAGTTTGATGTCCTTCTTATGCTGTGGTGCCCAAAACTGTACACAGAGCACAAGGTGAGACCACGCTAGAGCAGACTAAAGCTTAGTCTGTTGCCATAGTAGAAAAAGACAGGAATACACATGATTTTCTGCTTCCAGGAAACATAAAATGGCAGTCAATAAGATCAATGTTTTGGAAATGTTCTGAAGTTGTCCAGAGAGGCAGCTGCTTCTGCTGCACTGATTTACAAGGCCATGCATGTGTGTGCATTTTGAAGGGCAAAGGAAGGATAAGTGGCTGACACAGAATATTCAAAAGCTCAGTATTTTTCTAAACCAGCTATGGACCTAAATCAGAAAGAAGGACTTGCAGTGCCATCTAAAACACATCTTTTTCTGTGGTGGTGTTCTGAGTGTTATCATCATGATAATTTTAATCACTTCTTTCCCAATAGCTCTTTGACTTAACTTGTATCAAGCCTACAGTGTCTGAATTGACAGCAACCATTTGGTAGCAAAGTACCAAGGAGGAGTACTTTGTGACACTGCTGTCCTGGGACCCAGGAACAATACAGAGGAGAAACCAAGTGGGGAAACATACTGAAGCGTTCTTGACTTGGTGGAATGCTGGAGTTGCACCTCCTGAAACAAGTTGCGGACATGCTTGTTGCCACTGGTTTGGTTCACAAGAGTAAAACATGAACACTTTCTGATTGCCTTCAGTAGTAGCCTGTTCTGGGTGCTCTCTGGTTCCATGGAGCACACAAGATAGTTGTTTGAATATAAAAATATTTAAGCAAGTGGACACTAATGGTTTTCAGAGATCCTTGATGGAGCTGGTATAAGAGACAGGCCTGCGGGGTGAATAGCTTCCAACAGATGGAAAATAACACATGCATAAGATGCAACTCAAGAACCCATAGGTCTTCTGCTTCCTGGTATGTCATTGCAAGTGGGACTATGGCCAAGGCTATGGTTTGAGAAAAGGAGATAAGGAGAATCTCTTGTCCCAGATGAAAAGGTCTGTGTCAAGTGATTGTCACATGTGCTGTCTTTACCATCCAAGACAAAATAGAGGCCCCAAAGAGTTGATATGTTAGTCCAAGACTGTGCTGGCCAGAAAGGGGACATCCCTGCAACAGAATGGAGGTCCATGACATTCCTCGTTTTTTTTATTATTCCAGGCCCCAGTTTCGCATGGGCATTTGCAGGTCTCTGCCAATGCCTCTATTCAAATAAGTACTCCTGTGTATGTGTGTTAAAGGGAGGAAGACAGAGTGTGAGCCTCTTTACAATTGGGATTCTGGGGAGTCCCAGTGTTGGCAAGAACCGCTGTGCTCAGTGATTTACAGAGCTGATGCCACCCGTGCTCCCAAGGAGCTCAGAGCCTGACTGTATACTTTTGTGTCCTCAGCCATCAACACAGCGAGATGTAAGAAACTACAAAACGAGAAGGAGGATGTGGAGAGGCGCTTAGAGGAGGAGGCGAGAAAGCTTCGCTGGCAGCAGAAGGAGGAGCTGCAGGTGCTGGAGCAGCGTTTACACGAGGATTACAGCACCAAGATGGAGAGCCTGCAGGAGCAGCATAAGCTGCAGCTGGAGCTGGTCAAGTCTCAGCATCTGCTCCAGGTCAGTTCTAGCCTGTTTGCTTCTGAAAAGCAGACCATGCCTGTACTGAGTGGGTTCAGGTAATGAAAGACATAGGCAATCTCCAACATGAAGACACTGGTAACAAACCGATGACTAAAAGAATATATTCCAGGTTATCTTTATGGAATTTCCCTCCTATTGTTCTTAATTGCATTTCAATATGGTTGCATGTTACATTGCCATGTGTTTTCTTAACATGCTTCCTGATGTTTTACAACTAACATAAATAATTATATTAGCTTTGCTCCCCACACCTACTTGCTCCCCATCCCCCCTATTCTAGTCAATTTATATGAAACCAATGATTGAGCAAGAATCTGTTATGCAGAAGTAAGGCCAACAGAACCCTGCCCCTCATTCTTTCGAATGCCACTGCTGATACAGTGAAGTGATGGGGTCCACGTAATGCATAACCTAAAGATCAAGTGGGTGACACACTCCGTGTTCCCTGATTTCTTCTCCACTGTTCAGACTAGTCTCTTAGCAAACATTTGTCCTTGCATTGCAGCTTTTGTGTGGGTGGGAGGAAGGCTCCCACATACAGCTACTTTAGTCTTATTTTTAATGGGTGGAGTGAATGATCGCCATAACTCATGCATAAGTACCTCATGGTGGCAGAATGCCCTGCAGTGGATTATGCCAGTTTTGTCTTCAGCTTGTCTTCTCATACACTTTGTATTGTACTCAGTGAACGTAGGGTACAATTCTAATTTTTCCAGCTGCAACTCTTACGCATTGCTCAGCACCACAGTTCATGGGGGTTTTTCTCACATGAGTATTTGTAGCACTCAGGTACACTCTGCAGTCTGTGCTATAAAGCTGTGACATGCCATAGACCCTGCTGCTATGGGCAGGGCATCCTTGCACCCGGCGCAGCACAAGGGCGAGTCACCTTTGCAAAGCTTGAGCGTAGCCGACAGGACCCTGCTTGCAAGCAAAGTAGTCTCCAACCTGGGTATTTCACAAATGCCCGCAGTAGCTGGAAGTGGGAGTGATTTTTTTTCCCTTTCTGGGGCCGTGTAGATTGTCAGCAACACTGCAGCACAGATAGATGTCCCACACTGTTCCCTGTTCTCCTTGGACGGTGACAGGGCTTGCTTTGGAAGTGAGCCAGCCTCATCAGCAGGAGCCTTTGCCCGAGATAGTTTAGCAGGATTAAGGGGTAAATGTTGGTGTAGCACTGTGCTTCCATACCTGAAGCTCCTACAGGAGCCAGGAAAAGGGACTGCTCTGCATTTAGCTCAAGGGAGGGGAAAGGATGGATGTCGCACTGAGTGACATGGTCTAAAGCAGTCACAGGCATGGTTTGATGGTTGGACTAGATGATCTTATTGGTCTTTCCAATCTTAACAATTCTGTGATTCTATGAAAACAGTAGGTTGGGGCACAGCAGAGGCTGCAGTCTGCAGTCTTTAAGCTCAAACATTTATAAAAAGGGAAATGACCCCATTTATGCCCTGTAAAACTCCTGAGACAGGAGCAAAAATACAAACTGAAATGATGACAATTTTATGTCACTTGTGCTGTGTTTACAGCATAATGCCAGTAATAAGGCAGGGCTGGTACACGAGTCAGGCAGCCATGTCAGACAGACACACTGCATCCCAGCCTGTGGCCCTGCCACCCCAGGTGCCACCATGCAGGCAGAGGGGACAAGACCACTGTGTGCCACTGGGCTCTGTGCAGTAGAGCAGTGTTACGGGCTCCTTTGTAGCCTTCCCTCAAAAGGGAGCTGTTGGCAGAACCTCCCCTCCCCAGGTCTCCCACCCCAAGCTGCCAGCTTGCTTCTTGTTTGTTTACTCTGCTAGCAATGGACCCATAATCTTTGACAGCTGATTCCAGCAAACATATTTTTATGGGGATGTTTCTTCTTTCTCCCATGTAAAGATTTGGGTTAATTCCTTGGGGGAAGGGTGAAGCTCTGTCTCTGGATTTTACCCATTTTAATTGCTGTGCCTGTTAGCTGTTACTGATTTGCAGGGCTTGTAAAGTGCAATACAGAGGCTTTATGTGACCAAGCTCCTTTGTCCCAGGCAAACTGCCTTTTTTTCTGTTGCTGTATTGATTTTTAAAGATGCTCTGGAAGATGCTGTAAAATAGTTTTTTGTGCTCTACACTAGAGTTTTCACAGTCTTTCTCTGGAAGTGCATAGTGTCTGTTCTTGAACCATGTCTCTTGGTTCTCGTTTTAGTTTATGACAGACACTTTTCTTTCTTACAAAACCCCTCAAATGTTCTGCTCTGGGTTATGTTATAAAGGAGGGGGTGGCATTCCCAAAAGCTTTGGCTTTTTAATCCCCTTCACTGTGTTAAGTGTGCCAGCTTGTCTTGAAAGAGATAACAGCTCTAGCTGCAAGCCTTGCCCCTCCTGGATCATCAGGCATTAGCATATGTGAAGGAATTTGTTCTGCAAGTTAATTTTTTGCTAGGAGAGCTGATGACTTATCTCTGATTCTCTTTGAAGTGCTGCTCCAAGCTCCCAGGACCACGAGGGTGGGTGGTGACTTTATTCCCCTCAGGCTGGTCACTGCAGTGTGGGTTACACAGGTCACTTGACTACCAGTATACTTATCTTTCTCATGTCCTCATCTATTGAGGTGCTATTAATCACCGCACTGAAACAATAGAAGTGCATCTTCCCTTTAGTGGGGCAAGTAGTTCTCCCTCCTCCAATCCTTTGGTTTGCTTCAGAACTCTTAGTTCCCAGAATTACAGGAAGTAGAGCAAACTTTTCTCTCTGTTGCTTCAGAACCTCTGTTGTGAGCCTGGTATCTCTGTCTTTTCAATCCACGGTTCTTCTAGCATCTCATGATGAGTTTTAGTAGTTTTTCCCTCCTGACTCACACTCAGCTGTAAAGCCATCCTGCATTCGTTGCTATCAGAACCTGGTGGAAAGCTGCTCACCAGCTTCTTGGCCTCTTGCCCTGGAATAGGACAAGGAGAACTGGGAGAACTGTGTTAGCCTCTGAACCAAGTTGCCTGAGAACTAAGGATCCATAACAGCCTCACACCCAAAGGGTTTGTTATCTGTGGTTCTTCATCCTCTTAGAGAAATGATGCTCTGGAGAGGGGAAGCACTTGGCTCTGAGCATGCCACAGTACACAGCCTGCTCAAGGGACTGGAATCATTCAGCCCTAATGCCACTGAGCCAGCAATGATCAGGTGTGATAATGCATGCCAATATTTCCGTGCTCCTTGCAACTAAGTGCAAAATTATAAATCCATGGTGCTGACTTGCCAGTGTTTCTTGAGCAGTTCAGCTCAAACTGTTTTGTCCTCCAGCCCACTGAACTCCTACTAGAGCCTCCTCTTCACTTTAGCTTATTAATCCTTAAAAATCCTATATGAACTTCTTTTTATTGCCAGAAGTAACTGTGACACAGGATTTAAGTGAGTTTCAAGTGATCAAGCTTACAGAGTAAGTTAGTGGCAGGGTTGGAATGTGATCCAAGAGATCTGGTTCCATCTGCCAAGTAGACAATCTGCTATGAAAACTGCAGGCTGGAGGTCACATGGGAAGGTTAAAAGGAGACATTTGGGATGGGAATATAAAGCATTCAGAAGACAGAAAAAACCCTGGAGACCATTTGAAAACTGGAGCATATTTAATTGGCCTTATAGATAAATAACCTGACAAGGATTGTGGCAGAGAAAGGAGACCCCTTCACCTTCTGAGGGTGTTGGAGTTGATCTTAATTGTTCCTATGGGGTGCTGCTGAGCTGAGCAGCAATTAGAGCATGAGTAAAGAGTTGTTAAGTAAGGGCGAGGTAAAGTATGTGGCAATGCTCACACAAGGCATGCGGACTGGGAGAAGTCAAGTGATAGTTTATATCCCAATAGTAGCCCACTGGGTCATCTAACCCCCGTTGCCCTGCTCTCCCATGCAGTATATTAACAAGCTGAGTTCCACATTGTTCTGTGAACAGTTCTTCACCTCTTAGTTGTCTCCCACAGTTTTAAGAAAATGGATTTGTATAATTTTAAATTCCATGTTTAATGCCTGGTTTTCATTCAAAGAGATAACCTTCTCCAATCTGACATGAAATATTGCTCCTGTTGGGTGATCTAATACATATGTTTGACAGATGAAAGCAGCGAAATAACATTTATTTCAGTGGAGATGTGCTTGGCTGCAATATCTACCAATGTTCAGCATAACAGTAAACAAAAAAAGCCATGTGAAGTGAAGTGACTTTGCAATGAACAGCTGTTTCTTTGTAAAAATCAAACAGCTTGATTCTATGCATTGCCAGATATCACAGACAGTGTGCAGATATCACAGACAGTGTGTATAGGGGATGAGATCACTGTGATTACAAAACCTGGAAAAGCACATCAGGCCATCGATGGTAACACTCTGAACTGCTCTGACAAATACTTTAAACCCTTAGGAATTGGGGGTGGACTCCAAGGCTTTTCTGATGTCATTCCCTCTAGTGGCCATGTTTCCAGAGCTGGAAGTCCCACTTTGTTCCTACTTGGATGGCTGATGAATAAAAGAGCCCAGTGAGCGAAGTTTGAACTTCATACCTTGGGCCATTGAGCTGCTTGGCGGGGAGCTTGCTTCCAGCCTTGATTTTGGATCTTTCTCTGCAGGGTGAATCTCCTCTAGAAATATGACCATAAGCAGAACAGAGGTGATGCAGGTGGGCTGTGTTTGGTTAGACACATGGACATTGCTGCTGAATTGTGCTGTGCTGAGCTTTACGTAGACAAGGAGGCAGGACTGTTCTCCAGCTCAGACTGAGAACAGAGGAGCTGCTGTTCCAGGTTATGCTGTGCTTGCCTCATAGCAAACTTTGCAAGGCCGTTCACTGCCAGTTGTTTGCAGGGATCAGTCAGAAACCAGGGGACTTTTACATACTTCTCTGATTCATAAAGCATTTTGTTTTCTATGAACTGCAGAGCTGGACTGGGAGTAGGAGCAGGCTGCAGAACAGGATGCAGGGAGCTTTCACTGGTACTGGGAACCCCCTCAACAGCTCAATATCAGTGGGTCTTCCTCACACTCAGAATTCAATGTTAGGTTAGAAGTGAAGAAGGAATTTCTGCAGATCTGAGCATGTGCTGTCATGTCTTTCATCAGTTTATTGGATGTGGCCTCAAAGAACAGGATTCTGGAGGACTTTGGAACTTGGGTATCGATGGCTTGGTAGGGTGCTCATTTTCAAGTGGAAGTGTGATAGATTGTGACTCATTTTTTAAACCCACTGATGATAAGTTCAATGTTTCTCTGGAAATGAATATTTTACAACTATGAATAATTTATAAGCACTTTCCATGGAAGATAATTCAAGACTGTGCAATTAAACCCATTGCAGTAGAGCACCACAAAGAGAAAAATAGGATTACTCTGAACTGTGCAAGTTTATCTGACCATCAGGGGGACCCAGGCTATAGATACAATTTAGATTAATTGAATGTTGAGATTTTTGAACATATCCTTTTTCCACATTTTTGCTTTGTGCTTTCTTGTGTGCTTCATTTATCATTTTAAAATTGAAAGAGAAGAGCGACGAGCAGCAGCGGAGGTAAGGCTGACACTCAAGGAGGTAACATGCCTCTTTTGTAATGAATAAGCCTGGCTCGTGTACAGGGAGTGTCACACTCAGTAGATCCCTTTGCTGTTTCCAGCTCACTGCAGCTGTCTAACAGTGGCTTGTCAGTGTGCTGCAGCACGTCTAACCGCGTGCCCGTGTTTCCGTCTGCTGTCATTGAACAGGTGTCTGACATCACAGCTGCCCACCAAGCTTCAATACTACAGCTGGAAAACAGCCACGCCGTCGCCCTTGCTGTACTGCAGGATGAGCACAACCGTGAGATCCGAGGTAAGCCAAGGACAACCTAATGGTTATTGCAGAACAGGAAACAGTCACTGCATTTGTGTAAGCCTGGAGTTTCCTCCCCCAGAGGAGCTGATACAGAAAACCTGTGTTGGTCTGTGTTGTGTGAACCACCAGGTTTGTGAAAGGACAAGGGGGAATGGCTTTAAACTAAAAGAGGGGGGATTTAGTTTAGATGTTGGGGGAAATCTTTCACTCAGAGGGCAGTGAGGCCCTGGCACAGGCTGCCCAGAGAGCTGGGAGTGCCCCATCCCTGGAGGCATTCAAGGCTAGGGCACCTGGTCTGGTATGAGGTGTCTCTACCCAAGGCAAGAGGTTGGAACTGGGTGAGCTGTAAGGTCCCTTCCAACCCAACCCATTCTGCGACTCCGTGATTTTGTGTTTCTGTGCTAGGGGGTGAGGGAGAGCCACACACAATGCATACAGCATTCAGCTTGCACCTGAGAGCGTCTGCGTGGTCTCTGGGACAAAGACAAGGCTT
Organism: Pavo muticus; assembly: GCA_016647715.1. NCBI lineage: Eukaryota > Metazoa > Chordata > Aves > Galliformes > Phasianidae > Pavo > Pavo muticus. The sequence goes on from JACDJE010000388.1 coordinate 145,230, forward strand.
TCCCCATGGGTTACTGAGTCCAGATACCACCTCACCTCACCAATAGACTTTTTCTGAAGATCCTGGGTCCCTGAGCCCAATCCTTGGGCACTCGGGATGCTAGAGCTTACTGAACATCTCTCAGTGTCAGTGCTTAAAAGCTATTCCTTGCTTGAGGATGCCCTTATCTATGCGTTTTTGCTAGTATTTTCTGGTGATGAAAGTTGGGGATGGTTATTAAGGCCAAAGCGTGTGCTCCTGCTCCTGCTGTGGGTGCGGGATGCCCTCCTGTGCCCGCAAGGAGTACTGCAGCCGCTGCGCAGAGCCTCGGAGAGCAGCGCTGGTACTGTCATCAGGAAGGGATGCTTAGAGGGCAGAGCCCCGTGGGCTGGGGGCACAGACACAGAATAGGCTGTCTGTGTGCTAAAAAGGAAATATTGAACGCCGAGTATTGAGTACCGAGTGCCAGTTGGGTTGGAGGCTAAACTATTCCACTTTGATTTGTTAACTTCTGGTTATTAATCAGTCCAAGGTGACTTTTCTAGTAGTGAAACCCTTAATCGTGTAATATAAATAGAGGAGTTTTTGTCTCCAGGGTCTGACAGCATCATTAAACCTTACAGATGCCCCACAGCCCCTAGAGAAGCACCAGCATTTGCCTTTTTGCATCCAAGTTACTGTCTCCCCTTTTTATCTCCCCAAAGAAACTGCCCTCCAAACTTGCAAATGTACCTAATTTCAAATCCCTTGGCTTAGGGATACTCACTCTGAAGTGGTCAGTTGCTCATTTTTATACTGACCCTTTTCAGATCACAGCCTGTGGGAGCTGACAAATCTGAAAAATCCACATTTAGCCACACAGGCATAGAGGTACCACTGAAAAACTGAGAAATGTTGATCCTCAAACCAGTTTTCCCAGAATCTTCTGGTGTGTTACTGCTGATTTCCTCCTCAACCTCCATGCACTAAAACTACTTCCCAAGCGGTGCTTGGCGCCCAGTCTCTGTGCTCTCAGACCCTGCTTTGCTGGACTTTACTTAGCAATGTCATGTCTGTGTGTCTTCCCCAGAGCTGGTTGCTGCTCACGAACTGGAGAAAACACAATTAAAGGAGAACTTTGAAAAGCTGCGGCTGTCGCTCCAGGTTAGCAGTTCTGTTATTTCCCACCCTGCAGTGCTATTGCACACCGAGCCCTTGAATCTTACCAGATGTATTTTGTGGTGCCCATTGTGAGAGCACTGCTCCCCTTTGTCCCTGTACATCCCTTCAGCACAGGAATCCTTGTGCGAGGGATACCTCAACTTCTCTGAAGGCCTCTTCTGCTCCACCTGTCCAAAGTGAGACGAGCAGCCAAGGTGCCCCTTGGGCTTTTCTCCCTGCTTTGGCTGATTCCAAATATACTGCGTCTGGAAGAGAAAAGCAGGCAAACCTACAGGGAGGAAAATGCAGCTAGAGTTCATGTTAGCTTTGGAAACCGTGTGTGAACAAGATGCCTGAGTACATAGTGCCAGCTCTGTTTGTCTAGGCAGAGATTAATTACTAGTTAGAAGAACCCCAACTGGTGTGTATTGTTACATGAAGCACTTGTCACACCTCATGCAGCTTTTACAGTTCCAGGTGTATCAGCCTATTCTGCAGTATGCACTGATGCAGTGTTACAGCTGAGAAGTGACAAATACAAAATATAAAATGTGGCCTCACAGCAACTGCAGCTTTTACAGGTGTGGGCTGTATGGAAGGCACAGGAATGCCTTTAATGGGAATAGAAATAAGATAGCTTAAAATAGCACACTGTTCCCATGGATAGCTCTGAGATGTCATTCAAAGCCCACTCTGCTAACTCATCGTTGCTTATTATCATATCAGAAGCTCCCAAGTAGGCTGAAATGTTGCCTATAAAGGTGAAGGAAGCATGGTGGGCATGTCCTCCACCCCATTCAGACTGTAGGAACTGCATAACAGATCTCTTTCATGCCTGCGGTATAAATGCCAGCTGTCTCAAGGCAGGCGTGGTTGTTCTTATTCATCCCAAGGTGACAGGGTGATTTAGCATTGAAGACATGTAATGGAGCAGTGCCAGCCATTGTCATCTAGCTGCAGGCATTGCAGGGATCTCAGGCCTCCCCGAGGCACTTCGTTATGAAAACCCCACCGTACATTCAAGTGGCCTTACATAAAAGGTTCACCTGTCAGTGGTTTCTGAGCCTTGGTCAGCTCCCCTGGTGGTTGCACAGTGCAGATTGGCTTGTGTGGGTGGGAGAGGGGTGACTGATGACATGGTGATGTGGTCATTTCTCCTCCCCTGCAGGACCAGATAGACACCCTCACCTTCCAGAACCAGTCCCTGAAGGCCAAAGCAGACCGATTTGAGGAGGCTTTGAAGAAAAACACGGAGGAACAGCTGAAGGTAGTTGGCAACTATCATTATACAACCATCACGATATGTGCTTCTGTGTACAGCACACATCAGTGTTAGCAGTGGGATCCTATCCCAGGGACTGGGGCTCATGCCCCGACCAGGACCCCAAATCTTGAACACTGTGGAAAAGTCAGCATTGATGGCCTTGTCCTGAACACACCTCAGCACAGGGCCATTGTCCATTGTCTTCCTTTTGTCTTCTATTCTTTCAGAGCGTATGTAGCTCTGTTTCCAAAACATTCCCTGAACTCTATCATCTCATATGTCCTTTTTGCTGTCTGTTCGTCTTTTCCTTTTTCTTCTCTTTCACTTTTCTTTTTGTATTTTCACATTTATTCTATTCACATTTATTCTATTCGCATTCTGAGCCAACTTCTCTGATGTTCTCTGCATTCCCCCATTCTTTTCCTGGGCTTATGTGGACAGACCTGTCACATCATTAAATATTTATTCCACTGCTGTCTACAGGAGCCAGGCTGTTAATTTACAGTGTGCTAGTGAATGCTTGCTGTGATTATTTATCTGAAATGAAAGAACCCTGAAATGAGCCTCCCTAAAAAGTTTTCTTTAATTTGGGCCATTTCAGCATGTTCACAGCACAGCCCTATGAGCAAGACGGAGAGAGACAGGGAGTGGACATAGTAGGGTTGAGTGAGGGCCTCTAGAAGCTTTCAGGTGGGAAAACTCCTTAGGAAAGGAGCACAAGTGTCTGAAACTGGCTTGGCCATGGAAACAGGTAGAGTCAGTGCCTTCCATGCCTGCTGCAGTACTTAATTAACATAATGACAGGACAAATTCTGCTGTGTCGCTGTGATGTCAATGCCCGTTACTCCAAGACAGCTCACTGGTGTGAGTTACAGTCAAAGAAATCCAGAAAACCATGAATCAGCAGCATCCCATCCTTCTAACCACGAGGCTGGTCAAAAGAAAGGTACCAGTGGCTGCCCAGATAAAAGGATGTGCCAGGAGAGAGTATCAGAGTTCAGATCAACTGGGGAGGCCCACCTCCATTTGCCCTTCACAGCACCAAGAGTCCTAAACCATTGGGTAGACTGGGGAAACTTTACCTAATGGCTGAAGAGGCACTGATGACTGACATAGACAAATCGCTGGTATGTTTCCTAGATTGCACAAGCTCCTTATCTGCACTTAGAAGAAGATCTGAAGAGCTTAAAACATGTTCTGGAATTGAAGAACCATCAGATTCATGAGCAGGAGAAGAAAATTATGGAGCTAGAAAAACAAGTGAGTTGTCATTTTTTTCCTTTGGAGGAGACATCGCAGAGGTAGAAAAGTAAAAGTTTGTTTACAGCAAGTGAATTTAAAAAGGGGGTGAGAAAAAAACATGTTGGGAAAGACATAGTTAAGGAGGTTCATGAATGGCTGTCTGCTGTGCTCTTCCACATAGCTTCTTCTACTGTAACATCTCAGATTTTCACTTAGAAATTGGGATCTTTTCCCACTCCTTCACCTACCCGTGACACTTTGACTTCTCCCACACATCTCTTGGCCTGTATTGCTTTTATATGTGGCTACCTGCTCAGCCTGTGCATTAGATTATGAGGTGAGGGGCATAGGAAGAATGGAAGACGGGGAGCTTTGTGGTCCTCCGGGGCTTAATGTTGTACAGCACTCTGCAAGCCATTTAGGACTGGGAAGGGCAAAGAGGGGAAGGCTGAGCCATTTGTGTCCTGCTGCTGCTGGTGAATTAGCAATATTCAGCTAGCAGTTCCTAGCAAAACTCACTCTAGGAGAGCTCTCTGAGGTAATGCTTTTCTGCAGCCTACACTGTTTTCTCATCCTTTGCTTGAGGGGATCCCTGATGAGGAACTGTCTGGTTCACCATCAGTTACACTTTTTATTGGAAAGGGGACTCATTTTGTGAGGAATAACCTACAGTGACAGTGAGTGTGTAGTATGGTGTCAGGATGAGGCATTACCTCAGCTGGGGAGCTGGGACAGCTGGTTCAGCACAGCATTCAGCAAGATTTGTTTCCATTTACGGGGAAATTTGAGAACTCAGATGATTATTTGCTGAACAGATGCTTGAGTAAGTGGATATGGAGAAAAATGTCTCCTTACAGCTGAGATTTGTTAACTTTGCTCCTTCCAATATACTGCTCCTGAAGCAGAGCCAGCATGTGAAAACATGCACTATAGGATTATATTGGAAAAAAAAACAAAAGTCAACATTTAGCAGTCATTTAGCTGCTTTTGCTAATTAACCACATACAGCACACAGCCCTGCTCCTGCCTTTTATCACAGTAAAACACTAAGGCTACAGTGATCCAAGGGCACAACTGCTTTCTGTTTAAACATCTGCCTCTATATGTGCCAGGAACACCTACGGGGCATCTCCAAAGGCTCTGAGAGATGGGTGCCTCATAGGAAGCAGATGGGCATTTAAAACACAGGGTCAGGTGGATGGGCATTTAAAACACAGGATCCTGAAAAGGCTGTGCCCTGAACAGAGCAGGGTTGGGTAAGGCTGATGGCCTGCCAGAATTAACTTGCCCATTTGGCAACCCTAGGCACAGCAGAGGGGTTGGAACTAGATGATCTTTAAGGACCATTCCAACCTAATCCATTCTATGATTCTCTGAGCGTGTGCTGTCAGGATTGTGGACCTTCCTGGAGGTCCTGAGGCTCTCTCCCTGCTCTGTATTTCAGCTGAGGTCAGCATAGACTGGAAGAGCTGCAGCAGGAGCCATGAGTGGTGGCACAGGGCATGGTGGGGATGGCCACATTTGGTGGGCTGGGAGACACTGCTGAAGCTGGGCAGGTAGCTGGCACATGCAGAGAACATGAGGGCACACTTGGTTCCTTGCCTACTGGAAATGAGGGCATTAGGAGAAGGGTGATAGAGAGTGAAGGTTGCACTCAGGAGGGAAGGAGATGCAGCTCTCCTGTGCTTTGTGTTGGCACAGCTACCACTTATTAAAACCACTGAGGTCAGGGGAGCAGTGAAGGTGCCTGTGACAGTGATTCCTCTCTCAAAGCATTTCAAAATGGGGCCAGAATCTGCTCTAACAAAATGTACTGTGGTGAGCCAGAATATCTCTGAATCAGCAGCATCCTTTACAGCTACCTGCATAGGCTGGCGGTCACTGCTTAAAACTGATGCCTCCACCATAAAGTGTGAGTTATTGCTAACCTGCGTGCACAGTATTTTGATTCTTCCTAAAAGATTGGGAAATTCAATAACCAAGCTCACACAGAGATAAGGTTCCCTTGTGATATCTTGTTTTCTTCCAAAAGTGTTGAATTCAGCAACATTCAAACTGCTGGAAAAAAGCAAGAATTAAGGTGATAAAGCATGTCAGATTCAAAACTTGAGGAAAACAGAGCATCTGAGCTGCAGAGCATGCCTCTAACCATATTTGGGATGTAATGCACTGCTGGTGACATCCTCCAACTCTGTCCTTGGGCTGTCTTGAGTAAAAACTGCTTGTGGTTGGGGTGGGGTCCATTTCACCTAATTGTAGCTTCCACTGCCAGCAGTGGAGAAATGTGTCTCCAAAGGGCACCGCAGGGGATTATGTCTTATTTGTGCTGGCCGAGACTAGGACCTCCTGCTCCTCAGTTAGAAAAAAAGGGCTATTTCAGTTCTGCCTCCCTCGATGCTGTGTTAGGTTACCTTAAGTACCGTGTTCAGTTTTGGGCCCCTCAAGAAGGACTTGGAGGCTCTGGAGCGTCTCCAGAGGAGGGCAACAAAGCTGTGAAGGGTCTGGAGCATAAGTCTGGTGTGGAGCAGGTGAGGGAACTGGGATTGTTCAGTCTGGAAAAGAGGAGGTGGGAGTTGGCCTCTTCTCTTGTCGCTTTGTTGGAACAGGCTGCCTGGGGGAGGTGGTGCAATCACTGTCCCTGGAGGTATTCAAGAACCATGGAGACGTGGCAGAGAGGGACATGGTTAGTGGGCATGGCGGGGATGGGCTGATGGTTGGACTGGGTGGTCTTAGTGCCTCAGAGGTCTTTTCCAACCTTAATGGTTCTGTGATTCTATGATTCTATGAAGTTAGCCCTGCTGTTGGCCACATCTACTTCACCAGAATGAATGGGGTGAGTCACTCCTCTAAGCCAAGCCTCAGCTGCAGTCAAGATGACCACCTCCATCCATCTTCAGATTTCAGAAGTTGCTCTGGGGCCAAATAAAGAACAAATCTTCATGGGGTAGGCTTTGGGGTTTCTTCAGACTAAAAAAAAAAATAACCTCATTTTGTTGCAGGCTGAGAAAAATTTAATCCTGGAAGAAAAGATCACTGTGCTGCAACAGCAGAATGAAGAACTCAGAGCCAGGATTGAGCAGAACACTGTCATAACAAGGTTTGCCGAGATACTTGTACTCTATCTGAGCTTACATAGAGGCTGCAAATTTTAACTGTCCGAGGCTGACACTTATTTCAGAAAGAGAGGAATTAAATATATTTCCTCTTGAAAGTGCATGGTCCTGCTCTGCCTGTTAGATCAACAACTCATTTTTATATCAGGGTTTGTTTAACATGAGGGAGCTCACTTATCTATAAGAAATTATTTTCATGATTTCGACGTGCTGCTGAGTCCTAAGTTGCCAATTGCTTCTGATCCCAATGTCAGTGCCACAAAACTTGTTGGTCAGGGGGTAGTGAGGGTGAGAAAAGCGGTTTCGCAGGGACAGCCCAACAATGCTGCCATCACCCAAGCAGGGTTACCTTTGGTTTTGTTGTTGTTTGCACTAACAACCTGACTGGAGCGACAAGGTTCCTTGTCAACAGAGACATCTGCTTTTGGGCTGGTGAGCCTTTTTTTTTTTTCTTGGCAAATGCTGGTTGGAAAAGGCTGTAGTGGGGCTTTGGGTATAATTCTTATGGCCTGTCTTGTTGGGCACTGCAAAAGAAAAAGGAATTCCATGTGGAGCAAAGCTTTCCTATGGAGTTATTTCTCCAGGGTGTGCTCCTTGCAGACTTTCTCACGCTGTTTGGACTGTGAGCTCACACCACAGCTATTTCTCTAATGGGATCGTGAATAGGATCTTTCTCCTCTACTGGGCAAGCAGCTTTCCAAAATCTACCAGTCCATATCTTTAAATCCTGACTCTGCAAATGCTGCTTTGTGGTTCAAAATTGACAGAGGAAGGGGAGAAAAGCAGATATACATGCACAATCACCTTAGCTCCATTGCTGTAGGAAACTTGGCCAAAGAAGCAGAAATCCTCAGCTGCCAGAACCCTGTAAATACGTGATGGGTGGTTGTGTTTGTGTGTCAGGTTTTATTTCTAAAAACTCTTCAGCTGCCTGGTAATTGGGCCAGGTACATGCCCTGTTGGATTGCCCCAGGACCAGGCTCCTGCCCAAGCACAGTGGAGATGCAGAAATCAGATGATGCTCCCAGAACGTGGCTAAGTCGCACATCCATCAGGTCCCACTATCTGCCTGGACCGCCCCATTTCCTTTAGCACAGCCACCTGGCTAGAGGCAAGCAGACTCGTGAGGTTTGGTGCCCACAGATGATTGCTCCATCCTACCCTTTAAGCAGCCAGTGGATTGTAGGGGACTTCCCTGGTGCTGCAGCCAGGAATGGAGGGTCAGGATGGTCAGGACCCAAAGCCTCACAGGGCATTTATGGAGCAGAGCATCATCTGAACAAGGGAGCACAGAGAGCACAGACTCCTTTCCCCTTGCACGCTGCAGCAGCTGAGTGGGTGGAAGAGTCAAGGGTGCAGTGGCACTCACCTCTGCTTGTGCTCTGCCACCTCACAATTGCTGTTCCTCATGGCCCAGATTTGGTGGCAGGGTTGAGAAGCAACGGTGAGAGTTACAGCTTCCACTGGAGTTGACAACAGAGTTTTGTCCTTGATTACACAGAAAAACGCCTACAACCCAGCATTCTCCCTTCTCCACTGCTCTGGAGAAGGTGGAGCGGCTCAACAAGCACCTCTGGGTGATGGTGTGCCTCTGGGCAAAGGTGGTTGGGAAGCACAGGTGTCTAATGACCTGGGGCCCTGGGCTCCACCCAAGGGGTAGGTTTGGAACCTCTGAGGCTAAGGGCACAATCCCAGGTAGGAACTGCTGCACCAGTGAACAGATTCTGCAAACGGGCTACAGCACCGTGCTGGGTGCTTGCATCCCTCATGTGCTGAATGGGGGGAGATGATGATCCAAGAAGTTTCACTGCTCTCAGGGCTGAAACCAACCCAGCCCTGAGCAGATAGTAATGAGAAGAGGATGCCTGAAGCCTCTGGGCGTACCCACATCCCCAGGCCAAGTAGCTGGACAGCTGTGTCCCAGCTGCAGCCCTGGGGACAAGGTGGGGTGGTGTGGAAGGAGGTAGGTGGCCTCCTGCTGCACTGCCTCTTGTGCTTCCGTGCCTCCTCCATCCTGGTGGATGGAGCCAGCCTCACGTGCTGTCTGGCTTCCCTCCCCAGGCAACTGTCGGAGGAGAACGCCAATCTCCAAGAATATGTCGAGAAAGAAGTGGAGGAGAAGAAGCGGCTGAGCAGAACAAACGAGGAGCTGCTCTGGAAGCTGCAGGGAGGAGATGCCGTCAGCCCCGTGAAATCTCCCCCAGCATCTTCCACATCATTTTATCGCTGCTCATCAGGGAACTCCTCGCCAGCCAAAGCCAGAACCGTGCGGCGGTGATCCATCACGACCCTCTGCCTCGGGCACGTTTCCAGCTGCTGAACCTCACACCCAAGGAAATACCACCATCAGCAGGCGCCAGAGCTCGTGGCTGCAAGCATGCTCCCTGGCTGCATAGCTTCACACTAGGCAGGGCTCTCCGAGAGACCCCAGATAGGAGCTCATGGTTTTGACACGTTCATTACAGTAGCAGAGAGGATAGTGATAAGTTAGGATAGCAGAAAGGTAGGCTAGCAAATGGTTTAGCTTAGTATGGTAATGATTTCACTGTGATTAGAGCCAGCTGTTGGAAAATGCTATATCACAGGTTCATTGGGATGGACTGCTGCAGTACTTCAGGTTAGTCTCAAATAGAGTTCCAGTTGTGAATATTTCTGTATATGTGTCTGTGTTTATATACATGTATGTACTGTACCTTTATACCTATATATAGACGCACACACATATGTATGTAGTTGAAGACGTTCTGAATTGCATTTTTTTATACTCTTGGATACTACTAAGTGCTGATCTATTTTCATTACAGTCAGCTGTTTTCTAACTCGTGCCTAAGACTCGTATCAAAACAAAACGCATTTCTGTTGCACCTCCCAGGAACATTTATACCCGAACCAGAAGGAAGTCCCACAGAAATAGAAGCGCCTTCCAAGTGACCACCAAGTGGTACAATCCTTAACGTGAACACCAGCGACTTTGGCATTCTGAGACAGTACTGCCTTGAGAACATCACCTTTGCATTGAGCACCAGATGAGAAACGTAAACCATCCACTGCTTTTAGCTCTTAGCTTTGATGTTGTAAGAAGTAAGTAAGTAAGTGGGGATAGGATAGAGATGAGAAACCCAAGAGTTCTAGTCAGTATGATAGAGGTTACTGGGTAATGTGTTTCAATTTTAGATTCTTAAGCTCCTAGATTGCTTTTATCTCGCTTCCCCCTGACCTGGCTTGGAAACAGTCAGAACCTCTGGGTGTAGGGTCCTGATATGTTGATATGTTTCAAGTCCCATGAGCAAGGAGAAGAAAACCAACCCTTTGTGTTCAGACCTTTGCTGGCCCAGCATTAGGCTGAGCTGGTGGGCGCCTGCTGGAACACCAGGCGTGATACAGAGGGCTGCATGGGCGCAGAAGAGGTCAGAATGTTCCCTTCCATACCTACCCATGTCTAACACCACTACATTTTACCCAACTTTGCAAAGTGTGTGTGGGATCCGTGCCCGGCTTTGCTGGAACACTCTCAGGATGCCCTCTGCAGCTCAGACACAAATTTGGTCACCGCCAGTGCATTCCTAGTCCCTCTGCAATGCTATAAAAATAATAGTGATGTTGGGTTTTTTCCTCCTTCTTTTGAGAAATTTACTTTCGTAGCAGCTTTTGCATGTGATGCTGAGTGACTTGAGCATCTTGTTAGGATAGACCTTACCACAGCAGCTGCCGTTGAAACACGTTGTTAGATGGTAGTGTGTTCAGCAAGTACAGCATGGAAATAGAATAGTACACACACAAAGGCCCTCCTCGCCAATACGACGTAACCACCCTCAGACTTGCTGCATGCACAGAAAGCTGCAACACCTCCTGCAGTGTTGTGCTTCAGTCTGCCGATGCAGTTCTGATGGGATGAGAAGACAAAGCCAGAATTGTTATCATGATCTGATCTCAACTTCCCCACGTTGAACACACCAGAGCATATTATCAGCCTGGGATGGGCTGGCCAAGCCTGGTCTTCTTCATTTCCTCATTGTTCTCCTCTATTTCTGGTGCTTTCCTACTCCCGTTTTTAAATTAAATTCATATTCAATAATTGCTTCCAGCAGTGAATTGAGAGCGGGGCTTCAATGCTGGGAAAACAAGGATCAGCCCTAGTTCTGCCGTCACTTGGTGTCATTGCCAGCCTTTTTCACATTGAATTGTTGCCTCCTAACCCTGCCCGTCACTGAATGCTTCCTTGGTGCAACCTTCCAATCAGTGGCAAAGCTCAGAGCCTGGTGGGGAGGTGCCCCGGTCCAGCAAACCTTCCCTAGGGGGATGTCACAGGTACCTCCTGAGCCCAGAAACAGGGAGTTCCATCCCCCCCCCCAAATCATTCCTTTTTCTTGCTCTTCCTTCTCCTCATCTCCAGGGAGGGGTCAGGCTGTACATGCCATGGTGAGGAGGAGGAAGCACTTGCCGTGGATGCTCACCATGGGCTGGCCCCAGTGCTGGCTCCCCTGTTCAGTGATGCTAGCACATCTCCCTTGGGGACAGGGCACCCGCAGGTGCCTGGCCCACCCCACAGGGACCGGGGGGGCAGAGCAGGGGGCCACTCACCCCTCATCCCTTAGGCAGCAGCTTGGAGTTACCAAACATTTGCAGATTGAGCACTGAGGCCTTGGTGCATCCCACTGCAGGGCTCTGGGGATGGCACGGCAGCAAAGGCTGCTGCTGGTGATGCAGGTGGGGAGGAAAGCTGACACTAACAAACAGGTGCAAATCAGGTATGTTCCGTCTCTGCACTGATCGCTTGTGTCCCATGGACACGCCGAGGAGCCCCTGTACAGTTCCCACACATCAGGAGTCCCATGGTCCGGTTCACTCTGTGGCTAATGAGTACAGGAAGTTTGTATTATTTCGGTTCTGATGTACAGATAAGTGTAATATATTCCTGATAATAAATACACGCGCCAGCACACAGCGTGGGCGGGCGCATAAAAACTGGGGTGTCCCGCTGTGTTTTCTGTGTACACAGACATACAGACACTGGCATGAACGGAAGGCAAAGCGAAATCCTGTTGCAGTGCGGTAAGGACTGGGGCCTCCTGGCAGGGAGCAGCTGAGTGGGGTTATCACAGCCCACGTGCTGTGCATTAGCTCCAAATCCCATAGACTGCCATAGCAAAAAACGAGGCTCACAAACCAGCATGTCCCCGCAGCGACACAGCACTGCCCTGGGTGAGGGCACTTCTCAGGTGTCTGGTCTGAGGCACCTTTAGCCTCCAGGCACCTTTGGGGCATGGGGACACTGAGCTGGGGCTCTTCCTGGCATCCCCCCGATGCGGCGGGGGCTGAGAGCACAGTGCCCCACTGGGGATTGCAGTGCTGCCCCGTGGGCTCATCCCAACCCTGGAAACCCTCCAAGCAGAACGTGCTCTGTGCACAGCCCCTATTTCCTGTAGCAAACCCACATGGCAGCACCAGGGGCTGCACCCCAGGGCAGTGCTCTCCTGTGCGGCCAGGGACAGCCTGCAGGCACTGCAAATAGCTGGAGGACGGAGGCGGGCTCAAAAATAAGGGCAAACAACAGGCAGGGTTTATTCGAGTACTGAGAAAAATGCTTTAATGCTGTACCACTTAATGAGAAGTGAATTGCCAAAAGCTTCATTTGGTGGTGAAGTATTTACAGTGGCACCAGGACAAAAGGGAGCAGTGCACACGCGCGGGGGGAGGGGGAGGGCGAGGTTCACATTTCAAAACGTAAGGCTTCAAGCGCTGCACGGACACGGACAAAAGAAATCCAACCGAAACAAAGGTAAAAAAGATAAAAAATAGATCTGTTTGCAGAACAAGCTTCAAAACTATTTAACACGCCTGTAAGAAACTCTGAGAAACCATTAGGAAAATAGACCGTCAACAGAAGGGTATATACATTTTGCTTAATAATTAAAAAATAAACACTATACAGATTCTTCCATGGCTTCGGTCCGTAAAGTCGCTTTGCTGGCCGTGCTCACCGTTGCTCTGTGGAGCACTTGAGGGCACGGCTCGGCGTGGGGGCAAATTCCCTGAGAGCATCCCAGGAGGTGCCGCCCTCCGTGCCCTGCCGGGGTGGGGGCTCAGACACAGAGGCGGAACGGTCCCATCAGCAGGGATGGGGCGGAGATGTAGGTGTGGGGGGCAGCCTTCTGCTATGGGACCCAGCACCGCTGCCATCACTTGGGCAGATGGTAGCAATGCTCATTTGTGGGTGGTTTCCTGGGGGTGGAAATTCTGCTAGGAGGAATTGGAGAGAGGGCAAAACCCTGCCCTTACACACCCACAAGGCTCGAGGCTCTGACCCCCACACAGCCATGCAAGAGGATGGCGAACTGCACCCCAAGGGATGAGAAAAATAGGAAATGAAGCCAGAACCCACCCGGCAATGATTTTCAGTAACCAAAGAATGATGTTTGTAAGGAAGTAGGCAAAAGCTAGTCACGATTCTATGACTTTTACACCAGATTGCCTTTGTGGTGGGAAAGGCGCTGCTGTAACAGCAGTTTGCCTTTGAGAAAGGCTGCCTGGCCACGTGCTGGTGGCTCCTCTCCAGTGAGCTCTCTCCAGGTTGGCCAAACTGAGGCCACCCCATGGGCAGAGTCATCACGCTGACACAAAAGGGTCTGCTCTGGCACCGAGCAAAGGCAGCACTTCTCTGTTCCCACCCCTCCATCTAGCAAAATGCATCTGTACAAAATATAATAATAAAGCAAAATAATTGCTGAACTATTTACAAAGATGAGCTCAATGGAGGAGAGGCATCTTGTTCACAAGAGCGAGGTGATAGCAGCAGTTGCATGTCCCCAAAGATACCTGGGGTGACCTATGGGACACGCAGACATCAGCAGGGATGCAGAGACCAAGAAAATTAAATGAAAATTAAAAAAAAATAATAATAAATCACCCATTTAAAAACATCACCCCAGAAACAGGCAGCCAAATTTCTACCTTTCAGCTTGCAAATCCAAGCGGGGCAGGGATGCAGCAGTGAGGGCAGGGCAGAGCAGGCAGCAGTGACCAAGTCATTGTGTCCCACACACAGCCTGGCATGGGGGCTTCCCCAGGGCCGGCACAGGCCATGGCACGTTGGAACACTGGAACGCAAAGTGTGGCGAAACGGAAGGATCTTCCTATAGAACCTTCTGGGAGAAAAGGAAACGACAGGAAAATGAGCCCAATCCAGACTTTCCCTTTCTCCCAAGTGCTGACATTATACGCCACAAAAGCTAAAATAAAGTTATGGGATATAAATACCAGAACAGATCCCTAAAAAGACAACAAAAATAAGTTAACATTTATAAAAAAAAAATACAGCAAGAAATCTGCATATTTTTAGATAATTTTCTTTGGAAATATACTTCCATCAGAATTCAGCCTCAGACAGTCAATGCTGAACGTCTGAAATGCTCAGAGTTGGTACCCAAGGCAAAGAAAAAGGTCCTTACATTTTTGGTACAATGGGAAACTTCCACACCCTCTGAGTTTCCATTTTTTCCCCATCCTATCACATCCTCGGTGCTTTCCAGGAGGTTATGGCACACGCTGAGGTTTTGCCCGTGTTTCAATCAAAATAGATCATCTCAACCTCCTGGGTTTTAATTCTGATACTCTTCTCTCCCTGCTTGAGTAAGACTTCATATGTGCGCAAGGAAAAAAGGATTGGCAGATGGTCAAGGCCATCTGCCAGCCTGAAAGCACCCTGAAAATACACCCACACAGCAACATACAGAGCACATTCCCTCCACCCAGCTCCAGCCCTGAGAAGAGCCTCCCAGTGTGCCAGAAGGCCAAGACTGGAACTCCTAGCAGGCAGAAAGGCTGTGCCTGCAAGACACGACCCGCCACAGTATGACTGAGGGAAATGGTCTGGTTCCCCCTTCTGCTGCACCAGGTTCCTGCTGAGTCGCTGGTTAAGCCATATCAAGCCTGTTCCTCGGTGCCCACCAGTATGATAGGGACGGCCGTCCTTCCCCTGAGCAGCAGGAGTTATGATGGCCAACAGACCAACAGCCCCAGGTGTTGGAGGCAGCAGTGTGGAGGACACCTGGGACAGCCCCCACACAGGTTGGGAGAGAGGATTTCTGCAGTATCTGTTTGGCATTTGTTATTCAGCACATTTAAATAACGGTGTTGCGTGGGCACAACCCACCTTTTGGATGCTTCCACAAGCCTTTTTTAGGGCAGTGAATTTAGCTGGGGAGATACTTGAGAGAATCTTTTTTGAAACTGCCCTTCAGCAAAGCCAAGGCCGCATCTGTGTTCCTGACTCAACACAGACCCTGGCCTCACCTCTGAACTTCACAGAACCATAGAATGGCTTGGGCTGGGCAGGGACATCTTGCACAAGACCTGTTTGCTCAAAGGCCCATCCAACCTCATTCCCAACACCTCCAAAGACGGAGAATTCCCATGGCCTGGGACATGCTGTGCAGGCAGCACAAGCATCCCTCGTCCCGCAGCAGTACATGCTGGAGAGAGAGCACACACTGCTGCATGGGATGGGTGGGCAGCACTCAGAGCAGGAGCTCAGCACATTTACAGCCCTGCTCAGGCCCACATTAAGCAGCTGAGCAGCCTGCTTCCAGAGGGCCACAAGGTAAACTCTCAGCAAGCCAGCCCCTAGTGAGTGGCTGTGTTGCCCCCTGCTCTGATGGGACCACTGGGAAGGAGAAGACCCTACAACATCCTCATGCCCCACCAGGCACGAGGCACAGACGCCAAGTGCTGCTCACAAATGAAGTTCAAGCCCTTGAGACTCCTCCTGTGTTCCTCCTTCCACGGACAGAAACATGCTTCACCCTGATGCCAAATGCACACAGCCAAATGCTTTACTCTACTGTTCACACAGCCCACGCTGGGGCAGCTCCTCTAACTTCCAACCAACCATATTTTCAGAGCAGGGCTCAAGAGCACTTCTGCCACCCCACCAGTTCAGCCCCACTGCTGGTCAGCTCTGACGTGAAGAGGTAGAAGGCTCTTTGGAGACACCTGTGCCATTAAAGACATTCAAGTACTTGCACCAGATATTTCTATGACTAAACCCCAAATCCCTCTGCTGAGCCTAAAGTTAGCAGAAACATCCATTTGCATTATCTGCACGCTGCCAAATGACCATTCAGCCAACAAGCAGTACCATAAACCTCCCAACATCTCACAGTAGTGGTGTGTTTTAAAGTACATGAATACCGAGTTAAAAGTTAAATGCAATAAAAACTATGAAACCCGATGCTCTAAAGAACACAAATCTTGCAGGTGCTTTCTTAACAAGGTGAAAGCTCATGTTTGCTGAGAGCCTTTTCTTTGTACGTACATAGGTGGTACAGCTCACATCAGGTGAAGGAAGGGTCTGGTCTAAGTGTGACAATAGCACTGCAGATGTGCTCTGTGTATATCAGGTAGAATATCTGTGGGGAGGTCATTCCCAGGGCTACCGAAAGAAGGACCTCTGTGAGGCCTGGTTTCATAGCAGCATTTCAGGTTAACTGGCACACAGAAGCAGTTTTCTTTCTAGACATTGAAAAACAAAACAAAACAAAACAACAGGAGGGAGGAAGGCAGCTGGCCCCAGACCAGCTGACAGCATTGCTGGGAGCAGCTTTTTTTCCTTGTGATCCCTTTTAACTGCGCTACTAAGCAAACTGCAAGCTGCAGCAACAGGCCTGGGGATTCCCACGCTGTGCTTCTTTCTTGCTGCAGTACTGATTAACCAGATGCAACACTTCAGGAGCCCCATGGCACAGCTGCCTTCGCTGCAGCGGTCCCCGGTTGCCCATGAGCACACACGTGGTCATTTGCAGCTGTCTGAGGCAGTGTCCATGCTTCTCTCCGTGTCTGCTGATGCTGCATATGCAGCTTCCACACTGTGCCATATTCCGTAGGAAAAGTAGATGATAAAGCCTGCAGGAGCCAAAGGAGAGAGGGAAGTTAGCTCTGTACGGGGACAGACACCACTGCTCACACCTGCAGGCACAGGTCGCAGATCCAGGTTACAGCCCTCCTGACAGCTTGCATCTTGGCATCACTGCCCGCCTTAGACAAGAAATCTAGGTTTAACCCAGGTTATGAAACCAGCACTCGGAACAAAAAACAAATGAAAAAGTGCCAACACAAAGATTGCTTCTGTGCACACCCTGCTTGTGCTGGCGCACAGCCATCCTACTGCTCTTTCTTTTAATACGGAATCCTCACATGGTGACACACATCTCTCCTTCAGCTTGTTTTGATGGCCGGTGACATCTTAAAAGAAGGCACGGAGAGGACTTTCACGTTAAAGAAACAAAAATGCTCCGGCAGTCCAGGAGGTTTGCACAGCGGGGTTCCAATTTTGGATGAATTTCTGTCTGGCGCTGCACAAGGCAGTGCTGGTTTAGCACTGAGGCCAGGACTACCTGGCAAAGTGCTAACATTCATAGGTAAATTGGAATGGAAAAGGGAATGAGGAAACATGAAAAATGAGATCTGGGCAAAAAAGAAGCTATCTAGAGCATGGCTTTTGCCTTGATCAGGTTCAGAACAAGCGGGCAGCTGCTTCAAGCAGCCCTCGTTGATTCACAGAATCACAGAATCACCAAGGCTGGAAAAGACCTCTAAGATCATCAAGTCCAGCTGTCTACTACCACCCATACTGCCCACTAACCACGTCCCTCAGTGCTACATCTCCATGTTTGCTGAACACCTCCAGGGACAGTGACTCCACCACCTCCCTCAGCAGCCTTTTCCAATGCACTGCTACTACTTCTGAGAAGAAATTCTTCCTACCATCCAACCTGAACGTCCCCCGGTGCAACTTGAGGCCATTCCCTCTCATCTTATCACTGTTATCTGCGAGAAGAGGCCAACCCCCACCTCACCACAACCTCCTTTCAGACAAGTGTAGACAGCAATAAAGTCTCCCTTGAGGCTCCTCTTCTCCAGCCTGAACAATCCCAATTCATCTGTCTTTGGCCCTGCAAGTCTCCTACCACTACAGGAAGAAGCTACAAAGCAGTATCCTGGTAAAGCTCCCAACAGATGACCATAAATTGACCAGGCAATCACAATGCCAGGCCACATACTGCTCAACATCTTCCCTGTGTAGGGAAAAAAAAAGGCACACAAACTAACAAAACTGCAAAAAAAAAGACCTACGTAGCTGACCATGAAGTCATTATGGAAGCAGCATAAGCACTCGCGAGAGTGTCGTGACCCATCAATTTAAAACAAAGACACACTAGAGACACACTGCCTAGACGGCTTCAATGAAGTCACAGAGGTCACCCAACAATTTAGGGTGCAGAATCCGTCCCTGGAATGCTACAGCAAATTTATAGTTAGAAAAGTCTCAAAACTTTGAACACATACATTTTTCTTCTCTTTTGAACTCACCTATGAGCATCCAGACCGCAAACCGTATCCATGTGCCTAGGTCTAGCTGCATCATGAGGTAAACATTCACAAAAATACTCACAATAGGAAGAAGGGGTAGAAGAGGTACCTGAAAAAGCAAGAGGGATACATTACATCTGCAGGGCAGAGCAGTGGGCAGGCAAGAACATTGCATCCCTTGCTAGATGGGACGTGATGGCCGCTACCATCACCTCAGCTGCTGGATAGGAGAAAAGGCAAGGTTAGATCTAACTACGGGACATGAGTCCCCTGTGTGACCACCACTCACATCACTCCAGTCCATTTTAAGAATGGTTGTCCTAGCTTTGTGGTTTGGAAGGAGACAAGAAGCCAACTTCAGCTCCAATACTATGAGGGGAACAAGATAAGGGGAACACCATGGGCAGCACCGTGGCAGGGACCAACTGAAGAGCAGGAGAGGGTTAAGGAAAGGTGAGAGGATAGACCTGAGGAACTTCACCCAGCAGGTACTGAAGTTGTTAAGCAATATACAGCAGGGAGATGATATCTTGAGGTCCCTTCCAACCTCTGCAATTGTGTGATTCCGTGTGATTCAGTGAAATGATTCCAGAACAGAAGAAGAGCAGGAGATACTGTAAAAGACCAGAGCAGGTGCACCAACAGTGCTTTAGTGATCAGAATGCCATAAAGCCAAAAAGCAAAAATCAGAATGTGAAAAAATAGCAGAGGCGTGTAGAGACAAAATCCAGAAGGACAAAGGCCTGTGAATATGTGAAACTGAGAGGAAAGTGAAAGGAATTTCCTTCACTTGTGAGGAAAAGGAGATGTACAAAAAATACAAAGCCTAAAATATTTTAAGCCTTTCTTGAATTCAATTTCACACGAAAAAAGAAAAGACACCACATTTGTGGCAACCAGCCATCCACATCATTAAGAAGGAGATGGGCACACAAGTTAGGAAACAGAAGAATATTTTCCCAAATTAGGCATTGTCAAATAGCAGGGATAAATGCCATTCCCCTAGGACGGTGAGGTATGTACCTAGAGATTGCAGAATGATCTTTAAACCATTAGTAGGCTTCTTTGAGAGCTCTTGGTAGACCTGGAAGGTCTCCAAAATCTGGGGGAGAAAGACAAATTACCTATTAAAAAGAAATATAGGGAAACAACCGGGAAACAAACCAGTCAGCCTTGGATTCCCAGAGAGATTCTGGAGAAAAATCACTAAGCAGTCAGGCTGTAAATGCCTAAAAGACAACAAGGAGATAAGAAACAGCCATCACAGATTTAGCACTGACAGGTCTAATTGTATTTTTTCCTTGGACAGAGGAGTACCTGAGGGAAAAAAAAAGGGAGATAAAATATCCTGAGTGTCAGGCAAAGAGATCCTCAGAAGTAAGTCCTGAATATACAGCTCAGACAGCAGTTCTTAAGTTTTCTGCTCCTGCACACTTCTGTTTCCACTTTTGGGACCACAAACCCAAGATGAGCTGCAAACACTAACTATAAGAGCAGCCAAAATGAGAGCACTTTAGAGGAAAGGATTAGAAACCCAAACAGTCTTTATAAATTGGAGAAATAGCCTGCAATCAATATGATGAAACATGACCTGCAGGACTATACTGAAAAATGATCTGTATTTGTCAATATAAAGGATAGTGTGCTTGAGCAAGGCAGGAAAATGCCGAGAGTTCCTCTTACTTCATTCTGTTAAAGAGAGAGTGGTCATCCCTTCATAGCTAACAGCAGAACATGAAAATAATAGCTAAATGTGCGCTGCGGAAATGTAGACTAAGCTATTGGGAAAAGCTTGCCAGCTACATGGACAACAAAGTACTTAAAACACAACAAGGAGAAGGGCTGGTGTCCTTTCCCTTGGAGGTGTTAAAGGACTGAATCGCCCTTTCACATTGGTCTACATACACCCCATCTGATAGAGCTGGTAGAAGAACTGGTGCTTTTGACTGGGTGTCCCTTCGATCTTCACGCACAAGCTTGCTTCTTTGGTTCTCTCTCCTATAGCCACAATCTTTTGATCTGCTGAAAAGCATTCCCTTTCCCTCTGGTCTCTGTTTCTTCCACAAGTTATAGCCATCTGCTTTTAAAAGCACACCTCTCATCTGATCTCTAGATCAGGCTCTGTCCTCTCAGCTTCTCTCGAACTTCAGTTCCATTTACATTTCTTTCCAAGTCCTCTATAGCCATCTCTGATCTGATCGCTCATCACTTCCTCTCCTAATTCCCTCCTCCAGCTCTCAGCCAACTCCTTCAGCCACACTTTCTGTGCTGAATTTCCTTATTCATAGATTTATAGAATGGCCTGGGTTGAAAAGGACCACAGTGATCATCTAGTTTCAACCCCCCTGCTATGTGCAGGGGTCACCAACCACTAGACCAGGCTGCCCAGAGCCACATCCAGCCTGGCCTTGAATGCCTCCAGGGATGGGGCATCCACAACCTCCTTGGGCAACCTGTTCCAGTGCGTCACCACCCTCTGTGTGATATTCCCGTGGGGTGCTGCTGGATACACCTTTATGCTTACATTCTCCGTGTGACCGTTTGCCCAAGTCCCTCCTGATACAGTCAACATGCATTTCCTCCTCCAACCACCTCCAAAATAGCTCTTTTCTAATTCCACCTCCAGGGACACTCACCTTAAAGGAAAGCTTAGTTTTGCTTTCAGGCTGTTTCCATACAATGAAGCTGATAATGAGAACAAGGATTGCAGCAATAATCCATACTGCCTTTATCAGCGTGCTTGGCTTGAGGGCAGTCAAGACACAGCTGCCCACGATAAGGAAACCTGTGAACAGACACCAAAAGCATACCAATGCTTTATTCTTTATTTTTTTTTTAGCAAGAGGAAAAATAAACCCAAACCACACGCAGACAAAGCAAAATCTGAAAGCATAGCAAACAAAACCGTAAAACAAGAAAATACAAATACCTTTCCCCCCACACAGCCTCACATATCTAATCTGTATATTTCTTTTGAAGTCTTCATTTGAACCTGTAGATCCTCAGATCTCATTGAAATTGCAAGCAATCCTTAACAAGCAAGGAGGTGAGCTTTCCCACCACAGTGAGCACAAGGATGTACCAGCTGGCTCACTGCCCCAGAGCCACACTGCCTGGTACTTACCGATGATGCAGGTGGAGATGTTCACCACCAAGCCAGAGAACTTGGAAGGGTCTGAATTTGGGGGACACAGTATGGCTTTGAGGGAACATTTCTCCTCTTCCTCTGGCAGAAAGCCGGTCTGAGACTCACTCGTGCTCACAGACTCGTTGTTATCTGTCTCCTCTGTTGTTCGAGCCATCTGGTACGCCAAATTAGGCTGCTCTGGCTGATACCTAGGAAAAGAGAAGCGAAACAAAGAGCTTATTGGCTTGGTGCAGAGTACCACACAGAACACTGACTGCACCCTAGATCCTTCTAGCATCAGAACAAGCATACATAATGTCTACAGCCTTCTATTTCAGAGGAAAATCTGAGGAATAACAAAGGCTTTATGTGGAATAAAAAAAACAATTACATGAGCAAATACAATCAGCTATCGTCACCTAAAGCTTGTTTGCAATGTCAGTGTTTTAAGATGGACAGTATTCCCTACCACCCAGACCACCAGAATATTATTGGGTGGTAGCAGTGAGGACTGGAGAAGCAATTGGCAGGAGAACAATCAGGCAGCCATAATCAGCCTATGGGGCTATCTGTGGCTGTTAAGCCCTCATGTTTTGGTGTGGAAGCAACTGAACTAACAGCTCAGCAGATATCACACCGTAGCAGCTGCTGATCACACCACAGTGACATTCCTTGTGCCCTGATCTCCTCTGTATCAGTCTCTTCTGCCACTGCCATCTACTGCCTCATAATGAAGGAAGAAGTAAACAAAGAACTGTAATTTTTTGTTGCATATGTGGATAACACTTCATTCAACAAGGTACAACCACATGGATCCAGACAGGAAAAAACATTCTTCCAGTATCAACTTTCTTTTAAAATAAGGTTTTGCAGGAGACTCTCAGCTACAAGCCTAAGGAAAGGGCCATTTTGCCAGACCCCTTAAGATCAGTCCTGTGGGGATATGCTGACAATGAGATCTTTTGTGACATGTGAATTGTGAAATGCAGTGAAATCCTTGGGTCCACAGCAGGGTATTAGTCACAGCACCCTACAGCTCTGGAAACAATTTAGTTGCTCCTTCAAAAGGCAGCTAAATCAGCTGCCTGGGCTGCTACAAGGCTGTCTGTCAGCTCCACAAATCTATGATGGGGAAAGTGCCATATCATAGGGACTGCAGCTTGCAAAAGCAAATTAAGAAGCCATTTATAGCTATATGGAGAAGAGGAAGCCAGGAAACCAAAGAGAAGGTATGAAGGGCAAGGAAAATCCTCCGGCTCTGTACAGAGGGCATGGTGGATGGCACAGGCACAGAGCAATGGTATTAAAATACAGTGTTGGCCCTTCATCAGCTGAAACCCGTTCTTAGTTCAATGCACTTGCTGTGAGCAGGTAAAAAACATTCACTAGACTCTGAATAACTCACTGAACACATAAGGATATTTTTCAGCAACATCTTCAAAACCCAATCCTCCTGGGTAGAGTGCTGTTGTCCGTGAGGTGCCAAGCAATTAAGATGCTAAATCTTCATCTTATTCTGGGGAAGCTATGGAAGTTCAGCTCTTTTAATAGACATGCACTGAGTCACTGATCCTGCAAAAACCTGCTCAGCTTCACTGCTGATGCTAGACTTTACTATGACTACCTTACCTCCTGGCACAACCTGCAGCAATTTCACTGCTGACTGAAAGGTATCCTTGCTGACTTTCTCAAGGATGCAGACCAAAGGTAAAACTCACGAGCAATACAGCCATATCTTGCCTTAGTGCTGAGGTGTGTGCAGCTGAACTCTCACTCTAGGGCCTCAGAGGAACAGCACAGGAACAAGGAACCTTCACGCAGCTGATCTTAAGCTGGTTCTGTTCTTCAGACACCAAAAGGGAGCAAGATATCCAAGGACAAGCTGCTCACAACAGCTCCTTCCAATGCTCTTGTCACAGTATGCCGGTGCTGACAGAGACACCTTTCAATAGCCTATTTGCTCATTAATTCCCTTTCAAAAGACAGCCTGAAACTGTATCCTCAGTGGGAACAAGTGTAACAATGAAGCAGACATCCCGGACCACTCATCTGTCACTCCTATCCACCAGCACATCTCCTAGGACATTCAGAGTCTGACTGCTGCTATGGTGGCATGTACAAGGAGCTAACCAAGCTCAGAGGATGCTCTTGCACCTCCAACTAGTATGATTCCCTGTGGCCTTGAAGAAATGAGTCTTTAATACTCTTAGCCAGAGTTCAGTTTCACCGGGTCTATAGAAACAAAGAGGGCATCCAACTGCAGAGTGTGGATTTCTGTCTGTGTGAGGCTACTTCTACATCCATACCTCAATACCAATACGCAGGCTGCCACCAACGAGTAAGCCAGGAGGGTCCCAATAGACATGAGATCCACAAGGTCTTTCAAGTCGAAGAGAAAGGCCATAATAGCTGTGGGAGGAGAGGAAGGTGAAAGGGAAGAAAACACCAACACGGCAGAATATGCACTGAAGCATAAATGACAACACAGCACAAGTGTGACTGTTGCTCAGGACCTGGCAAGGGAAATCCAGGGAGCCCAAGCCATACTGATATGGGGACAGGAAAGACTCATTGAATGCCAATGGCCTTGTAACTCCCTGAGCCTCACAGGACGTCACAGCACAGTCTCATAAACTGGAAGCAAAGGAACCATTTATTACAGTAGACTGCCAGCCTGTTATAAGGGTATGCTGAAGCAAGGGCATCCTATGATATACCTGTAAGAGAAGCGAAGCTGGAGTGACACTCACCTCTAACCATCAGCAATGAGCAAGTGTTTAAACCACAGCCTGACTGCCTGAATCCCCGATCGTAGCTGTAGCATCCCTGAGACCATACAGCCTACCATCTCTTACAGATTATTTTGCTTTCACACTCTCGCTAGGCAACTCTTTGTTGTACAGACCTTTGTATAAAGGGTTTCAAAGCTGAACCTGACCCAGTCTGTCTGTAATGCACTGCCTCAAACTCAACAGCCAAAGCAATGCTAAGTCTCAAGCTTCAAATGCTCCCCATACCTGCAGCTCTGGTTGCACTTTGGTCCTGCACACTATAAACCACAATGAGGTAATCTGAAGAGAAGGCAAACCAAATTCCTTTCTTTCTCTGGCTCCTTATTCCCCAATTTGGGCTCAAGGCTCCCTGAAGATAAAGGTGGCAGAGAAGCAGCCGTATGAAAAACTCTGCAGGGCCTGGGATGCAGCTGCAGAAGGCTGAGCTGTTTCACCACAGCTTAGAGCTCATCATAACAGTTTGGCAACAACGCCTCAAAGATGGCACATTCTACACCAGCGGCTTATCCCAGATTTGGATGGCAGGAGGTAAAGAGAAAGCAGCAACACCCTTCTGTTCACTAGGCACTGCGAGGAAGGGGGGCTGGCTGTGAGAAAAGGATAAGCCATCCATCTTTGTTGTCCGTGAGGTTTAATTCCCCTATTCTTGGGACAGAGGGAAAGAGAGGACAGGACTGTGAACAGCTGTGACAAACTGATTAACAAATGCCTGTGCCACAGGGTCCATCTGCTTGTCTCCAGCTGCTCTGGCATCTTCTGCTGAGCATCCACCTACAGACACACAGTGCACAGGGCCTGCAGCCAAGCCGGGCCGATGGCCACAGGGATGCTGAGGCACAGCTGGCTGCCACTGCAGGGGGTTAATTATTTGTAAAGCCGACAGAGCACCCAGGGAGTGGATGAAGGCAGCTCTTGGCGTGAGACAGGATATCAGCAATGAGCTCTGAGCAAGAAGCACAGCATAGCAGCAAGCTATTCACACTCACCCTGCCCTTGCTCTCCCAGGCTTTGGAAACCCGGGACATGCTCTGGGAAGTCACGCTGTGCAATATATCCGATTAATAAGTGGGCTAGCATCAGGAAGATTTATCTGCTCCTAGGATGAGATTGTGTCTCTGCTCCACTCATGCATGCAAGTCTCAGGATGTTACCTGCAACGGCTCCTGATGTCACTGTTGCAATTATTGGAGTTTTCCTCTTCTCACTGACTTTCGCCAAAAATTTGAAGAGAAGTCCATCTTCTGCCATAGCATAAATTATTCGAGGCATTGGAAACATGGAGCCAAGGAGACTAAGAACACAGAAGGGGGAAATAATCAGCTTAGAACACCTCCAGCGGAGCGCAAGCACAAAAAACCGATCAAGTTTATGGCAGTACAAACTGAAACAGGTGGCTCTCAATCACTTCAGCTTCTTTAAAAGGCTCCCTCTGAACACCCCCGTTACTAGTAGCTGGAAACTAAGTTACAGCTCCATGATTTTGGATATCTAAACTTAGCCATGGGGCACAAAAGCAGCCTGATACTCAGGTGGCAAAATACCCTAACTTCTATGAGCCTCTATGAGTTGCTCATCTAATTGAATATGTCTAAGTTGATCTGAAAAAGGGCTCCACAGTGCATAAGAACATGACATACTCTGCATCCAGCCTGCCCTGCTCCCTGGCCAGATGGCTGTCCTGGAGGCAACCTGCAGACAGACTGCCCTGGATATGGTATGTTCCATATGCTCCAGAAGATGCCCCCTGCACTACCTGACATGTTTCATCCCAGCAGGCCAGGATGTCTTGCAAGCAAACTGTGTTTGCACTACAAAGCTGTCTTCATGACTCACTGATTCTAGATTCATATTCCAGAGATGCACCTACTGGGTTTGCTGCTAAGACAGGAGTTTCTGAAGTGATATCCTGGCCTTTTTGAATGTCAGAAGCTCTAAGTTTTGTCCCTGGTCCTAGCTCTTCTAGTAATGACCCAGGGGAACATGACGAAGGCAAACAAACTGGGCCACTACACAGCCCCAGGGTGCAGCATTTTGTTTAAGAAGATGGAGATGAACATTTGCTGTGAAAGAGGCACCAAGAAAAAGCAGTGTCTCACCTCGTAGAAAGTGCACATAGTGAACCAACTGCCACTGCATAATTGGCTCCATCCCAACCTACATATTTAAAGGCATTGGGTAATGGGCTGTTGGTATCCAGCTGGTAGTAAGGCATCATGAGTGTCAGGGCAGCTGACACACCAAAATAAGCCACAAAGCAGATGAGCAGAGATGCCACGATGCCAATAGGAATGGCCTTCTGAGGGTTTTTCACCTCCTCACCTAGAAGAAAGAAATTGAAATATCAGCTCATAGACAAGCAAGAACTATCAGTGCCTACTATCATGGCCTAAGGAGCCCTAGACTGGATGTTTGCTCCCAGTTCTGTTGCTCCTGTCACTCTTTCTGACATAAACACCTGTGGAGGACTTGTAAACCCAGGCACAGAAACAATTTGGATTAAAAGCAGTCTCTTCTCCAAAGAGTTAATTCATCTCCAACTACTCCTGCAATGCCACTGGTAGCATGGCTCCAGAAACAGCTCAATGGTCACAAGTGACAAGACAAAAAATTATCATGCAACTGTGGGGCAAATATTTGGGTGAGAGTTTCAGTATATATCTCCACCAAAGCAACTGCACTGTGACAAGAGCACCCTACATGCCCAGTTCCAGGGAAAGTTATTTTGCAGGGCACACCTGAAAATCATATGGGTCTTTGGAAATCTCTCTCAAAAAAAATCCCTCTATTTTCTTTATGGAAAATTTTGGACTACCAAGCTGGGACAGATGTGTTAAAAAGATTATCCTAATTCAGGCAATGATTAATTAAGAAACAGTTGTGAGCCTTCTCTGTCCTGCAGAGCTGCTCTTCTCACAAAGCATACACTTCTGAGGCTTGGCATTTCAGGAGGAGGAACCAATAAGCAGAGACCCATATACCTCTAAGTCAAAACCAGATTAATGCGCTTCTCCATGGAGAGGCCCTAGGGCTAGCTGAAGTAATGGAGCTACAGCATTTCTCAAACATCTTGGAACACAAGGCAGTACTGTTTTATCTGTCCTTGTGATTATCTCCTCTCTCTGTTCCTCAGCTCTTGTCAAATATGAAATTAAGGATAATCCTTCCTTTCTCTGGGGGAATTAGATTCTTCTAAGCCAGGAGAAATGTGACAATACTGACGGTTTCTTTCTCAGAAGGAGATCTCTGAACCCTTGGAGATAAAAAAAACTCCCTTTCATTTTGAGGCACAGCTTTCGAGTGCAGACTCCTCCTGAGAAGTGCCCTCTTTCTGTGTCTCTTTAAATACACTAAGCCAGGAGAGCACCTTCAGTTGAAGGCACTGAAGCATCCTATTCCAGAATAACCTGATTAAAGCATCATCTGGAGTGGGATGTCCAAACTCCATCAGTCACACAAAGCATCTGAACCTGGTTTTTCTTGCATGTCAAATCAGTACAACTGGCCATGTTTTCTACAGAGCTGGACCTGGTTAGTGCTATCAGTGAGCAACCGTGGGATTGGGCCCTGGAGGCAAAGAAGAAAAGAAGCTATTTTGATGGGTTATGCAGCCTGCCACAGCAGCTAGAAGGCAACAGTCATGTACCCAGGGACTTGGATATACTCAACATCTTGATTATCAGGAGCAGCTAAGTCAAAAATATATTATGGGCTGAAGTTAACACAGGAATAATGAGAGCAGTGTCCTGGATTACTGATTATCTGTGCTGCGTAATATTACCAAAAGCCAATCAACCAGCAACCAGGTTCACAACTGGAATGAAGACATCCTCCTTCTTACCTGTTGTAGCAATACAGTCAAATCCCACGAAAGCATAAAAACATGTGGCTGCCCCTGAGAGGACTCCTTTCAATCCATAGGGCATAAACCCTCCAACACCATAGAGCTTTTCTCCCTGTGTTTGACTAAAAAGCATGGCACTGGGTTAGAAGCATTCTGCCTAGGTGGGAACAACAAAACTATTCATACAGCTCATAGTGACACCCACAGCTGGAGTTCAAAGGAACATGCTCTCCTTCTCACTACAAATAAGGGGCAAAATGCTAAGCCCTACCCACTGCTGAGCTCTGGACTGGCCTGCAACAGTCTAGGGAATGCTTGGAATAAAAACGGTTCTGTTTATTCTCATCATCTGTTTTTTTTTTGTTGTTGTTGTTGTTGTTTTTTTTTTTTTTGGTGGGGATAAAGATGTCTTGGCTCCAACAGGGAGAAAATAACATTAACATTAAGATTCCTCTCCTACTATTATTGCATTTATGTAGATAATGAAGCTTTTGAAAAAGCCCAACATGTAATCCTTAACACTGAAGTCAAACAAAAATGCGAACTATGCACTGCTCGCCTAAGATGGATTCAGGTAAAGTGTGAGTAGACGCCAAAGAGCAATGCAGGGCGCTGTGATAGCCTAAAATCCACCCAGTGCTCCACCCTCAACTTCAAAATTCCCTTTACCAACTTTCTGCAGGCCATTCTGAGAGAGGAGAGGCGCCTGCACTTCTGAAACATTAAATGCTTTGCTGAGCCTGATACAAAGTTTGTTGAAGTCAACAGACAGACATCTAGAGACTCCCGCGCACTCAGGATCAAAGCCTGAGATACAACTGCCTGTGTTGAAACACCGTCTAAAACACCCTTCAGTTCAAGTTAACTGAGGCCACTCAAAACTGACAGAAAAGCCTTTGTCGTGATGAATTACAGCAATTAAATTAAGGGAAATCCCAAAACTGCACGTCTTATCAGGAAGAATCACCCAAACTCTCTTGTAGAACTTCCACTGAGAGACGAAAGCTCACTTGTTATTTACAGAAATAGTACAACCCAGATATGGATTACTCTGGAAATAATGATAAAGTAAACCCCAGATAGACATTACAAAAATAGTAAGAGCTACGGGTGAAAGAGCTACAATTATACTTTGAAGCTACTGCACTAATTGCTACTTGCTTGGGAATAGCAGGAGAGAAGGAGGGGGGACCTTTCCTACAGAAGCAATTTGTTCACAGGGAAGAAGTTCACAGCAGGCTGAATTTTGCAGAGAAGCTCAATAAGTGGCTTGTATACAAGCCAAACTAGAGCCATGCAATATTTATAAATCTCTCCACCTTGTGCCAAACTGTGCTTCCTTGCAGACCAGCATGAAGGGGTTAGATAGCAAGCCAGGACTGAGCTGATGTATGCGGAGGCATTCAAAAGACAGAGAGTGGTCATATCATGTTGAACGATCTCAAGCAAAAAATGAATGGCCTTGTATCACTGGCTACCCTTATAAGCTCCTTAATTTTGGTCTTGTGTAGGAATACAGGATTTTGGCCAAGTAGCAAAATGTCATTAAAAATGGATTTGTGATATGACATTCAAATAATCTGCCACTTGCCTCCTACCTTCTTGTGCATCTGGGACAGGGTCTCCATAAATACAATCGTTCTTCAAGGAAATGACCAAGGCATCCAAAAAAACTACACAGCTGTACTTGGTCAAGGCTTAATACAGGCACAACAGTCAGCCTGCGGCAGCCCTAAGTATGAGGTTATCTGCAAAGCTCTTTTCTCTCCTCTTTGGACTCCAGTCATGACACTGGAGTTTGGTAAAGGAGGGAACCATACCATTCACAGGTTCCCTGAATCTCTCACAAATCCTCCTGTAAACATGAATAAACATCAATTTTAAATCTGAGAAGGCAAGGTCCCACTTACTTGTCTCCATGAATGCCATGGCTGGTATTGTAAATGTCCTTTTCAGTCAAGTGCCAGTTTTTAACAGATCCTTTCACGAAGCCAGAGACCACGACGAAGCCGATGACGAGGATGTTGATGCAGGTGAACACTTTGTTCACCAAGGCAGATTCCTTCACCCCAAAAGTTAAAAGCCCTGGGAAAGAATGGAAAATATGCAGTCAGGTATATCACCAGCAGAGCACGTGTGGGGGGCTGCCAAAGGCAGCACAACAGCTCACTTACTGAAAACATCAACGCTGAGCTCTGCCTACTGTAGTATTTCTGCTCCTCCACAAAGCCAGGCAGCTCAGGTAGGTCAGGATTAAGTCACTGGGAAAG
Organism: Pavo muticus; assembly: GCA_016647715.1. Classification (NCBI taxonomy): domain Eukaryota; kingdom Metazoa; phylum Chordata; class Aves; order Galliformes; family Phasianidae; genus Pavo; species Pavo muticus. Next base: position 175,365 of record JACDJE010000388.1, read on the forward strand.
CTGACAGGGACTCCAGCCCACATATTACTGATGTGACACACCTTCCCACACAGCATGCCAATTTGGCACATGCTCCAGGTAAAGTTTTACCTCACAGCACCACGCTGTGCCACCTAGATACAGCCACACACTCCATCCAGCCATCTGGAGAAAGCACCACAGGTGGTTTTTCAGGAAGGAGCGCTGTCTTAGAGGTCTTGGCCAAAGGCAGACGTTATGAACAACATTCACCTTTACTTGTGAGCAGCAGAAAACACGATGTCATTCTCCACAGAGACTGAATCCAGGAGGTCAGCTACTTACAGCTCAAGACACAGAACAAGGTGGCATCACAGGACTCCTGCTTTGCCAGAGAGCTCAGTGAGAACAGGTTTTCTGCCCATGGTCTTCAGAGAGAGTCCATCAGGAGAAGAGCACATTTGCAGGCTCTGGCAACCAACACCACACCGAGGTGTAACTCAGCCTCTCTGAGGGACAAGCTCTGGTAACTTCAGGTAGCTGACTTTCAAGAACCCAAACCTTCAACCTATATTTAATAAGAAGACTACGAGAAAGCAAAACACTTCACATGGGCCAGAAGGACAAAAGAAGCCCTACACTGTATTCTAACTGCTACTCCAAGGCATTCCACGGAGAGGGGAGATTTCTGTGCACTCACATTTCCATCTTTTAAAATAAAACATGAGAGATTCAAACTCAAGATGCCAAAGCATCACTGGCTTATGAAGCCTGTCCCAGTGAGCACAGCCCATGCTGCGAGATGCCCATCCAGATCACAGTGGGAAATGTCAGGATAACCTTGTTGGGCGACGCTGCAGCTTCTGCATGCTGGAAACCACAGAGGTACATGAGAAGAATAACTATTTTTTTAATTAGCCTAAATTTTGTAATGTTTTGCAAGTTTAAGCAGTTGGTAAAAGCTTAGAAGGATTTTAATTTTTAAAATTTTCCAAACTTTTCCAGATGTTTATCAAAGTTTTGGAACAATTTTTGGGAAAAAAAAAAAGAAAAAACAAAAAAGGACTTGACTGATTTTCACACATTTATTTCTCTGGGGTCTGGCAGTCAGTGCTGATTATGACTGGGAGAATTAAAGTAAAGGAGCAACAGAATGAAATTCTTGTATAATAAGATTGGGAGAGGGAGAAGGATTAGACTTCCTTACCTGATTGAGGTTAACAAGTCACCTTTTCTTTCCTTATATAAAACTTGATGGATGGTTTTAAAAGTGGCTCAAAAATATCAAGAGCTTTCCCCTCTAATTAAAAGCTTTATAAACAGGATATGCCCAGTGCTAAGTCCTCTGTGGCTACGTAGGTCAATCCAACACCCGTAGCAAAGAAAGAGCCTTAGTAAGTTGTCCAAAACAAATGAGGACTTCGTGCCTATTCTAAAAGCAAACAATGAAATGACAGAAGGTGGAGGTCCAAGACTCACAAATGCCTCTGAGGTTTTACCTGTTAAGATGATGATTATCACCACAGCGAAGATGTCTGGGTATTTTGCTAGCACTCCTGGAGCATTCATTGTCATGTATCTTTTACAAAAGTCTTCAATGTGCCCACCTATGATTTCATCAAACGTGGCGCTCCAGGCTCTGGCCACACTGGAGGTTCCTGCCAGAGAACAGAGAGGATGCGGGTCACCTTTGGTGGATGGCACACCATCCAAATTCAGGACACTTTGGACTCCAGTACTGGAGCATCTGCGTAGCATAAAGACACTTCTGGCCTCAGCTTGCTGCAGTTTCTAGAGCACCATGGCACAGCTCACTGGGATGAGGGCTGACCCAGGGGTCTCAGGATGTCTGACTCTGGGATGCTATTGGGCCAGAAGAGCTACTCCAGAGAAATGAAACAGCAGCAACCACCAGTCAGTGGCAGCACTGTGTAAAACAAGCAGCTTTGGCTACCAGACAGTCTGCTTCTTATTCTCCTGTGTTGCACTGGCTACTGTTAGATTACCAATATTGTACACTATATATATATATATATATCTCACACAATTATATGCTGTTATATAATTACTACTGTACAGAATTACCTAGTTTAAAAAAAAAAAAAAAAAAAAAAAAAAAAGAGGCTGGCTTGCTGTTGGTTTGCTAGAGGACTCTGTGCACTCTTCTACCCAGAACAGTTCATCCTGACGCAGGCAGGTTTTCAGGTCACAACTTCAGCACCTGCAATTGTGTCAAAAATTGTGCTCACACACAGCACAATCCTCCTCAGCAGTGGTCAGCAACACCTGCAGCAACGCTGGGAGTGTTCTCTGTGCAACTTGGCTTGTCAACAGCATCATAATAAGGCACAGCTCAGGCCTGCCTGGGTACCATGCTGCTCTTTGAGACACAGAGGCACAGGCTGTGAGAACGTTTAAAGGGACAGAACATTGGTGCTGTTAACCTAAAAAAACTCTAAAAGTTACTCTGTATCACATAACAAACTTTCAGCTTTGCTTCAAGAAAATTCCAGGGAAAAGGATATTTTTTTACTACTTTTATTTTTTTTTACCTTGGCTGCAGTATTTCATGTTCTAGGACAGGAAGAACCAGCTCCTGCATGCTTTAAGTTAATGCCAGTTGCTTGGAAGCCAGTTCCACATCGCTATCAGCAGTTCATGCAGAACTCTGTAACCAACAGACTTGGGAAGTGGGGGAATCTGACATTATTCTAGCATTGCAGACACCTGGATGATATCTTTATTGCTGCTGAAGAGCATGGAGCACAGGGCCTGTATCTAGGAGGATTTATGGCTTTGGGGTCAGCACGACGGCTCCTGCCCACCCTGCACAGCGTTCAGGCCAACTGATCTGCTTGGGTGTGAGCTGCTACAGGATTGGGCCTAGGCTGGGAGGTGACCACATGATCTGGGAAGGAGACCCCAGCAACAGCCACTTACAAGGGTGCATGGTGATATGACAAGGGGGACTGGTTTTAAACTGAGACAGGAGAGGTTTAGGTTAGATACTAGGAGGAAGTTTTTCACTCAGAGGTGGTGAAGCACTGGAACAGGTTGCCCAAGGAGGTTGTGGATGCCCCATCCCTGGAGGCATTCAAGGCCAGGCTGGATGTGGCTCTGGGCAGCCTGGTCTAGTGGTTGGTGACCCTGCACATAGCAGGGGGGTTGAAACTAGATGATCTTTGTGGTCCTTTTCAACCCAGGCCATTCTATGATTCTGTGATTTGATTCTATGATGCTTCTATGCACCATGTTAACCAGCTCCCACCAGCCTCCTCTTTCTGAAACATTCCCCTCCACAGTCTGGCACAACTCCCATCACTCCAGGAGAAATTTCAGATCAGATCCTGGTCCTGGAAGCCTTCTTCCCCCCACCATCCAGACCCTGCCCAACTAGTTGAATACCCATTTTTCCTCATTCCCCACCTCCAAGACCCTGCCCTGGACACTACCGCCACCCACCATCTGCTAGCCACGACGATCCCATTCCATCCCACAATACTTTCTGAACAGACATCCAAAACCTCAGAAAAAACACCAACTTGGCTGAGCCCATTACAAATTTAAGCTCTCACCACCCTGGTTGGATTCTGCTCAGGATGGTGGCACTGCTCAGGAGTGTAATGCTAGGGAGGTATATCTTCTCATCACAAATTTGCAGAACCAGGTTTGGGGACCGTGCCTTTTTCCACAGCTATGTCAGTCATTTTGTAGGTCCAACATCACGGTAGGAAGGGCCGCCATGTAACTGACCAGGTAAGGAGCATAAGGAAGACTACTTAGCATTACCTTTCTGGATCGGAGCATAAATCACTAGGAAAACTGTTCCAATTTTGTAAGTGTAGCCTAAGCAGCGTCCATTTTAGAAGTCTGGGGTAAATTATATGCTTAACTTGTTTAAAAACTATTTTTATCTCCTCCCTGCAATGAATTTGATTCATAGAAGAACCACAGGACTCACATTTCCTGAGGAGACGACTTTAATTGACTTTGGTTTTCCAATCTCTCCTTTCTTATTAAAAAGTAAAAGAAAGAGAGGAGAGAGAAGAAAAGGTTTCAGGTAGCACACAGATGAGAGCCAGCACTATCTCAGACAAGCAGCTGCTACACCACTATGTCACTCGCGATATGATCTTACCCTCTCCAGCATCATGGGAACTAATCTCCAAGGTAACAATTGCATATCTCATAAAATGCAGTTAAAAAAAAAATAACTTCCTTTAATCATTCAGCACAACATTGTTTTTCATTTTAACTCGTAAGTCTTCACTCTCAACTGGCAAGTTGGCTGCAGCTTTACTTATAGGCATGATAACAAGTCCAGAATGTGCTTGAAAAGACATGAATCCATAATTGGCAAAGAGTGGTTTAGTTTTAATACGTCAGCTGAAGAGTAACCGCATGCTCAGAGCACGATCCAAGGCCTCTCCTAGTGGGAGAGAAGGGCTTAGGAGGGATTTGCTTTGGACCTTTCAGAGACTGTGAACCTGCAGCTCACCCTATGTTTAATCCTGCAACCACTCATGAGGCAGAATTCTGATCTCCAGGTGCTCTGAACAGGTTTTGAAGGGACCAGAAATTAATCCTTAATCAGCCTGGAGCTGTCATGTAGAGGCATCCTTCTGTCAGCTGCTTCTTTCTCAGCAGAGGGAACACTCTTGCTCCCCGGCAAGTACGCAGCAGCCAGGATATGCCAAAGAGACAACGTGGGAGTTCAGAGGAAGTAGCTGAAGTAATAATTTGCCTTCGTAGCAAACCCTCAGCCTGCAGGACAGCACTCACCTCGCCAAGTGACAGCAGCCCCAGTCAGTGCACCCTGCCAAAGAGCCCTCAAATCTTCGGCGAGTGCAGAGCAATGCAGGCACACAAACGTGGCTGATCGTACCAACAAGGCTGCCATCCTGGACTAACGCTATGTTCTCACCGCACACCCACTGTACTCACCGATAACGTAGGAGAGGATTAAATTCCACCCCGTAATGAAGGCCCACAGCTCGCCAACAGTCACGTAACTGTACAGATAAGCTGATCCCGTCTTAGGAACGCGAGCACCAAATTCTCCGTAGCAGAGTCCGGCCAGCACGGAAGCCAAGGCAGCGATCAAGAAGGAGATGACAATGGCAGGTCCCGCGTTCACCCGTGCCACAGCCCCGGCCAGTACATAGACACCTGCCCCCAGGGTGCTGCCCACGCCCAGGGCCACCAAGTCAAAGGTGTTGAGGCACCGCGAGAGCCGGCTGTCTTCTCGAGTGCAGTCCACATTTTTCCGCCGAAGAAGCTGGTTCCCAAACTTGATAAATTTCTGGCACTCCATCGTTGTCTTTGGGCCTGCAAAAAAGATGCTGCCATCAGTAGGTGGACTGGCCACACCCCACAAAACAGTACCACTGCAGAGCGTAACACTGCACTCCTACTACATTTTAGCCAAAGAATCTCCTCCTCAATTACCTTCCGCCTTACCACATGGCAAAATGTCTCCTGACCATGTTATCCATGCTTAGCACAGGGAGGCAAAACAGGAAAAATGCACAGTATTTCTGCTTCCTACTCCCATTCACATAATCCCAGGCAGGTGAGCTGTCCTCCCTGGCCCCCAAACCAGAAGGAACATTAATTGCCTTACAGCCACACCCTCCATACACAAGTGGGCAAGCCTTTATGCAAAGCCTGTCTTTCAGATTGCAGGGTAGTTTTCCTGGCTGGGAACTTTAAAAAAAGGTAGAGATATTTATAGATATGTACTTACCTTATATACATTTTTGAAGTCTCGGGGGTGAAATAAGAGCAAAATTTGTGAGCATTACATTCCAGAACAAGGAACGTGCCGCTGTCCCCAGAGCACAACACAACCACGTGCACCAGGAGACACTGTTTGCAGCCAGCCAGATCTATATTCCTCCCTCTAAGCTCCAGTTCCAGCCAACAGCACAGGCTGGCAGCAGCCTACAACTACACAGCCTGGAACAGATACAGTCTGGGAAAAAGGGCGCACAGTACCAAGCTTAAATTTGGCTACACTGAGGCAAAGGATTAAGCTATTTTACATTTGTGTCAGCTAAGGGGAGAGCACAGGTCAGGTCTGTGAACTTCTTGGTCCCAGCAGGAGAACAGCACTGCAGGATGAGAGCATTCAGTGAAACCAAGGGGCAGCGCTTCCAGCTGCGGTCCCATCTCAGCAACCTGCTTCCATAGGCACATGAACACCCAACAATGCCCGTGAAGCCTTTAAGATCATGCCTATATTCTAAGATACATTGTATAGAAGCAACCAACTTTTACTTATAATGCAAGACCAATCATCAAAGGACCCCAGGTGCATCCTGGGAGTATAAGAAACACAAACTCTAACACATGAAGATGTTTACCCGTAATTTATGCCCTTGCCATGCCTGTGTATGGACCTGCTGGCATGGCCAGATACATGCAGCAGTTTCAGCTTGCAAGCAACTAGTACAGCTCCCTTGCTTGGGACTTTATGAAGGGATTAGCAGCAGGATGGAAGAAATTCCTCTCTGTGGATGAGTCCCTCAGAAGCTCCTTCTGCAGCTCCCCTTCCCATGAGAGAGATGCATCTTGCAGTGCTACATCAAGAGAAGATTTTGCTATGCGACTCATCAGACCTACAGATTTGGCCACCTACATACACGTCCATCTGACACAGGCTTTAGCAGTGCTCATTTGACCGGCTACAACCGATCAAACCAGTATGGCCAGCAGAGAGGCTGGCTCTGGAGGCCATCCTAGTAATCAGTGCTGTCAGGGAAGCCTTTGCAAAATCCATCCCTTGAAGATGTATGTCTCCAGACACAGCCTGGGTATGGAAGTTTTGTCCTACTTTTTCTGATAAAACAAGGAATGTTGCTTCAAACCTCAGAGAGCAGAGAGAGCTGCTGCTCCTTAACACACTGCCCAGGTGGGTGCATCAGGCAGGCAGTAGAAGGAACTTCTTCCTTTTCACATTGTCAAGTCTAGCCCCAGTTGTCACAAGATATGATGACCTAACACCCCTCCCTCCCATAAATGTATCAAACTTACCCTTAAAACTTTCAGATCCCTATCTCCACTGCTGGAAGGTTCCACCAGCACTCTGCCCTCCAGGAACATCACTTCAGTAGGCAGCTTTCACTCGTGCTCTTGCACCCAGAACAGCCGTTCCCCTCTGCTGGTTACCCCAGGGTACCCTTGGAGACCAACCATAATGCCTCAGCCTTCGTTTCAGGTTGGATAATAGGAAAAATTTCTTCTCAAAAAGGGTTCAATGCATTGGAACAAGCTGCCCAGGGGTGTGGTTCAAGAAATGTGGCACTGAGGGACATGGTTAGTGGGCATGGTGGTGACAGAATCACACACACAATCACAGAATGGCCCGGGGTTGGAAGGGACCTCGAGGATCATGAATCTCCAACCCCCCTGCCAGGCAGGGCCACCAACCTCCACATTTAATACTAGACCAGGCTGCCCAGGGCCCCATCCAACCTGGCCTTGAACACCTCCAGGGACGGGGCATCCACAACCTCTCTGGGCAGCCTGTGCCAGCACCTCACCGCTCTCATAGTAAAGAACTTCCCCCTGACATCCAACCTAAATCTTCCCTCCCTCAACTTAAAACCATTTCCCCTTGTCCCCTTGACAAGTTGGTGGTTGGACTAGGTGATCTTAGAAGTCTTTTCCAACCTTAATGATTCTGTGATTTCACAATCCCCAAAGAAATGGGGCAGTCCACTGACCTGTCTGCAATAACCTTCCTCCTCTGAATCACCCTCCTGAGCAGCAGAACATCCCATTAGCACCTTTCCATTTCCTTGCATCAGGGGTAGCTATCAGAAGCAGTAAGAGCACTCCCAGGAACCCCAGTGGCCATCTCCTCTGCAAGTATCTGTTCTCCTTTCCCAGTCCGTCTTCTCATTAACATGTTCCTTCTGCACCTTGCTGGTTTCCTGCTTGTTTTCATCTTAAATAGCTTCCTGTGTGGCACCGTGTCAAAAGCTTTACTCAAGCCAAGATAACGAGAGCTACCACTCCTCCCTTTATCCTAAAAGTAAAATAAAACCCCTACCTTTGTTGTACTCCTTATCAAATACAACAGTCAGATGAATCTGCAGACAAATCTCTCATGGAGAAACCCTGTTATCCCATTATCTCTTTGCTATTCCCTACTCAGCAGGCACCACCACTATTTCAACAGAGGATTCACTTTGCTGGCTCAACTGCTTTTACGCCGTTTCTTTCTGATCACCCATCCCTGACCCTTTTCTTCTGAGTTTTGCTGTCAGGTTGTAGTCACCTTCCTCAGCCATTCTACCTCCATCCCAGCAGCAGCATCCTCATTCAAAATTCAGCAGGTATGTAACACAATGCTCTTTGTAGCAAGGCTGTTTCACTAAGATCTTCTGCATTATTCCTAATTGATATACCCAAAAAAAACATGTACTTACATTAAGTTGGGGGAATTATAACAAGGCACGTTCTTCACTCAGAATAAGCCACCAGAGCAAGAAGCCCAACAGCAGTGACACACACCATGAAGTTTCCAACACTCCCACAGAGCCACATTCAACCCAAAGAAAATCTAAGCTAGAGTAACAGAGTTGGCACTGACAATACTATGGACAGACCTGGCTCCAGGCACCAAAAGCACTGCTTCACGACCAGTACTCCTCTACTAAACACACACCAGCATTTCTGCTCTGTACATGAGTGCATTTTAAAAGTGATTGACCCGATGTCCACATTTACCGTGGGTTGGTGCACGCTGCAGAGAGCCCACGCAGTGCATGAACAGGACAAAACTGGGATGAAAGCAAACTGAGAGGCACACGTAACGCACTTCAACAACCGATGGGTGCTCAGCCTACAGGAACAGACAACAGCTGGTCCAAAATAACCTTCCCATAGTATGTGCGGGGCAGGTAGCTGGCTCTCAGCAGCAAGCACTTTGCTTTGCAGACCTCAAGGCTGCAGTACTTGCTCCAGTAGAAGCAGTGCAAGAGGATGAAGGCAGGTTCCATTTCGGACCACTCCTGGCAGCTCCAAGGCGCCCCAGCATGATTTCCATGTGGCACCTTCAGCCTGGTTTCAGCAGCAGAACTTTCAAATGTCTCCTCATTGATTATGAAAAGGGAGGAAAATGTATTTTATTCAGACGCAATGCTGGAATGAAGCATTCAGTTTCAAATGAGTGGTGCCTCATCTGCTAATGATGGAAGAGTAATATACATTCTAGATGGAATGGCTTCAAGCTGCACCAGGGAAGATTCAGGCTGGATGTTAGGAAATACTACTACTCTGAAAGGGTGGTCAGGCACTGGAATGGGCTGCCCAGAGAGGTGGTGGAGTCACCGACCCTGGAGGTGTTCAAAGAACGTTTGGATGTTGTGTTGAGGGACACGGTTTAGCGAGAACCATTGGTGATGGGTGAATGGTTGGACTGGATGATCCCATGGGTCTTTTCCAACCTTAGTGATTCTATGATTCTATGATTCTATACATTGCACACTAACAGCATGCTCAGAATGTAGAACAGGTAGACAAAAATATTACTAAATGCAATTTATAATAGGAAGAAGTGAGACTTGCACTTCATCAACTCCAGCTAAAACCTAGCGTAAAAGGTGGGAAAATGCATGCTAAGAAACTTAATTGAGTCAGTCATTAAGTCTATTTCTTCAATTTTGCCACCATATCATCAAGGACAAAATAAAAAACTCCTCATTTTTCGAAGACAGCAGCCATAAACCTGGGCCTGAATTCCTCTCCCTTGGCCTCAAGCCTACCTCCCCTACTGGGAGAAAGTAATTAGAACTGAGGATTGAGAAGTCTCATTGTGCCAGGAACTGCCCAGTCCACCAACAGCTCCTCAAAGGCTGCTACGGTCCAGAAATACACTGACTCAAACCAACAGAGAAAGGCAGATTTCAGGTCAGGCTTCTAAAAAATCTCATTTGGTGAACCACGGGAATTGCCAATGCACACTGTAGGGAAGACTATTTTCTGCCTCCAGCAGGATGACAGGTCTGTTTGCCAACGTTTATTCAAACGCAGCCTCCACTGCACCTGAGTGTCATGCAAACCCACATCAGCCAGAACTGCTTTCTTTCACCTGCCTGCTTCCCCTAAAGCAGGACAGGGCAGGACAAGACTCTGCTTTCAGGAAGGACAATGCAAGTCCTAGGTTTTGCTTAACTCCCAGCAGACTGAAGGAGATCCCACTGGTGCAGGCACTCTATGACAACCACAGCAATGGGGCTGTGCCCCACCTCCAGCAGCACTGCTGCTTTATATTCAGTCTTGGAGAATACCAGTGCTGTGCAGCAACCAGGACAAAATGCTAGAGAAGATGTAAAAAACCCTCCAAAACTAAACAAAGGAATCCCTTCCATAAACTGCAGCCTACTATGAGCAAGATACCCACAGGAAATGTGTTAATGGAGTTGTTTTCCAAAACCAGTCTGGAAGTCAAGACCAGTTTGACTCATAACCAAGCTCGGATTCCAGTGCAAACACGGGTTTGTTATGCAGTACAGAGACATCAAGAAATGCCAAAGGACTGCAGAAAAACAGTTTCCTTCTTGCAAAGTCAATATTTATGGCAAGATTTACACAGTAAAGGCCTGAACAGAGAAGTTCAGAAGCAACACAGAGAACATGAGAGAGTCTCAATTGAGGCTGTTAATAAAGCCAGAGGATGGCTATGAGGTAAGGAGACAAGGCAGCAGGAGGCTGCAATGCAGTGCAGGCCCTGCACCGTGCCCCAGGCCCACAGGGATCCCTGCAGGACCTGGCACCAAGCTGAACATCTCTGATGGAGGGAGCCAAGGTGACAGGGAGCTGCCTGAGGGCTGGGCTGTGTAATGCGGGAGAGGAAAATGCTTGTGCTGTGTACTCACCAATGAGCTAGTGCGGACATGGGTTTCTGCAACAGCACATGAGGGAATGGGGCTAACCCTAAGTGACAAGTGGCACTAATAAAGGCAGCCTGACCTACCTTGGTCCCATAAGTGTCTCCAGGCAAAGGCAGACCACGGGTTCCTGCAGTCTAGAGCCATGCTCCTTCCTTCTTCCATCATCACTTAAATCCAAGAAGCTGGGACCGCTAACTCTTTCAAGATTTGGTTCGAAGCCTCTGCTTCAAAAATGTGTTGTTTAATAATACCCATAAGCTATTTATTTTCTACACAGGCATATAAATTACATTTAACTAAATGCAGTGCATTGCAAAATGAAGGTCTCTCAGCAGTCCCAAACCAATGGAAGTTTTATCTCAGCATTAAAAACGAAGACCTGGTGCCTGACACCCTCTCTTTTGCCACACATCACAACAAATTCCTTCTTGGGCATGACTGTCCCTAAGAGAGAAGCAGCCCCTCGCTGCAGCAATGGGGACCAGGGCAGGAGTGTGGCCAGATTTTGGGGGCTGAGGAAGGTAGGCTTTATTCGTTAGAAAAAACTACATATATGGTTCAAGCTCATATATAAACTCAAGAATCTCACTAGAAACGTATTTCAAACCAATTTCATTCCTCAAGCATATCTACAGGCATTTATAGCCATATTATAGTTATCAAGAATAAAGCAGAACTGCTTTCCGTGGATAATTTGTTTAGAGGAGAAACTATTTAATTACAACTGACCTAGAAATTAAGGCCAACATCCTGAAAGTGGCTCAATGCCAGCAGACGGCAGCCTTCTGGCCGATCTCAGAAATCAAGATGTCAGCTCCATCCTGTCCCAAAAGCAGTGGGAAGTTGGAGAGCCTCTCCTGTCAATAAAACAGCACCTACAGTGTGCCAATCATCAGCAGTGAGCAGGGTGCGGGGTACCCGACCGCAGCTGTTTTTTGCATCCTCACACACACAGCACTATCTTCCTATCTTCCACTGCATAGATGACTGAAGCCTACTCCAAGTCATCTTACACGCTTTGTTATATTCACAGTCACTTGGCAAAGTGGCTTTCAGTAAGGAGAAGCGTGCAGCACAACAACATCTTACAGGATACAGCAGAGGGGCCAGTATACCTCTGCCCCAAACCTTTTTGATATCATTTGTTATCTTCGGAATTGCATCAAAGGGTGACTTGTGCAGAGATTATCTTTCCCTCCTCAGAAGTTGGATCTGCCTGTGATCTCGCTTTTTGAAATAGCTGCTCTTGCCTTTGAAGTAAGGAAATGAGTTCCAGGCTGGCTCCTTGCACTCCCACTCCAAGCACACTTGAAATGAGGACTTCTTTTTTGAACGTACCGCCACTGTTTTTGCAACATCGTGCAGTTCTTATCACATAAAACAATACAAATTACTCTAGAAATGATGCTAAATGCTACATAACCACCTTCAAGTTGAGAAAACTTCATCTAAGTGAACAGAAATGGGTTCTGTGCACCATTACCCCTCTGATTCTCACCATGCATATTCCCTCATTCCCATCCTCTCATCACTTAGAACCACGACTGGGCACAAAGAGCCTGATTTCTACGGCTCCCCTCAGCTCCTGCCTTTTCTGCTTGCTCCAGTTGCTTCCAGTTCCACGGAAGCATAGACAGGCAACCAAGAGGCTGAAAAGCCAAACCACAAGCATAGCTCTTGGGTGGAAGAGGCTTCACTTCAAACCCTGGGGGGCAGCAGGACGGAGGGAAGCAGCAGCATGTGGCTTTGAGAGCCCAGGGAAATAATGACTCGCCTCATTAACCTAGCAGGGCAGCTCCCGGGGCAGGGTTCACATCCTCGGGTGAGATCCTGTCCCACCAGGCAAAGCTCCCACTGACTTCAATAGGGCCAAATTCCACCCATTCCTACTGGTCATCGTCCTGTATTTACAATGCCTTTTATGTTTGTTCCGTATCCAAATTCTCGTGCCTTGGCTGTATTGTATTTTCAAGTAAAATAAGATACTCTTCCTCCTCTTATCTAATGGTTAACATACCTATTATATCAGGTTTATAGATTTCCTTCCCCACTAACAACATTTTAAAAAGGGACATTCTTCAAAACAATCCCCTAAGAAAATAAGCAACCTTGCATCTGGCTAACAGCAAAAAATAAACCATAACAAACATCTGTCCGGCTAAACATAAAACATCACATGTAAAAATAAGCTGACACGGCACCGTTTTACATAAGCAGTACTATCACTTCCTAAACAATCACAGTTTGTTTCAGCTTCTGGAAACTACACCTTATCTATTTTAAGGCCTCGCTGCTCTTGAGAATTTTCTTCCCAGAAGCCAGCTCCAACATGCAGAAGAGCATAAAATTAAAGCTGATTACATGGAGTAAGGACTCTTCTACTAAGCAAAAGAGAAATCCCAAGCCTAACCCTGCTGCACGTGCAATGACCAGCCCCAGCACCCTACTCAGCCCTGTCTTACATGTCTTTATGTCCATTCTGAAACACAAAGGAACCTTTGCTGCCATTAATAATCCTCCTTCGTGGCCAAGTGACATCCCACAAATGGTTTTATATTTCCTCAGCATCCTTGTGGTCTTCAACAAAGGTCTCCCCATGTAGCTGTAACTACAACTAATCTGCAGAACAAACAGCTTGTGCATATGCTGCGTTGGCACATAAGGCAAACAATGTGGAATGGGCTTGGCCCTCTATATTTACCCTAAACATAGGCCAGCTTCCTGAACAAGCACACGGTGATGAACTTTTGATTTAAACACAGGTAAAAAATGCCTTTGGAAGCCCTTTCCAAAGGGCTGGCTTTGCTTCTTCCATCCCCAAGGTAGCACCATTCACAGAGAAGTCTACTCAGAAAAAGAAGAGGTGGTAAATCTGTATTCCTACTATTTCCATATTAAAGTATTTTGGGATTTAAGATTTAACTGTAGAAGACTGCTAGATGCAAAGAGGTTACATTGTAAGGGACCATACTAGAGCTGCTGAGTGCTTTCTGAAACATCATTCAGAAATACACTGAGGGAAGTCAACAATAATTGAGGCACAAGAGCCTCAAGCATGTTTCAAAATGCTTATTTACCTTCACTAAACCATGAAGTGTGTCAGACAAGGCATTTTGGAAGGATATCTCTTGGGAAAACTACAAATGGTTTGTTAAGTTACCCCATGAGTGACAGAGTAGAAACCAGATAGCTATAGAAGAAGCTGAGCTTTGCATACAAACATTTGAACACCTATCTCAAGACTTCTAGAAGCAAAGGACACATCATCAGACTCTCAGACTGATGCGACTGCGTCTCCAAAGGAGAAATCGGACAGCTTAGAGAGGACAGCCTTGAGACGAGTGCTAAGAACTCACAGGTTGTGGTCACAGCAATTTGCAGATGCCTGCTACCAGAGAACAGCCTTTACAGCTGATTAAAATAAAAGGCATGGCCATGCAGTAGTTTTGTGTGAAGCTGGAAGATATCCCAACGTGGCAGTGGGAACAGCCAGCAGCCCAGGTCAAAAGTCACCCAATTAACTGCACGTCTTTGAATTGGCTTTACATCGTGCTGATGTATTACAACCAGGCAAGCCCTGTTTGTGTGCTGTTAAATTGTTTCCCTTCCTGATTGAAGTCATTTTATTTTTTACACATGCATGGGCGTATTCATACACACATTACAGAAGAATTACATCAGCATGTATACACGAACACAGTATTATATTTTTTGCCAATTCTGTCATTAAAGACAGCACCACTCATTCAAAAAGCATTTGCTACTCAAACTCGTCCAGTTAGACTACACACTAAATAGAGATCAACAGCACACACACAGTGTGTGCAAAAACAGTCTTAACTACCCGCCTAAAGACACACTGCCTATAAAAAGGGGACTGCATGCTTTCCTTTTTTGAACACAGCTGTTTTAATGGGATGAGGAATGCGTTGCTTGGGAACCAGCCCTCTGCCACCCACGGCTGGAGACCAGGCAGGTTTCTGTTCCTCCGGCTCCAGTCAGGGATTTCTGAGGCAGCATATCCCGCTGCTCTGTGAACACCTCACAGTCCTGGAAGCTTCCGTCCATTGGAAAAGGACTAGCAAGGTGTCCTCTCTAATCCCTACACCATCCACTTATCACCTACCTGAAAAAGGAAAACTGAGTGCCACTGAAAGAGAAGGTTCACCTGCCTGTCTTCTGAACTGGCACTGCTGCTGTCCCCAACAAATCAAGGAATTCATTCCCTATCCCACAAGAGCTTCTGAGACTGCGAAGATTATCCTGGTCATATGATTCTATGAAATCTGGCTCTATGATGATCATTTTCCCAAGTCCAGGCAAGAACTCATAACTCCAAATTACTTGTGAGCTAGGAACTTCTCAAAGTTTCACTTCAATGTTTTGCTTCAATGTCTGCATAAAACTTGATCCAGGTTATTTGTGATGATACATTAAAACATGTTTCAAATTGACTAGTGATTTTTGACCAAAATAAAAGTAGAGAGGTTCCTGCTCTGGAAGTCCTGAGGGGGATGCTACTACCTCCCAAAATTCAAGCTTCAAAAGTTCCATTCTTGTCCGCAAAGCTTCAGCTGTGATTAGCAGCAAGGGTAACCCACAGTAAGCCACTCCACGGGTTAAAGGTTGGATAGATGTGAATATTCCCCTCTTTGGCTATTGCAGAAACACATCATCTATCAAGGTTAATTTGCAGTGGGGAAGTATGATAGCTTTCCAGCTGTGGGCACAAAGAAGCACTGGGATAGGATACAAGGAAGATGTAGTCTTCACCACCCAAGCATTTCAAGAACAAATTAGAGAAATACCTCTTAATCTAGATAAAGATCCCACGTCACAGACTTGGGTGCAGCTAGATAATATGCTTGCACTGGCAAGGCTAAGCCTTGACACCACGTGCTCCTATCCCCAGGCTACCACGTTTCACTCCTACAGCTGTATCAGAACAACCACGTGGGTAACTGCTGCAAATAGGATCACTGAAATAAACCCAATTCCTTATATTCCCATTCAAAAATCAGGGCCTCCTGTTTGTTGTTCTCCCCATTCACTTCACTGGTTTGAATTCCAGCCTCACAGTGAGCTGAGCCTACAATTGACAGGGCAGAAAGCAGCTGCGGCCAGCACTCGAGGTGAAGGAAGACTGGGGATGCCTTGGGTGCTTTCTGCTTTTTCAGCCCATGCCTCAGAGTGAGCCAGCGTGGTTCCTCCAGCAGCTCGGTAAGCTGGGAGAAGGACAGCCCTGCATTCACTGTCTGCAGCTCCTGTGCAGCCAAAAGTTCTGGAGGTGCCTCACTGATCAAGGGCATCACACGTTATGTGAATCACTAGTTTCTGATGAAAGCCATTTAATTGAAAAATCTCCCACCAGCTCAACTCCAGTCTCCTCAAACAGTTCCTCAGCGTGGCTTCAAATTACATTCTCCAAGCAAATGGCTTGATTTAACTCCCTCCATTTGTCATAAAACCTGAGGGGATCTCCACTGATAATGAGGCTCGCCAAGTGAGAGCCTGAAACAGATTGCCAGGGACTGACTGCATGACAAAGTGCCTGTAATCTGCCAGGGGTTCAGCCTTGACAACAAGCAGGAAAACATCATGTGCTGGGAAACAATATCGAATAAGCAAGCTTCTGACTTCTTAAACCCAAACAGAATGGAGGCTGAGCTTTGCTTAGCCAAAGTGTCTGGCCATGCCATTCAGCAAGCTTCAGGCACAGCCTTTACACAGTCCTTGGAAGTGAGTGGGAAATGCCTATGAAGAGATAAGGAAGGAAGCGAGATCAAGACAGTGGTTGGTTTGTTATTGAAATGGAAGCAGGGAAACAAAGAGTCCCAACATCGATGCAGAACAAACAGCATCCTGCACGGTGGGACACATCACAATGAGATGGACACACAAGAGGCTTCCCCAAATGTTTAGTTTCATCAGGAAGGGCATAGCTGGGCAGGGATTTTCAGGTGCGGACAAGAGGCTGACCAAAGTGGGCAAAGATTCATTGATTCTGCTGCACAACCGCAACAGGAGACATTGTCCCCCTTCCCCCTCCCAGAGAGCATCCCAACCACAGCAGCAAGGGTAGCCTGGGCAGATGCCTTCAGAGTTTGGCCACCACTATCAAACTGATGATCTGTAGGCCAGCTGTTTCCCCAGCAGGCACATTCCCAGCACTGGTGCAGCTTATATCCCCTTAGTACTCAGCTCTGTGAGGCTGCACCTCAAATACTGTGTTCCGTTTTGGGCCTATCACAAGAAAGACACTGAGGCCCTGAAACGTGTCCAGAGAAGGGCAACAAAGCTGTGAAGGGACTGGAGAACAAGTCTGATGGGGAGCAGCTACAGGAACTGGGATCGTTCAGTCTGGAGAAGAGGAGGCTCAGGGGAGACCTTATTGCTCTCTGCAGCTGTCTGAAAGGAGGATACAGCAAGGTGGGAGTCAGCCTCTTCTCCCAAATAACTAGAGAAAGGACAAGTGGGAATGGCTTCAAGTTGCATCAGGGGAGATTCAGGTTGGATGTTAAGAAAAATCCCTTCTCCAAAAGAGTGGTTAGGAGCTGGAATGGGCTGCCCAGGGAGGTGGTGGAGTCACCAACTCTGAAGGTATTCAAGAGACATTTATAAGTTGTACTGAGGGACATGGTTTAGTGGGGAAACGGTGGTGGTAGGTGGATGGTTGGACTGGATGATCTTGGAAGTCTTTTCCAAACTCAGTGATTCTACAGTCATGTTGCCATCTCAGTTAAGAGTTTCCTCCGTTACCGTAACAGGTACTGACTCAGAGCAAAGGAATCGTTTCCCCTACTGGAAAGGCAGGGGCAGTGTGCTTCTGCTGAAAAGGTGCTGCTAGCACAAGGGAGAGCGCTCAGCTTGCAGTGGAGGAAGGAAAGCAGAAATCACACATGGCAGAGCCCCGAGGCTCCCACTTACCAAGATTACTCCAATCTGAAAAAAAATCTCTCCAGCTGAAAAAATTTTTGCTATCCCTGAGTAACTGTGTCTGCAAATGTCAAATTATGCCACGAAGCCTACTCATTCCACAGGGCTTATGCAATCTAAATAAAGAAACTGGAATACGTTTTCATTAATCCGGGAGGTTTTTTTTCAATGACTTGGAGGCCCGTGTGTGGTAAGCCCTCGGGAATGGCCTCCAAGTCAGAGCTGTCAGTTCTAAACCTTAATGTGGCTGCTAGATAGTGACTTGACACAGCAGAATTGTAAACGTCCTTTTTCTGAATAAAGTGAACTTCTCATTAAGTAAGTCAGCTGCATTCCAGTACACATTACAACCATTCAAGGGGACTTCTATGACTATGCATCTAACAATAAAGTGTTCCTTGTGAATATGCTTCACACTGTACCTTAAAGAAAATTACTGTGAAATGAACAAAAATGTTTGCTTTTTAGACCCAGTATTCCTGCATTCCTTTCCTAATCCAAGGGCTGGGAGGGGATTGGCTCCTTTCAAGCTCCACACAACAGTCACTGCAGGCACAAACAAGCATTTTACACACTCATCAGCAGGTTTGCGTGGCTGTGTACTTTCCTCCAGCCAAGAGACTGCAGATGCTGCTGCATGGCTGCAGTTTGAGGGGTGGCTTTCAATGACTGCCTGTAAACATACAGCTTCCCATCAGAGAGTGCTCCAGGAAGAACTTCCCCTGAAAGATGATGCTCTGATGCACATCACAGCTGCTCACTTTGTAATTAAAGGCAGAGTACTACAACCTGATGGAATCAGTAATTCCCCTTAATCAGACCAGGATCACTCAGAGCTAAAGGAGCCAGAACTGTACAACTTGGCACAGCACAAGGAGCAGAGTACCCAGGAGGACAAAGCAGCTCAAAGCACAACAGAGCAGCAGCTCCTCCAGTCCTCAAAGCCCATCAGTGCTGGGGCTGCCACAATGCTGTCACCCCTTCCCCTTCCTCTCCCTGGGGTGCAGCAAACAGACCTCCACGCTTGGGCAGGAAGGAGGATGCTGAGCACCAACGGTGTGACCGCATTTCCAGCATAACCATAATATGGCAATGCCCCAGCTCCCTGACAGCTAATGACACATGCCTCACCAGGAACCATTGTTTTCAGATGGGAATTGTGCTGGGCAGGGCAGTTACAGAGAGCAGAGCTGCCAGGAAGACAGGATGCACCCATGTTCTACTGTGTCTAAACTGTAATGACAAGAGATCTGGGCAATCCAGAGATACAGCAGAGGAGGTAAAGCACAAGGCTGGGACACCTCTGGGACTGCCCCAAGGTGACAGATCCCAAGTTCACCTCCAAGCCTTTGAGCACCTCTCCTCCAGCTGTTCCTCCCTGTGACCGGGCAGCAGCCACACACGCCTCCTCTGGAACCAAGTCATTCCCTCTCTGACTCCTCAGCCTGATGAAGGCTGCTTCTGTGCTGGCTCCCATGCTTGCAACACGCTATTCAAGTTGCATCAGCTCCCCATCGTCCTCCCCTCCCCATGCAGCTGCTCTCTACAATATTCCCAGCCATCAGGAGGGGATAGGGCTGCTAAAAGTAGACGAGTGGTTAGGAATGGTACACAGCTTGGCCTTTTCTGCAAACACTACGAGCAGTTGCCATGGCAGCCTTGCCCATGTACTTGCCTGCTTGCTGTTAAACTTCAATGTTTCACCAGTCACTCATTTTCCTTCCAAGATCTGACCCAATACAGCCCAGCTCAGCAGTCCTTCAATCCCTTGCACTGCAAGGGCCAGTAAAATCCAGTATTCAATGGGACAGGAGCACCTGATTAATAAAAAAATTATATGAGGTGGGATTACTGCTCTGACTGTGGGGGAAAAAATTGCTTCCGAAGGGATTTGCAAATAATCCCACTGCAGACTTCACACCTCCTGAATGTTGATGGATTTACAACCAAACCTCCCTGAAAACTGCATTCATGGTATTCAAACCCAAAATAAGTACAGAGCAGTCCAAGTGATACAAGTTTGATGTTGATGGCACTGCAATTAGACCAGTCAAACTGCTGCTGTTTTCACATGGAGATAGCAGTTTTTATACGTTTGATATATTCCACTTAAATAAATCTTATCAGAAAGGGGTACAACACTGATACAGAATTTCACTTTGCAGCAAGGTAAAGTTTATTTGCTTTTGGTAAGCACTGTTTTTAGCTTGCTGCTCAGCTCTCCGCTGCTCCCTGAGGGCTGTGCTGCAGGAAAAAAAAGGCAAAGTCAACACTTTTCTCTCATGGCTGCATCTCCGTGGTTTAATATGCAGCAGAAAGGCAGGCCCCAATGGACTGAGCCTCCTCGGCCCTCTGAGGTTTGCTGCAAGACCCACTGCCTGCCAGCAGATAAGATACAGAGAATATTGGCACATTTGGCTTAGCTGCTGCAGAACAGTGCAGCCAGCTCCCAGTGCTCTTGCAGAAAGGCAGCATCCTGCAGTTGGTGTTACCCTCTGTGTTGCAATTTGGACTGCAGTCAGCCAGCTCTTACAATCAGCACTTTTTCACAAAGGGTGTTTGTTCTGGTTCAATTGGAAACACAAGCCCATTTACAGATGAGATCAACTCCAAAGAGCAAAAAAGATTTGCCATATATTTTCCATTCTATTCCACCAGCCCGGCAGCTGATCAGATTGTAGACTGAAATATGGCTTAGATTCTGATTTGACTGCAGTTGCCATCTGCATCTCTCTTCCCCACCAGCTTCTCATACAGAAGCCTGGCCTGCCTCAAAACCTGCTTCTCAATCCCTGAGAAGGAAGCCCCCCTGTACCCAAGGTCTGTGTACCCCCAACGGACTCCCAAAACAAAAAGTCTGGATCTCTTCCCCCACCAGCATGGAAGGCAGCAACACAGATAAGTCAGGTCGCTCACAGCTCAATTGAAGGAAGTTGTATGCCTATCCTTAAAAATGATTGCGTCCCTATCAGCAGAAGGATATTGTCTGGAGTAAATATGCGCTTCCTCCCATTGTGGAAAAAGAGACTTATCAGCAGTCTGCTAATACACTTTCAAAAGCTCATTATATTTTTTTATATTATCATTCTGACATCAAAGGAAATCACTCTTAATTATGTTTACAGAGATGGGGGTTATGCAGAGATGCCTAAATATGACAGTCTGAGAGGTGTTGCATTATACATTTCAGTGAACTGCTTCTAGCACGTACAGTGCCGTGTCTCCCCAGTCCCACATGTCACATCTCAAACCAGAAGCTTTGAACTATAATAAAGTTTGCTGCAGCTGCCAGGCTCTTGAAATGACAACAAGAAGGAAAGGAACTGCTTAGTTCCACTACACTGGGACATGGAAAAAATATAGGTCATTTTAAAGCAAAATAACTATGAAACAAACACTGATTAGCATTTTCCTCCCAAAGGTCTCAACAGCAGCACAGAAAGCAAAGAGATGTTGTTGTGTGTTTGTTGGTGCTATGCACCATGCTGCTCTGCTCTCCAGATACTTCCTTCTAAGAAGAAAGCATCTCTAACACCTGTGCAGGTTTCTCTGGAGCAACCAGAGCAACACAGTGTGGCTTCAGCACTTACACAAGTTTCCTTGGGGGTATCCTTGCATTTCTTCATATGCCATCCAGGTTACGAGGGACTGCTATCCCAACCAGCATCAGCCAGCTCCAAGCAGGTGTTTGGGTTAGGGTACCATCTCACAACTCCCTGTAACCAACAGGCAGAGACAGGCACCTCTGGGTGTAAGTGTACGCCGTCTGAGGTGAGATGGAAAGCCTTCACCGGCTCCTGCAAGGCTCAAACAGGCAGCTATGGAAACTCCAGCTCCAACAGCTCCTCGAGACAAGAATCTGAATCCAGAGACATCAGAAACAAAGATGAGGAATCATTGTTCTTGTAAGGAAATAACAGCAGCGTTCCTCAGAACTAAGAGAGTTTTGTGAACAAAGCTTTGGATGTCAGGATTGCACGATCATTGATCCAACCCTTCAGAGCGAAGCACAAATATTTTGCTTCTGCTTTTCTCCAACTGCCTAGCATATTTTCACTGCTTGTGTTGGAACTTTCCTGAACTGAACTGGAGGCCAAATGACCATCCTAATCTGTGACATTCATCAGAGATAAATCTCACCGAAGCTCACTTCCAAATCCCAGCGGGAGCTCAAATACCCACTGGTTTCCCTTCCAACTTGTGGCACCTCCACCCGAAGCCATTGCTGAGCTCTGGGTGTAGCCTCTTCTCCACGCTCACAGCGTCACAACATTTTGCTCCTTTCTTTTCTCTCTTCCAGCAGACCACAGAGCCTGGAAGGTCCTGCTTACTGCACCCGTGGTCAGCACGAGTGGATGTACAACAGTACGGCATCTTTGCACTGCACAACTGTGTCGGCTAAATTCGGGTAGGGGATCAGGTGAAAAACTGAGCGGCAGTTGTCTTTGCCACCGGAATGCCCATGAGCAACGGTGGGCTTCTCAGCAGGCACAAAAGCAGCAGAGATGATGTGCACCTAGCCTGTAACTCGGCCCTTCTCACCTCTATTAAAATGCCTGGCAACGTAAGCCAGTTAAGCTCGCATACAGCCAGGAATAATATGGGTCAGGGCACACACACTGCTATTTAGTTTGAGAATATGTTCTCATTTGACAGCACAGCTTCCAGGGATAAATAAATGATCTGGTACAAGGGGTTTTAACCAACCTGCATGAATCAGCACCAGGGACAAACCCAGCTAAATAAAAAGCTCACTGTTCAATTTTTTATTTTTTTATTTTTAAGAACCTCCGTGCGGTTTATCACAAGCTTTTAGAAGGGAACGACTACCAAATAGCCACTAAATTTCCAGAATAGCATAGCCTTCTCAGTAAATAAGGCTAGCAATTAATTAACAGGAAAACATCATGAGGAATGCAGCGCTGCTAAGAAATGAGTAGCATATTTTTTCCTATAGCAGTTACCGCAATTCCCACAACAGCAAAACGTGAAAATTCAGTTTTCTGAACTGTTTTCCAAATGAGTGTAGGACTGAAAATTCCAAAATGTACCTACAGCCAAAAATCTCACAGCGTTTCATTTTGAAACAAGGCAATTCTGTACAAGATACTGCTCACGGGATTCCAGGCCAACCACTTTGGTGGGCTCAAGACAAGCCATCCATCCTGGTGATAGCGGCTGCTGACACGCCAGAAGCAAGCTGGCTTGGGCCCAGAGGGGTCCCTGGGTTTACACTGGCATTGGGAAGGTGGGAGTCCCAAATCCCAGTCACCGGCACTCCCAAACATCCAGGAGCCACAGGCAACAGCGGAGAATCTTGCACTCAGTAGGTAACCACAGTGTAGACGTTGACCTCCATGTGCTGTTTGACCAAGAGATTCAGGTATGTCTTCTCTGTAGGTCTAAGTAGGCAGCGATATTGCAGCAACGGCACTAAAATAGGAGTGTTCAAATACCAGAAGAAACTCACCCATAGTGTAAACAGCCACAGCTCTTCCCAGCGTCATTGAGGAATCTGAGAATCTCAGAAGTTCATGAGGTAAACATTCAGACATTTACTGTGCTGACATTTGCATGGGAGCTAATCCTTTTATAGTCAGTAGAAAGCAACTCTCAGGTTGCAATTCATTTGGGCCGAGATGAATCACGCCGCAGGAATACCCACTTCTCCACATGCACCATACTGGGAGATGGGGTTGGAAACCTTGGATGTAAATGACAGCATCTGACCAGACAAATGCTACCTTTATCACAGTGGGGTTACTCAGTCGGGTTGGTATTTACTTGAGTCGCCCCCAGTTGACTCTGTGCAGATACACTGGCCTAGGTCTCTGCACCACCCAGCCTCTCTGTTCTGCTGCTCGGTACAACCAGCTTCCCATGCACCTGTTTAAGTCGGCAGGACATCTCAGCTCATCCTCCAGGAGAGGGAAAGCAGCTCTACCACATCCCAGTCTGCTCCATTGGCAACACCAAGGCTTGGCCAATATGCTTCCACCAAGGTTAAGCTAGCATCCACTGAGCACATCAGCAGCCAAAGTAAATCATCCTCTTTCTCCTGCCCCAAAATGAACGCGACTCAGCATTGGACATCCCAGATACAGGCCAAGAGAAGAGAAAAAAAGGTGTTGTTTTCTGCTCCCTGAAAGCTTGGATACAACTGGAAGTGACAGTTTTGAGAGGCTGCTGAATTTTCAATAACTTGTCATGGTGAATCAAGATTGAGGAACTTGATAGATCAAGAGTGAACAAAAGATCATAGAGGCAGTAACCGTAACATGATCTCTGCCCTAATTCACCTGCGCTGTACTTCTTCCCCATCTGAGAGGAAGTAATGAACACCACCCCTTTTTGCCCTCACTCCCGCACAGGCCAGATTCACCAGCTGCACCCAGAACCAGCTGGATTGCCACATATCAGCCCTCACATATCACATAACTTAAAGCAGAGCCACAGAGCTTAGGTGCAGCGCCATACTGAGGTGAGTCCCACCTGAAACGTGTTACTAGACTGGCACAGGAAGACGGAAAAATAAAATAGAAGGAGTGGCAAAGGTTTCAACAGAAACAAAGCTCAGAGCTGATAATGCTAATACCTGGCTAGATTAGAGAAAGAGTAATGTGTGGACTAAAGAGTACAATGCAAACATGTAATAACACATTCTGACCCACATTCACAACTGAATTGCTTTCAATTAGAAGCCTGGCCGGTGTCAGCTTCCTTTACAGCCCACCCAAAACCAGGAGTGCCTTCTGAATGTCTTCTCATTGATGGATACAAGTCTACAAGCAGCCAGGCTCCAACATATCCCAGTGGAACAGTATGAATCAAGGACTGAACATCCAGTAGGCATCCTGCTTAGGATGGTTTTAGGTTTGCTTTGGAGCCAGCCTGATTAAGGCACTCAAGCAGTGGTGCACAGTAGAAGGTCTGTCTCCTTCAGATCACTCAGAATACAAGATACTCACAAGTAAAGCAAGTTCTGAAGGACTGCAGCAATCAGAGGGCTTCTTTGCATCAGAGTCAGCATTTGCAGCTATGCAGCCCATGCAATTACAGTTTCTTCCCTTTTTGCATTTTATACAAATCCTGTCTAAAAGAGATTTGGGTTGACTGCTGAAGGCGATGAAAGTCCACAGAGTATCTGGCAAGAATAGAAAGTTTCTGCCTGCTCTCCCCAAGTCAGAGGCAGGTGTTGAACACATTAATGCTGCTGGGAAGCTGGGTGTGTGTGCGAGTAGCCACGTGCCAGACATTTCACAATGCAGACACATGGCGAGAGCTGAAAACCAAAGTGAAAAAAGCTTCCCTATTACAGGGCTCAAACACGCTACTGTCAGAGCAGAATCCACCCCTTTTGCTTTACTGTTTCTGCACGCTGCGTCTTGCCCATGGGAAACCAGCACAGTGCTGCCAAAGCCTCTCCCTCAATGGCAGAGACAGTCAACAGTCACTGAGGAATGACTTAAAGAGGCAGAGCTGTCCCACAGCACCTACAGGTGTGAATACATCATCCCCACAAGCCACCCCCAGATCAGAGCAGAGGTGACAGAGTTCCTATGATGGCAGACTTCTCCATGACGTTGTTCCTTGGGGCAGAAGCTAATGTCTGTAAGTGACCATACATGACACTTGTGGGTGACTAAGCTCGTGGCAAAGAGAACCTTAATTCATAAGGGAGCAACAACACTATCACCTTGGCTCTTCTGTTCACACTCACAACCTGTGAGCTCTTCAGAGCTGCAACATTCTTCTTGTCCTCAGTCTGCACAACACCAATGATAATTATATGCTGCTCCAAAACTAAGACTCTTGAGAAGTCCTGAACCTTCTTTCTGACCTTAGCTGCATACAAAAACCTTCCCAAGTTGTTTTTTAGTTTGTTTTTTTTTTTTCTTTTACTCTACCCTCTGTGTCACACACATTCAGACATTCATGTGCAAGAGAAGAACTCGTGGCGCTCTTGGAATGGGTCCAGAGGAAGGCCACAATGATGATCAGAGGGCTGGAGCACCTCTACTATGAAGACAGGCTGAGAGAGATGGGCTTGTTTAGGTTGCAGAAGAGAAGCTCCAGGAAGACCTCACCACAGCCTTCCAGTAATTGAGGGCAGCTTATAAATAGGAGAGGGAGACCAACTTTTTACATGAGCAAATAGTGACAGGATGGTGGGGAATGGTTATAAACTAAAAGAGGAGAGAGTTAGTTTAGATGTTAGGGTGAAATTCTTTACTCAGAGGGCGGTGAGGCCCTGGCACAGCTGCCCAGAGAGCTGTGGGTTCCCCATCCCTGCAGGCACTCAAGACCAGGCTGGATGGGGCCCTGGGTGGCCTAAGCTGCTGGGAGGCATCCCTGCCCATGGCAGGGCATTGGGGCTGGGTGGGCTGTAAGCTCCTTTCCAAACTTAAGCCATTAGGAACAGACACCTGGATTTTCTGTGAATTCTCAGCCTCTTCTGAAACTTAAAAACAGACAGCAGCACACACTATGGCTGGAGCGATCATTGGCAGGGTACGACCACCCGGTAAGCAGCTGGGTTCCTTTCTCCTCAGCACTGGGGCCTTCACCTCCCAGCACAGCACGTCCCCGCTGCACCACTCACGTAGCAGAGCACGTAGGGCACAGGGCCGAGCTCGGACACGCGTGTGTGGCCGGTGAACTCCCCAGCCCCGCTCGGGGGGCTCCGAAGGAGGCAGGCCGCCGGGCAGCCCCCGCCGCAGCTCGCGACCCCCAGTATTGCATCATGCAAAATGGATTCCGTGCGTAGCCCGCACCGCCTGGCCCAAGCCCCGGCCCCATCCCCATCTCCTCCCGCCGCCGGGGCAGCCCCACACTCACCCCCGGCCCTGCACCAGACTCGGGCTCACGCGTCAAGCGAGGCGGCGCGGCGGGCTGCCCGCACAGCCATAGCAGCTCCCGCTCCGAACCACCGCTTTACAGCTCGGGCTCGGGCTCCGCCCCTGCCCCGCGATGAATGAGAGGCCCGGCCCTTCCAGGCTGCCGTCTCTCCGCGGGGTCGTTCTTGAGGTACTGGGAGAGCGTTTGTGGGGGTGTCCACCATCAGGAGGGCACAAGTGCTGGGATCAGACCGGCAGTCCTTGCAGGCCATGCGCGGCCGGCCTTCTGGCTGGCCTGGGCCGCGCTGAGTGAAGAGGGCTTGTCTTGGGCCATGTGTAAGATATATAATATCATTAATGCATATAAGTAACAAAACTACTTTTGTTTCTGTTATTTTTTATTAAAATGTTAAAAAAGCAATGAAAACATAAAAAGAGTGGGATACATGACCTTGTTTTTGTGAAACTAACGTATCAGCAACAGGGCCGACGGCAGTGATTGCCATGCTCAGTGAGTTCTCAAGGTGCTTGGCAGACATTTTTGATGAAATTGCACTCTTCTTGTCCTTCATCCTTGAAAACACAAATCCACATACTGCCAAGAAGCTGTGACATGAGCAAGATCTGATTGTGAAGGATAGAACCTCTCTCTCAGCTAACAGAGGGCTTACGGAAGTCCAGTAACAAGATATGATGATCAAATTTATCTTTGAGTTGAATATCTGATCGCTACTTCATATGTTCCGTTTAAAAATTCACAGGTAATGAATTTATGTGACTTCATTTCCAATCAATGATATACCAAAAAAACTGATGACTTTTTTGGAAATCTTGAAACTTGTTCTCAAATCCTTTAAGCAAAAAAAAAAAGCACAGCTGCATATTTTTTCCCTATTCACAGGACTGTGTTTAGCCAACACATCAAAATGCATTAAATTATTTTCCATAACTTCAGCTTGCCTTAAGTAAGTTTCATTTCAAGTGCTGTTAATATAAGCTATTTCTTGAACGACATATTCATTATCAGTGCCTCTAATGAAAGCGGCAAGTTGAGCCATATCTGTAGCTTCGGTACTTTCATCTATCACCAAAGCATAATATTTGAAATTAGCAGCTTTACTCTGCAAATTTCTTTTGCTAGATTCTACTATTTCTTCTATTCACCTTGTATAAGGCAGAGGATAGAGCTGCCACTGACCAGTTTTCAGATCACCCAAGAAAAGTATTGGTCAGAATTCAGTAATAAAGAAGAAATAGCTTACCCCTTTCTGAGGATAAAGGTTCACTGGAAAACTCCCAAAGGAGATGATCACCAACCTCTAGATCAGCTACTCAATTAGGTTGCCCAGGGCCCCATCCAACCTGGCTTTACACACCTCCAAGGATAGGGTCATCCTCAACCGCTCTGGGCAACCTGTTCTAGCACCTCACCACTCTCACTGAGAAAAACTTCCCCTGACATCTAATCTAAATCTCCTCTCCCTTAGTTTGAAACCATTTCCCTTTGTCCTATCATTATCTACCCATGTAAAAGGTTGATTTCCCTCCTATTTATAATCTCCCTTTAAATATCGGAAGGCTGTAATGAGGCATCTCCAGAGTCTTCTCTTCTCCAGATTGGACAAGCCCAGCTCCTTCAGCCTACCTTCATAGGAGAGGTGCTCCAGTCCTCTGACCATTTTTGTGTCCCTCCTCTGGACTCTCTCCAAAAGCTCAACACCTTTCCTGTGCTGGGTGCACAGGACCCTCAATGAGCTCTCCCAATCTGTAAACGTATCTGAGATTACCCTGACCCAAGTGCAACACTTTGCACTTGACATTGTTGAACCTCATCAGGTATACATGGACCCACCATTCGAGTTTATCAAGGTCCCTCTGGATGGCATCCCTTCCTTCTGCCATATGAACTGCACCACTCAGCTTGGTGTCATCAGCAAACTTACTGAGGGTGCACTCAATCCCGTCATCTATGTTATTGATAAAGATGTTAAAGAGTACCAGTTCCAAGACAGATCCCTGGGGGATACCACTCATCACCAACCTCCATCTGGACCATTAGGGCCATTAACCACAACCCTCCGGCTGTGACATTCCAACCAATTCCTTATCCACCAAATAGTCCACCCTTCAAATCCATCTCTCTCCAATTTAGAGATAAGGGTGTGGTGGGGGACCATCTCAGAGGCCTTGCACAAGTCCAGGTAGATGACATCAGTTGCCTTCCCTTTGTCCTCCGATGCTATCACTCCAGCATAGAAGGCCACCAGACTGGTCAGGCATGACCTTCCCTTGGTGAAGTCATGCTGGCTGTCTTGGATCACCCGCTCATCCCTCATGTGCCTTAATGTCTCTTCCAGGAGGATCTGTTCCACGATCTTCCCAGGCACAGAGGTGAGGCTCACCAGCCTGTAGTTCCCTGGGTCTTCCTTCCTCCCTTATAAATGGGAGTGATATTTCCCTTTTTCCAGTCCCCAAGGACTTTGCATGACAGCCACGACTTTTCAAATATGATGGAGAGTGGCTCAGCAACCACATCAGCCAGCTCCCCTAGGACCCAGGGATGCACGTTGTCTGGCCCCATAGACTTGTACAGACTAAGTCTCATGAGGCAGTCTCATACTTGCTCTGTCCTTACAGTGGGGGGAGTTTGCTTCCCCAGTTCCCACCAAAAGTTTCAGGGATGTGAGGTTCAGGAACATAAGAAATACGAGTCCTTGTTGACAGTGAAGACTGAGACAAAGAACTCATGGAGTACCTCAGCCTTCCCCATATCTGTTGTAGCCAGTTCTTCTCCCTCACTTATCTGAGGAGATACGCTCTCTCTGGACTATCTCTTCTGACCAACGTACCTGTAGAATTCCTTCTGGTTGTTTTTAACATTCCTCGCAAAGTTCAGTTCCATCTGTGCCTTGGCTTTCCTAATCCCATCTCTGCATGTCTAGCAGCATCCCTGTGTTTTTCCCAGGTGACATGCCCTTGTTTCCACTGCCTGTACATGCCTTTCTTTTCCCTCAGTTTTACCAGTAGGTCTGTGCCAAGTCATGCTGGTTTCCTCCCTCCTTGTCCTGCTTTCTTATTCTGAGCAATGGAGAGATCTTGCTCTCTCAGAAAGGCATCCTTTACTCCACTCCTTTGTCTCTTAAGGACAGCCTCCCAGGGGATCTCATCCAGCAATTCATTAAATAGACTGAAGTTCACTCTCCTGAAGTTAAGGGTCCTGACTCCACTGTTTGCCATTCCTCAAGATAATGAACTCAACCAGGGCATGGTCACTGCAGCCCAGGTTGTTTCCAATCTTGATATCCTTTAATGATCTCCTCTGCACTGGTGAGCACCAGGTCCAGCAACACTTACCTCTTGTCAGTCTGTCCAATACCAGAACAAGAAAGTTATCATTGATGTACTCCAGGAGTCTCCTGGATCGCTTGCAGCTCATTGGGTGCTTTTCTCAGCAGATATCTGGGTGGCTGGAATCCCTCATCAGGATGAGAGCCTGTGAGAACAATGCCTTTTGCAGCTGAAGCAAGAAGGCCTCATCAACAAGCTCCCCTTAATCAGATGGCCTGTAGTAGACCCCAACCAGCAGCTGCCCTTTATTGATCCGGTCCCTAACCTTAATCCACAGGTTCACATCCTGTTCCTGACTGTTTCTCAGAGGGAGCTCCTTGCAGGCTATCTACTTTTTAACATAGAGGCCAATTCTCCCACCCCTGCTACCTTGCCTATCCCTTCTAAAAAGCTTAAAGCCCTCAATGTTGGTATTCCAGTTATGCGAATCATCCCACCATGTTTATGTGATAGCAACAAGATCACAGTTTTCCGAGGCACCATGGTTTCCAGCTCCTCCTTCTTATTTCCACACTGTGTGCATTGGTACAGAGGCACTTCAGCTGGGCTTTTGGACGCATTACCTTCCTAGCAGAGCCCTCCCAAAAACCTCTGGGACTAATCTGATGTTTTCCCCCACTGCTTCCTAAAGTGGCTGTTTCCTGGCTCTCTGTCACTCAGCAGTTCACCCCCTTCCGTGGCAGCTCTCATTTAGAGCCCTGGTGATAAGCCCAGCCACCTTGCTGCCTAGTATATTCTTGCCCCTCCTGGACAGTTGTGTTGAATCCCACATCAGCCTTCCTGGTTTGTTGAAGGTGTGTCCTACCCAAATCATAGAACCCATGGTCTTTGATGTGACACCATCCTGCAACCAGTCATTCAGTTGATCCGTTCTCCTCCTCCTGCCAGTATCCCAGTCTCCAACTGGGAGGACTGAGGAGAACACTAACCGTGCTCCATATCTCTTCAACATCTTCCCAAGGGACATAAAGTCTTTTTTTGATATTTTGTAATTTCCTTATTGCAGCCTCGTGTGACCCAGCTTCAAAGATCAGGAAAGGATAGTAATAGTCTGGCTTTATCATACCCAGTATCCTCTTTGTGATGTCCCAAATGCAGGCCCCTGGCAGGTAGCGAACCTCTCTAGAGAGGTTATCCGGGCAGCAAATGGGCACTTCAGTGCCTCTCAGCAAAGAGTCTCCAATTACTAAGATCCTTTGCCTCTTTTTAGGCATTTAGACCTTTTTAATGTGGTCGCTCCTTTCTGGTTCTGAGCCTCTATCCATACCTTCTTTTCTCTCCCACACCAGAGCTTGAAATCTCTTGGTTAGTGGGACTTCAGAAGCAAGGGAAAGGCTTCTCCTTTTGCCCCATGCAGAGACAAAGGTCCAGCCTCCCTCACCCTGCACATGGTTACTCTCTGTCAGGTGGGAAGCCTGCTTATCTTCCTCCCCTGGCTGGGCCCCAAGACTGCCTGCCCACACCGCCACATTATACCAGGCATCAATCTCTCAGACTGCTGAATACCTCTCAGCCTGGCAACTTCCTCTCACAGCCTGTTCAGCTGCTCAGAAAGATTATCAAGTTGGGCACACCTGCACCCACACCACCCCTCACCTACCTCAATCACTCGTGTGATCTCCAGATTCCAGAGCTTCCCACGGCTGAAAGTCTGGGCAGCTCTCTTATTCCTTGGGAGGTCCATCTGGGTGCATATGTCAGCCCAGAAAGGCTGTGGGCCACTATTTGTGTTTTCTGCCTCAGCTTGCCTGCCACACTGGATGGTCAACCATTCCCATGCAGCCCCGGATTAAAATTATCACTAAAAAATCATGTAATAATGTTAGCAGTTTATGTTCTTGTGGGGTTGCATTACTGGCTGTCCCGGGCTGTGTGCAGCTTGCAGGCTGCAAGTTGGACACGTCTGATCTAGACCGATGTGCTAGTCCTGAAGATTGTCCAAACAGACCTGTCTGGAAACTAGGATAAAGCAAATGCATTAGGACACTTCCTTAGAACATTCTTTTGATGGCCAGCAATTCCAACCGAGACAGAAATGGTATATTTGTATATAGTACATATAATACCCTTGATGTCCTTCATTTCCATTACATTCTCCACCTTCGCTTGATCTCTTGCAAAATGTTAGCATTTACAACATCCTGTGAGATACAATTCCACTATGTTGCCACACATACGTAGCTTCAAATACAATGTTTTGTTTTCTTTGAACCTGCTACTTGCTAGTTTTCCTCTTCCTGCACTGGCAAAGACAGTGGACAACTGATTGCTATTTCTTTGCTGGCTTTTATATGTCTTTCTCACATATATCTCTATCATAGATCTTTCTTTCTAATCTGGAAAGTCATGACTTGATCATCCTCTTTACAGAAGATACTTCATGCCAGTGCCCTCCTTGAACTTCCTTGTCTCATTCTGAGGAAGCCACCCAAAGTACACCAGGTGACTCATATCCCAGAAAGACCTGATCACATCTCAACTACACACAGAACAGTCCCTGCCCATACCACCCTCCAAGATGGCATGCCTATGCATGTGGTAGTTGCCCTGGGCCAAAACAGTGCCAGGCATCACTAACAGTGTGGTATTCACTTCATCTATTCTTGTGAGTTGATTGACCTGGGAAACATTAATGGAACTTGGTCATAGAATCATAGAATCACCAAGGTTGTAAAAGACCTACAAGATCATCCAGTCCAACCATCCACCCATCACCAATAGTTCTCACTAGACCACATCCCTCAGCACAACATCCAAACATTCCTTGAACACCTCCAGGGTCGGTGACTCCACCACCTCCCTGGGCAGCCCATTCCAGTGCCTGACCACTCTTTCAGAGAAGCGGTATTTCCTAACGTCCAGCCTGAATCTCCCTTGACGCACCTTGAAGCCATTCCCTCTCGTCCTATCACTGGTTACATGAGAGAAGAGGCCGACCCCCAGCTCACTACAACCTCCCTTCAGATAGATATAGAGAGCGATAAGGTCTCCCCTGAGCCTCCTCTTCTCAAGACAGAACAATCCCAGCTCCATCAGCAACTCCTCATAAGACCTGTACTCCAGACCCCTCACCAGCTTAGCTGCCCTTCTCTGGACGTCCTCTTTCTGAATAATTTAAAGGTCCATGGCACGGTTTTGATTCATACCAACACTGCTTCAAATAACCCTCAGATACAAGAGGTGTTAGCACAAACCTGTAAATGTTCTCTGTTTACATACATCTAGCCTTGGTTGGAGAGTAATGCAGTTTGCTAGTGTGGACATTAACCGTTCTGTTCCATAAGCATTTTCTGGCTTGGGCAAGCTTAATTGTCTAATGTAAGAGCAGTCAATACGGCTGCTCACTGTACAGTGTGTAGGGACATGCCCCAGTCCTGTTTAACAGAAGAGCACAGATGTGGCCTACACGTGTGAAAACAGGGGAAGATGATTACCAATACAAGACTTAGCAGGCTGCTCAGAGAAGCTGTAGGAGCCCCATCCCTGGAGGTGTTCAAGGCCAGGTTGGATGGATCCTGGACAACCTGATCTAGTGCCTGATTTAGTGGTTGGCAACCCTGCTCAAGGCTGGGGTTTGGAACGAGATGATCTTTGCAGTCTCCTCCAACACAAGCCATTCTGTAATTCTATGATTTTGTGACTCTATGAATTGTCTACCACAAAAGCACAGTAGAAAAGGCAGTGAGATGGACAGGCATACTGTGACTAAGCAGTTGGACACTTCCTGCAGAATTTGTCTAGACAAATGCAAAGCTTCAAGAATGGGTATCAGGGAAAAATATGAGAGGCTCCAGAGGTGCATAGGATTTTCATCAGCTTTGGTTTTGCCAAGGCCAGGCATCACCTCAGGCTGTGCTCTCTGAACATCATTTGAGTGGAAAACTCTTATGGCTATAGCACAACTGCACATGTTCCCTTCCATGAGCACACACAGACTAGTCCACTGCATGGTGCCAGAGAAAGAAACTAGGAGCTGCTCTCCAGGAAAAGACAATGTAGTCTTCGAAGCTGTGTACAGTTCGTGTCCTGGAGGTAAAACATCAGAGCAAGAGAGGAAAATCTGGAAGCTGCACCCGCTTTCCATGCTCAGAAGATGAAACAGGGCTCCCCTGCTTTTCAAGAGCAGTGTGCAAGGTTGGATTTTCCTTTTTCCAAATTAGAGTTAAATGTGCCAGAAAGAAGTATTGGAACCAACACTGCCTTTCAAAGAACCAAAATGCTGTGGTATCATTACTCCAGGTGAGGTGGTGACTCCTAGTTTCCATAGCATCTGAATCTTCCTGGTAAATGTTCTCTCATAAATGCCTTTTTTGGTACGCTCTGGTGGCAGTCCTGCCAAGTGCCACTCTGCAGGCATTAGGTAAGTATTTTCCACCTGTGACAGAAACCTCTGTCCCCTGAGCTTCACAGTGGGGGCTGCAGAAAAGATCACTGCAGCCACCAGGTGAGTCCATGGGCTGAAGGGCAGAATTCCACCCTCTGACTTCCCAGTCCCACCTGGGGATGTAAGCTGAGTAGCCCTGATGTTTTTAATTAACAGCAGGTTCAATGATGTGTCCTAATGACAGGTAAGATGAGTTTTTAAAGCAGCTTTAAAAGGCACCTGTTTGTAATATGCAGTGTAAGTCAAATGAACCTTGATGATCTTTCTCTCTCTCTTCCTTCTCTTGCTTAGCTGTGAGGGTGATTCGCTCCTTTCCAAGTTAGCAAGCCTTATGATAATAACCTTGGGCAAATAAAATCACTGAAAAATAATTACGAATGGATATTTCCCTGTCACTGAGAGGACTGCCTTTCCTGACATGCCCAGAGCGATACTCTCATGCTTTCTGGTTTATTCCATCGCTTTCTTTTCTGCTTGGGAACTGATGAATTTAGCATTAGTTTAGCCACCCAGGAATAAAAGGAAGTGCATCATGCAAAGGCGATGCAACGGGAGCTAGGCCAAGAGGTCAGCTTGGAGTCAGACAGTAAATTTTACAGTCTTATCAGCCGAATTTTATTCCTGCAATGCTGAAAACAAGAGATGCCACTTAGTAAAATGGCAAGAAGGGTGCTTTATGCATTTTCATAGTTCTGCTATAAATCTAAAGGGACATCTTGGAATGCGCTTGGACAAAGCTGTGGGGGGTGGTGGTACAACATGAGGCTTTTTGAACTCTTTTACAGCCAATTTTTATCCGAAGCCACCACCCTCAATCCCACCCTTCTCTCTGTAATCTTTTCTTAAAATAACCAAAGCTAACATCCTGTTGCCGCTTTGTGTCAGTCCCATTCTTAACAAAGTTGTTCTTTCACCTGCTAATGTGCTTGGACTACTTCTCTCATTCATCTTCTCTCTCTCTCTTTTTTTTTCCCCCATTAGGATTTAATGGGTGTAGCGGACTTCCTTCAAATTCTTGTGTTTGTTTGGGGGGAAGCAGGCCGTGATTTTATTGGAAATTGTTAGTGCAATTCATGTGATTTGTGCTCTCTGCAAGTGCTGGAGATGAAAAAGTCTTTTGTACTTTCCGCTCTTGAAAGATCATTGTTTCTGGCAAAGTCATTCAGCATTTTCCAAGCTGTGAAATGATATCACTGACAGGCAAAGCGTTGAAAAGGGTACCCCCAGACAAGCCAAAGGATACCAAGAAATGCTAGGATGAAAAACACAGTGTCTGTGACATACATATGCTGTCCTTTATTGTACATTCATAAAGATGTTGAGGAATAGGCTGGATTGGAATGGACTTTCCATGTGCTGCAAAACAGTTGGTTCAGTTTTCATTCCAGGAAATTTTGGTGGGGTTTTTTTTTCTGTTTTGCTTTGTTTTTAGTGAATTTTGAATTGCTTCTTTAATTCAGCAAAAAGTAATTCCTCAGAAATAAACTATTAAAGACTATATAGCTATAATAATAAACTGTATATCTATATAGTTTTACCATAGTTAGTTGTATTACTGTTGACATCTTCTGAGTCATGTTGCACTTATCACTTCTCCCACACAGCAAGAAACTCCAGCTAATCACCTGCTGGATCCCATTCTTCTGTCCTGAGTCTCTCAGTATCTCATTCATTTGCAGGACAGGACCAGACATTTTTTTTCCTTGCACCACGTACAGCTGGTTCCTGACAAGCCATGCCCCAAGGCAGAAGGACCCTTACAGTCCATTGCACACTCTCCCTTGTCACACTGCTCTTCTGTGTGATGAAGAGCAGGACATCTGAGAATGGCCGTGTAACATCTGCTGGGAACGTGCCATAGTTGTGATTTATAACTAAGTGGATAGCACATTCATTTTAACACCTGAGGAGACACCCCCTGCCTCCACTCAACCAAGCATAAAGTATCCGCTGAGTGTTTCTCAACCTAAATTTGCAAGTTATATTTGAGGATTTACCCATTCTGCTCAGCTGGGCATTTATCCTCCTCCAAGTTAGTGGAAACCCTCTTCCCCCATGTCTAGGAATGAATTAATTTCTGTAATATCCTTTCCTAAGCAAACAAGCAAGCAAATATAACTCTCACAATTTATTTAATTCACAGGGAACAAAAAGATACATGATTTTTTTCGTTTTGCTTTCTTTTGTAAAGAGTAGTAAAGCCAAGCAAAATGCATCCCTAACTTCAGCTTCAGTGATAAAACATTCCTCCAGTGAGGTTCAGCCCTAAGGTTCTAAATATTGGTTGAAATCAACCTCAGATAGATCTGTCCACCTTCAGGATCTCAAATGATTAAGTCTTGAGTTACAGGTGAAAGAGAGAGGCTGGATTTTGTTCCTCTGTATCTCAACTCTTAAATCACTTTCAGCCCAGAATTATGCATAGGAACAATTTTACGTTGGCCAAAACTGTGTTTTAGAATGAACTAAATTATTTTAGCTACAGAAAGTGCTTCCAGCCCTGGTTTGCCTCCTCATCTATACTGGTACTGTGACAAGTTTCAGCTGAATTTGGAGGAAAAAACAACTACATTCACTTGTTCCCAGATCACACATCCAGGCTACATCAAAATCTTGTACACTCTTCTTTCAGTGGAGTGGTCTTCCTGTTCCATCTCTGCAGGTAGAACTCTCAGGAAACTGGAAGAGGATAGAAAATGTAGTCTGTGTTTTACAGTATGCACCACTGTTTAAAGTATGTCCATGCGAAGGTGGAAAGTGTTGGCTGCTCCTTGCATTCCTGGACCAAATGACTCATGATGAAGGATTTTATTTTATTGTGGTTGGGATGAATGGCAGCCTGTGACAGGTTCGGTTTCTTAGACTTCTGGTTTCCTTTATTGTGCCTTGGTTACTCTAACTCCCTTTTATTGTGCTTTGACAAACTCTGTCATGCTCTGCCCACATCTACCCAACATACTGCAAAAATATTCCCCTTCCTAGCTTGGTGCACACCACATGTTTCTCTCTTTGCCATCCTTCATTAGCTTTCTTTGCATCTGCTGCTCCATACTGTACAAGGCTTTTCAGGTCCCCACAACCCATTCAGTATTTAAGACCCATTTCCACCTCTGATCGCCCATGGTGCCACTCTCAGATACCAACGTGGGAAATTCACCAACCAGCATATCCAATTTTCCTTTTTTAGCATGAAAGAGGTCACCAGAGTCACTTTCCCATTTTAAGCCTGTCCTTTGTAGTCATTATGGAGATAACTGTGGAGAAGGGAGGCTGTAAGTGTATTGGGTTCACCATTTTCTCCTCTAACAGATATTGTCTGCTTGTTTACTTATCATCCCCACCTGTCTCCAGCTATTTGTTGTCTCTTATGATACAGCTACGCTATTCAAAAAAAAGAGGGTATGGGCATAAACTCAGGAACTGAACCGTGGGCATTTTCACACCATTCACTTACTAGTTCACTTCTTGGCTCTGTTTTGGGTCACTCCATCCACACTCCACAGAGAGGGATAGTCCAAGATGTGTGGACAGGAGCTAGCTGTGGACAGGTCAGCTAGCTTCAGGCCCAAAGACTCTCTCCATTTCATACAGTATAGATACAGCTTCAGGCATCTTGGAGGAGACAGTTGCTGTGTACAGAACCTATAACAACCACATCATAGTACCAAGTCTCTAGTTGCTATAGTAATAAAAATAATAAGCGCAATTCCAGCTAGATTTCATACTATTTCATTTCCTTCCAGTCAAGTCAGTAGAGTTGCTATAAAAACCCCAAGGCATTCACCTTCTGCTATCTCCCAGCTTTGACCTAAGAAAGTTAATAAACCCAATCTGTTTTTTGGTGGGTTTTATTTTTTTGGTGCTAAATGCATTAAGAGAAGTAACGAAACAAAACTGGTCTCAAGGTGGATCTTGTAGGAACTCCATTAGTATCTTCCAGGTTGGAGTCCTCTTCCAACACTGTAAATGCCATCTTCCTCTCATTAGTTCCTTGCTGCTTTTTACCTTGCATACCACTTAGCTCATGTACTAACCCCTTCTTCAGTCCAACCAGTTTCCAAGGCAGCACTATATCACTTCCTTAACTGAAGTCCAAGTAGATTAGAAAAGCTGCATTTTTCTTGTCTATAAAGTTATTTCCTTTAATCAAATACACTACATGGTCTCCTTTTGAAATCTTATTTGCCTCTACATTCCAGTTTTCATTTAGAATCATACCTTTTTATAGTTTTTCATTCATCTGTGTCTTAATATCTTCTCTACTGGTAAAATCTGAATCCCATCCCATCTCCCACCCCCTGCTACTCATCTGGTTGTGTTGTACAGCCTCTAATTTAAAAAATCTTTAGCAGAAATCTTTACTTCCAGATTTTCTGTTATGTGCTCAGATCTTTTCACAGTTCTGGGATGGAGATAATCAGCTAGCGTGCATCAGAATCAGTGGGTTGTCTTCTAACAGTTTCATCATAAACTGTGTGCATTCCTGCTCCTAACAACAATACTGGTTTGCCCTTCTCAATACCCTTGCTGGAAACTTTGGCAATTTAAGACAAAAACTAAAGAAGCACTCGACAGCCTGACAAGCAATTTTGTTTAAGGCCTCTAAATTCAATGAGAGCAGTGGTCCAAGTGCTCCTTCCAAGTGGAGGCTGATTAGCTCAGATGCCATCTGATTATATGGTCCCACCTTCCTACGAGTACTCAAGACCTAGTTACACCAGGTGCAATCAGAGAACAAGCACAAGTATGAACAAGTGAATTCAGAGCACATTAATTTGAGAAGGGCCAAAGGTTCAAGAAGCCCAGGGTATACCATGTGGAAGATTCCTACCAGTTTGGGTTTTGTAGTTATTAATGGCCCCTACTAGTACTTTACTGAGATCATCCGAGATATTCTCAGAAACATCTCCATCATTGAGATCATCCTAATCTCAGAAGGTGTATCACTGAATAAAACTGTGTTCTGTTCTCCGTCCTTAAGGGCAAGCTGCACATCACAGCTTTCATCCACACAGGAACACCCTCTTCTCCAAAACAAGCCAAAAACAAGATGGCCACCATCTCACTGGGAAGAGCAGACCCATGTTATCCTACAAACTGTGCCCAGGCATTGCTGGGCAGAGGGCTGTTGTCTTGCACAAACAGTACCTGGATCAGGAACTATTAAACACACACTTGGGCTGTAACCGTGTTTTATGTACAAAGACGAGAGTATTCAGGGAGGGAGACACTTTGTTACAAACCTAGAGGCAGACAAGACAGAGTTTGGAGCAGATCTCTTCAGAATTTCCTCAGGTGCAGCTAAAGCACTGTACAGGTTGTGGTAGATTCAAATCCTGGGAATGTTGCTTTCATTTACTAGACAAAGGACTCAAAGCATCTTCCTCAGCACTGTGGGTTTTGTTCCCAGAGCCGAATTAACATCCTGCCTTAACAGCCTTGCATACCCTCTTGGATCTCCTCGCCCTTGATCTAAATGTGATCCAAATACTGTGTTTGATCTCAGCCTCCCACTCTGTACAAAGCAGCCCTATTTCCTCCTTTTTTATTTGGTTTTTATTTATACAGTTACCAAAGCTTTCAGCATTATCTTTACAGATCTTTTCAAGGCCTAACGCAGCTTGACTTTTGGCACTTGTTGCTGAATTCTTACGTTTTCTGACCCTAAAGGTTCAGTGGCCTAGACCGATTGATCCTTTATCCGTTCCCACATACTGTTTACACCTAGTATCCTTCCGTAGGCAGTCTTTCATCCAGGTAACTCAGGAGAACTTCCTCATTAGTTTTTTTCCCTTGTTTAGCATGT
This sequence comes from Pavo muticus, assembly GCA_016647715.1. Lineage (NCBI taxonomy): Eukaryota > Metazoa > Chordata > Aves > Galliformes > Phasianidae > Pavo > Pavo muticus. The sequence goes on from JACDJE010000388.1 coordinate 215,535, forward strand.
AAATTCCAGAAAGATTTTCTGCAACTGATGTACGTCCTTACGCTCCTCCGTGTTTAACTCCTATCAAAAGCCCGATACAAAATTATTTACTGTAACCAGGTCTTCTATTAAATATTAACTAAGAAAAAAAACACACCCAAGATACCTCCTCTTACTTGTGGGGATTATCAAGTGCTGTGCTACATCCCTTTATTCTTGAGTTTGCTGCTGGAACAGTGAATTCTTGTATACTGACAGTAATATTTATTCCTGATATTAAAGATACATTAGAGGACTAGATCTTTATAATAAAAGGCCTCTAACATCATCCTGTTTTTCTATTTTACAATCCTTTTCTAGATGATTTTGACTCAACTTATTCTATTTTCTTCCCGCTTTGTCTCAGTTTTCTTTATTATCTGTTCCTGTATCATCATTCATCAAAGCTCAAGAAAATAAATCCAATGTAAAGGATTATTAGTAAAGGAAGAGAGAACAGTACAAAAGCGCTGTTATTGCTCTGGTTTGAGAACTGTGCCCACACCTTTAAAATGAAGACACCAGAACCTGAAAGTTTCGGAGGAGGACAGGATAAGCGTGAAAGGTAGGGAATGATATACTTTTAGGGAATGGCTAAATAGGATTGAGTTGTTGAGTTTCAGCAAGAGATGACTGACAGAAGATGGAATCACAGAATCGCTGAGGTTGGAAAAGACCTTGAAGATCATCCAGTCCAACCAACAGCCCATCCCCAACATGACCACCGACCACGTCCCTCTGTGCCACATCCACATGGCTCTTGAACACCTCCAGGGATGGTGACCGTACCACCTCCCTGATTTCCTCTGTTAAACAAGGCTGCATCTGTAGCTTCACAGTGATTTCTGAGTCAAGTCTGCTGTTCATCATAACCCTGATGGATCTCAGGAGAAGTGGCGAGGCAACCAAAGCTCCATCAGTTGCTCCAAAAGTAATGCCTCCAAATTATTTCCACGGAAACGGCCAGAGCTACAAAGAGCGCAAGAACGCTGTCTGATAGAGCTCGTTCTCTAACAGATGTGCTCACACAGAAGCGAATTATGAGTGGGAAAAGCGGATCTCGTGAGCGGATAGAGAGTTTACTCGTTCCCCACGACGAGAACAAGGAGCTGTCGTATGACACCAAGGATCAAAAGTTTAACAATAAAAAAAGAAGCCAGGATTTGTTCAGCCCGGCGGAGGAGGCGCGGGAGGCCTCGGGGAGCCCCGGGGCACAGCCGCCGTCCTGCGGCGCCCCCGTGCGGCCCAGCGCGGCCCGGCCCGCTGCTCCGGGCCTCCCGCGGCTCTCCAGCCCCGCGGCCGGAACGACCCCCGAAAGACGGCAGGGTCCTTCGGTTGGAGCCTCAACCTGTGATTTTAATTAAAAGAACCTATGAATCTGGAGGTCTTCATTTCTTTCCACGATCCCTAGCCAAGCTGGAATTTCCCGCTGGGCTGATTGAGAAACCTATTAAATTCCTAACAAAACCCCTACAAAATCCCACTTATTAAGGTAAAGCAAAGAGAAAACCCCAAACCCTGCAACCATTGAGGACTTGATTTCTTTAGAGGTGGTGCTTTTTTTTCTCGACCAGAAACTATGTCACATGCATGAAGCAATACATATAAGCATATAAGGGGAAAACCATTGACACTCAAAACCTGTACTCTGGTGAAACCAGGTGTTTTGGTTGCCTTAATAACATGCAAACAATTTAGGAAGTGCTAGTGGGGCTAATGCTGTCTCCCTAGTTTTGGCCATGTCAACTTCTGACCAGAAAGACTGCCAACCCATAGGGTCACAGAATCGCTGAGTTGGAAGGGACCCTTAAAGGCCATCTGATCCAACCCCCCTGCAATAAGCAGGGACACCTACAGCTCCAGGTGCTCAGAGCCTCATCCAGCCTGACCTTGAGTGTCTCCAGGGATGGGGCATCCACCACCTCTCTGAGCAACCCGTGCCAGTGCCTCACCACCCTCATGGTAAAAAAAACCACAATCTAAATCTCCTTTCTTTTAGTTTAACCTTTCCTCTGCAGCCTCAGGACACTCTGGGCATTCTTAGTCATTTACTTTCCACTTCTAGGTTTGTACACAGATCTTGGATGCAGTCCTCTGACACGTCATGGTAGTTGTCTGTTAACGTTTTTTTCCAGAGGTTACTGTGTTCAGTCATCGTGCTGCCCAGAAACTCCCCAGCCTTTCCCTCCCGTTCTCAGTGTTTAATACTTTCCTCCAGAGCACAGTATCATCCTGCTGTCTCTCAATTAACATTTGCCTTTCTGACAGCAGAGGCTGTCATAACACCACTCTGGTATCAGCCCTTTACTCTGGGACCCTTGCTGTCTCTGAAATGCAGAGACTTGGTGCTCACTCTCTCCAGCTTTCCCCATTGCTTTTCCTTTCTTGTGTTCTGGCAGAAGGAAATTCAGGCCAAAGATACGTAATCACCTCATCCAGTGTTTTCATCTCAAATAAGTCTGATTCTACCACTCTTCGGAAGGCAAAGCAGCATTATGTGAAAACAGGGCTCTGTCATCACAGGCTGCAGAGAAAACCTGTGCCTCTGGCTGCCACTGCCTGGCCCACAGCCTTGACCTGAAGCTTGGCTCAGAGTCTACATAGACATCGCTGTCCCCAAGCCACAGCTGGCCTTATGACCTTCCCTCACTGCAGAGCCCCCCGTTCCTGCCTGATGACACGATGGGACTGGTGGCATCGCAAGGACATGCTGCCCTGGCACAGTGAGCAGGGAGGGCAGGCAGGCCCCGGAGATGGGCTGGGAGGCTCAGCAGCCATGGGTCTGGGGCGCCTTGTCATGGAAATCAGGACAAGCCTGCAGCGTTATGCAGGCATTAACAGTCACAGAGTGCTGGCTTTTGCCCTTCAAGGGAGACAGGCTTGCCAGGAGCACTGGAGCTATTAATTGAGTCACAGAGCAGTCATCATTTGTGCATTTAAAGAGTAGAAAGCTAAGTGTGTTCTGCAGTCTCTCCCAGCAAAGGACACTGACAGGATATGCTCCTCACAAAGCCCAGGGCTGTGTGACGCTTCTCTGCAAGCACAGCTCTTTCTGGCTGGCTCTTGCCAGGCTCCCTTAAAGAGATAGCTCCCCATTTCTTTTTCTTTTTTTCCCAAGTCAAATATAATAACAAGTAATAATCAAGAAAATTATAACACATAGCTTCCAGCACAATTAAACAACCTCACTGATTAAAAATGTCTTCTCAATTTCTGAGTTGTATGCATTGGCCCTTTTGCTGAAACATCTCTTCTGGATAAACCCATCCTCAGGCTCTGCCTACAGCTACCCTGCAAACCTACTTTTGCCTTTACAGCTGCATCGCAAAGAACTTAGGTGATTTCTTCAGTTTCTTCGCCTGAAAAAGATTTGCATCCCGTATTTTTCAGACATCCCTGTATTGTGCACCTCCCAGGTACTGCCTGAGGAAGACAAGGCATGTGCTTTCCAGTAGATCTCTCTGTCTAGTAGAACAGGCATATTGCAGCTGTCTTCTATTAGCTTCGCTTTGTTTAAACCAGAGTACTCCAGCTGGTGCCAAATGGCTTGCTCTGTTGGCTCTTTCCTTTCTACAGTGCCTTCCCAGGTCACAGAAGTAGGAAAAAATGCAGCATGAAGGGGCCCTGTGTCAAGTTCTTACCCTAAATGCAGCATCAGCTTTACCAGTGTTACACCTGACAGCTGTTTGCTAGAAATGTTCTTTCAAAGACCCTGCAAGGATAATCGCCATCGCTCCCCCTATCAGTGAAACAAAAGATGGTTGGCCTGGTAAAACATCTGGTCTGCTGAATGCTGAACGCAAAGTCAGTGTTGGCTGGAGAATATGTCCCCCAAAGAGAGCGCTGGATGGAAACAAACACGCTGCTTTGTATGGCCCTACCAAGGACCTGTTCAAGCCAGAGCATCAGGTGCAGAAAAATATCTGCAATCAAGTACACCCTAAAGAAGACATTCTTGCATGCAGTGAAAGTCCTCCCATCCAACATGCTTACTGCAAACCTTGGACTCTCCATCAGCAGAGATTTTTATACGTTTTTCCTACAGTCATCACTGCCACAGTCAACGTAGTGCTTCTGCCCCCTCTCCTTCCCAGCCTTGCTCTCACAGGCCCTGCTGGAGGGCAGGACCTTCCTATCACAGTGCATGAGTTGGGCTTCTCCAGGTCTGCCCAAGATCTATCAGGGCTTTCCAATCACTCAGTTCTGATTTCTCACTTTGTTCATTCTCCCCTCTCTTCAGTACCAACCTCTTTTGCTGAAATCCAAGATTTCTCAAATAGCAGCACACACATGTGCCTGAGCATAACGAATTCAGTTTGGTACTCACCTGAGCTTGTATTTCACACCCTGCCTCAGTAAGGATTAGCTCATGTAGTCTCTGGGTTTTGCTGCATGTCCTGTTTTATCAATAGCTCCTCTTTCCACGTTAATAAAACCATTTCTGCCACCACACTGCTTTGGGCATCTGCATCCAATTTAAAATAAAGAATACCCAGCTCAGGTTTGATCTGATCACCCACGTGTGGTCGGGAGCTGTTGTCCACCTCTGGCAGTGCTGCAAAGTGATGCAGCCACTGCAGGTTTTTCATCTCCTTCCAAACGCTGAGCATTGTCTCTATCTGCACTGCTCACACAGGCGCTCTTTCTTTTCCTAGAGTGGCTTTCCTCATTCACTGAGGGTATTTTCCAGTTTCTTTCACACATGTGGCAGCACGTGCTGCTCGGTAACCTCACGGAGCCGAGGCAGCTGGCAGACTGCTCCCTTCAGCATTAGTTATCATTAGCTCTTTAGCACTGTGTAACAGGATGCTCTGCTCAGCACAGCAGTGTGCTCTCAGTAGTTCAGCAAGAGCCTCCAAAACACTGTTCTTGCTGAGAACTGTTGGCACTGTTCTTGCCAATCCATAGTCCCTTCTTGTTGTTATTCCCAGAATTCCTTCACCCATGCAGTAATGCCATGTTTGCACCCACCTGCCAGAGGGTGCTGGAGCGCAGCTTTTGATTTATTGGTGAGCAGAGAGGGCTTTTTGCCAGGATTTGTCCCAGAAAGTGCTGTGCTTCCTCAGGCCGCATTCCTAAAAGCTGATGAGAAGCACACTGCAGGGACCAGGCTGAGATGGGCAGCTTTTATTTAAACAAGAAAACATTGCCTGGTGACAGTGGGGAAACAACAGCGGAAAGTTAAGAAGAGAATGAGAGCATTCTGTGCAAAGTCTCTGCAGGAACTCAGCCCTAACAATGCCTGCAAGGTTGGGGTGATCCTACTGCCAGGTCCTGGCTCCAGAACAACCTGTTTCAAGGCTAGGGATGATTAGACAAAGTGGAAAATAAGATTCAAGCTGTTCAATCAAAAAGCAGGCTGACAAACAACTCCCAGAACAGCCCTGTTCTGTATTTGATGGGCCAAGGGCTGAAAATATGTTTCCCTTCAACCTGATGACTTTGAAAAAGCAAAATCCTAGAATGCTGATGCTGGCAGCTTAGATTAATATTTCATCCCTTTCAGGAGGACAGGATTTTTTTCTGCTGAAGAAGCTCTCATGGCCCTGCAAACCCAGGCACAGTGTGGGGGAATTCACCAGCAGGTTTTATGAGTAGAAGTTTAAAGGATTTTTATTTTATTTTATTTTATCTTATTTTATTTGCTTATTTATTTTCGCTGTGAGAGAAATCCCTGGGTGTCAGAAAGACCATAGTTTGACACTGATTTGATGCCAGGGAAAGCAATTACAGCAGATACACAAGCCAAGAGCACCAAGATGCAGCAGTAGACATGGCAGGGTCTGGCTAATCCCCTAGGCAACATCAACCATGTTATTACTTGACACCAACCATTAAAGAAACATCAGCATTAACCTGCTTCTGCAGCAGCTTTTCCAAACAAGCTAAAAGCAGCCTGCACTGATGGCAAGGCAAAACCAAGCAGCTTTTTTATGCATCTGGTGCAGCAGTAGCTGCCTTATTCAGCGGCTGAGGTGATAAAGGACACAAGAGCCATTAGACACACATTTGCTTCTTAGAAGAGGGGGGGATAAATCATAGAAATATAGAGATTTCACACTCAGACAGGACAGTCTGTTCCAAGGCTGTGATAGAGATAGATACTCCTGAGAAGCTGTACAAATCTTTTCTGGCTCAGTTCAAGCCTTTCCCTTTTGGCAGGAAAATATACGTACCAAAGAGATCCCTGCAGCCAGGGTCAATATCCAGAGCACCAGTTCAAGATGTTGCCTGCATGGGAAGACATCTGTTGAGCTTAAAGCCTTTTAAATACCACTGCTGAGCTGTAATTTAAGCGAAGAACTGAGCTTATGATAGAAGCTTGATGAGAATCCCAGCTCCAGCTGAGAAGCTGAAGGCAAGCCATAGTTCGCCGACAAACCCTGCGCAGCTCTGGTTTCTGCAGCAGAGCTGAAAGAGCCTTAGAGCACATCGTGCTGCTCTGAGCTGTAATGTGATGCGATTTGTCGTCACGGGACTTAAAGGAGTGGTACCCATGCAAACAGCCAAGCCTGGCAGGCTCAGAGGGACAAAGATTCTCCTCTCTGCTCTTTCTCCCACTTCCCACACAGGAGATGTTCTAACATCTTATTTTTTTGTAGGTTATTTACTACCGTAGCCTGATTTTCCTCAATATGAACCCTGCACTATAAAGCACAGAAAAGGCAAGTCCATGGCGTGGTTCCATCGGAAGCTGGTGACTTGCTCATGCAGCTTGGCTGGTGGGTGCTTTCATCATGGTGACAGCACCTTATGGATGTCTCTGACAACCTGGAGATCAGGGAAAGCTGGAGCACAAACCACTCACACAGACTGGCAGTTGGGCATGCACCTGGCCTGGTAAACTCAGTGCCAGCAGGATGCTAGACCCCTGTGGGTCTCCCACTCTTACATCCAGGCAGTGCGCTAAACATACATTAGCTGCATTCAGATGCAGATATTAATCCTTACCTAAACACAAGCAGACGTAGGTTCACAAGAGAAAGCTCCCACTTCCACGTGCAGTACTCCCCTGGCAGGATGAGGCAGTCTGCAGGGCAGTGGGACCCATCAGCACTACTGAACTGAACCCTTGTCTGAGCATGACCAACTGACTGGAAAAACATTCCCCAAATGGCTGGCACCTTGCAATCTTTGAATTAGTTTGTTTTCACTGTAGTTCAGAGATGGAAATGAGGGCGGGCACAGAACAAATTATGTTTCAAGATGGTCATTAGCTCTACTTAGATTTCATCCATACTCTGCCAGCATCAACGTGCAGTTCTTGTGACATGGAAGAGGAGCTCTTATACTTTCAGTATAAGCAGTGTGTTAGGGCCAGCCCTTGTCCCTGCTTTATCCAGGCTTCCATTCCAGGCATCTAAAACAACAGGGGAGCACAAGGCAGTCAGGCAATCAGACCTCTTTTAACATCTTTGTCAATGAACAGGAGCTGACCTGTTTCACCTGAACAGTCAATAATGGTCCTTTACATCTGACTGGCTCTGAGCCAGCCACACTTTGTGGGTAGTTTCAACTAAGATCGCTTTTAATCACATGAAGTCCACGCTTGCAGGACGCAGCACGCTAGAAGAGAGCTGACTTCACAAAATGGTATGGCTTTAGCTGCATCACTTTGAGCCTTCCTTGTTTACAGACAACACTGAGACAGCGGTGAAGTCTGTGACATTCTGGCTAGAGGGAACTGATAACACAAGTATTATTGATTTATTGTTTGACTTACGACACACTGGAATGGGTTGCCCAAGGAGGTTGCGGATGCCCCATCCCTGGAGGCATTCAAGGCCAGGCTGGATGTGGCTCTGGGCAGCCTGGTCTAGTGGTTGGTGACCCTGCACATAGCAGGGGGGTTGAAACTAGATGATCGTTGTGGTCCTTTTCAACCCAGGCCATTCTATGATTCTGTGACTCCATTATATGATTCTATGATCATCCTGGCCTTCTGTGACAGGGAAGGCCATACCCTTTTATCAGTACACTTATTCCAGTTTATCACAACATTTGGAGAAATGTACACACGTAAATACTCTTTAGGAATAGGAAAGTAACCAAACTAGGAAAAATATGGTGGTTGTTTTGGAGGCCTCCGGAGTACTAGATAGGCCAATTTAGTCTTTGGTGCTGCTAATGTACATTCATGGACAAGTCAATGAAAATGTCAAGATCCCACGTGTCTCAGTTTCTACCTGAAAACCATACACTCCTCTCCTCACCACACCTTGCCTTGCCTTGCTTTGTCTTGCTTCACCTCAACCTCTTCTCTGCCACCAGTGTGGGTTGTAAGAAACAGGATCAGACCAGATCCTAACCTATCTATCTGCCCTCCTCCCTCCTGACAATAAGAAAGGGCTACCGTGGTTTGCAGTAACTCCCATCTCCCAGTGTGTTCATCACAGGCTCAAACACCTGCCTGTGTGACCGTTTAGAATAGGGAAAATCCTGGGGTAATCCCCTACTTTGCAATGGCAGCAATTAGGAAACCACCCAGCACAGATATATCCACCCCCACCTCAGCTGTCATGTGGAGCAGAGGCACCAGTAGCCTCAGAATCTTCCCATGGGATAATGGCTCCTAAAAAGCAGGCGTTGTCAGTCCTTGGGTATGCAGTTGTCACAGGGATAATGTTATCCCTTATGGGAATATCTTTCCTACCAGATATGGTATAAACTTTTATGGTTATGCTTTCTTATCTTGCAGCAAAACACCAGTTCCTGTGCCCAGGCAGTTGTTTTCTTTGGTCCTAGTAGAATGGAGGAGGTTCATGCAAGTATTTTCCATCCCATGTCCAAAACAGGACGATAGCAATTCTGACAAAGAGAACAGAAATTTGGAGTTTGTCATATTTCTTCATCTGGCCAGTGACTCATTTGGCACTATGCCTCAGAGCTCAGAATTAAAACTCAGATATGTTCCAGTTTGCAACCCATAGAAGGAGGCATTTTCCCCTCTCTGATCCAGGACTCTCCCAATAGACCACGAAGCGTTCAGCAAATAGAATAATATATCTTCTGTACTATATGTAATGAAATTATATTCACCACAGTTCCTACTGGGAGTTTTTGAACTCCAGGTTTATTTCTTAAACAGCCACCAAAGGTTTTTTGCCAGAACAAATAATTAAAGAGAGAAAGGAGAACCTTGTCTAATGGATCTAAGTATCTCAAAGGAGATAAAATGCTAGATTTTACTCAGATCATTTTCTAGGGGCTGTATTACAGAGACTTAATATGGTTATAGGGCAAATTTACACAAAGCAAAGGTTTTAAAAACTTACACCTGCTTACCCACATCAGAAATTCCTTGAACTGCTCAAAACTAGAATAATCACTCCATTAAAATAATTATCAGTTAGAAATGCAACATTAGAGAAAGGTAATAGCATGTGAGCTGTCAGCCTGTAGGATATATGTGTGATTTAGCGTGCTGGATCCATTTTCCAATTACAATGAAGCCTGTGCTAGAAGCAACCCTTCTTAGACAGGCAAGGATTTTAAAAGACCATCCAAAAATAGCTCCATTATTCACTTTTTTTAAAGAGGATTCTCTCCAGAAACTCTCTGTTCTCCAGGGTGGTGACTGCACAGGCTTTGGTGAGTTCTACTTGATATTTTTGGTACATCAGAACTTGGATTCTAATTTTGAAAGAAACTTGACAACATTGGGAAGTAAATTAAGCAAAATGAGATGGGGAACGATTCTGTAATAAGAACAAATATAACTGCAGTCAGGAGGTCTTTCCCCTTGAGGAATAACATTCATACCAAGAACGCAAAAGAAAACAACTCATGCAGAAGTGGAGCGATCAGCTCTTTCTCCAGCATATAGATAAATCATAGAATCATAGAATTGTTGAAGGTGGAAGGAACCTTTAAAGGTCACCTACTCCTACTTCCCTGCAATGAACATGGACACCTACAGCTCCACCAGGTGCTCAGAGCCCCGTCCAACCTGACCTTGCATGCCTCCAGGAACAGGGCATCCACCACCTCTCTGGGCAACCTGTGCCAGTGCCTCACCACCCTTGTTAGAAACCTTTTCCTTATATCCCATCTAAATCTCCCCTCTTTTAGTTTGATACCATTTCTCCTTGTTCTATCACAACAGACCCTGCTAAAGAGTCTGTCCCCTTCTTTCTTACAACTGCCTTTTGGATACTGAAAGGCCGCTGTCAGGTCATTGTAGAAGGCCACTGGCTGGTCAGGCAGTCACATGAACTATAGGTATGTGACCTAGCTCCTCACAGCTTCTCCACCTCTACATGATGAAAAAGTACCATGCCAACTGCCATCTTGGACCTCTCACTAGGCAACTCAGAGTTCTGCAGGGAGATAAGTTTTGGCCAGGCTCCTGTATTGGCATGTTATGAAGTAAGAGCTGAAATGGGTCAGGGGACACCCACGTGCCAAAATGACAAGTCATAGAATCACGGAATGGCAGAGGTTGGAAGGGACCTCTGGAGATCATCCATACTTAAAAGCCCCATTTCAAGAACTGACACATGAAATAAGGATCACGTCTACATGTCATCTATGATTCACTGTTCCAGAGCTCAGAACTGATCATTTAGCCTCTGTTTAATAGTTTAAACGCAGAGAAGGGTCTATTTTTCTTTTTTCGTTTACACTCAGGTGAGTGCTGAGCAATATGCACACAGAAAATCCAGCTTGATCTATCTATTTTCCTCCTATCAAAGTATGTTTCTTAAGTGCCCTCAGCACCGGACCCCATGTTCAATCATGGCTTCTGCATTTCAGGTGTATTAATCAAGACATGACAGAGGTAAACAGCTCAATGCACGTTCCCATTATTCACCTCTTTTCTCATCATCCCTTGTCTCAGGAGAGATATCTGCAAAATTGTTCAAAGTTTTGCAGGGTCCTTGGGTGCTCTTTTCCCTTTACCAGAAAATGTTTATCCAATCAAGGAGTTTCTTATGTATCATTTCATGCGTTTCATATGCAGCAGCAGCAGCATCGAGGATCTGTTTGGACAAAGCCTTTTGTGTGCAAAGCTGCCACTGAAACTCATCAGCTGCAGATTTTAAAACGAGACGCTCAATGAACTCTACACAGAAATAGAAGTGAATCTCACAGAAAAGAAGAAAAAGCCCATTTTAAACAATTCCAAAAGAAACATTCCAATATCTTGACTCAGTTTGAAAATAATTAAGATAATCTGAAAACCAAGTTTAAAGTCTAAGCAGGAGAGAAACGTTCCCACTCCTAAGAGAAACAGCCTTGTGGGGGGCACTGATGTATAACACGAATTATAGTGCAATGGTGAACAATTCTGTTGTTACTGGGGTGTTAAAGTCTGTGTTACAGTTAATAGACAAACTCTACATTTTCACTCATTTGCAGTTTGCTTCCTTTCTTTTTCTCTTTCCTGGGGTCAGGGTACCAAACATCTCTGCTGTAAGTCCCTCCCAGCACACTGTTATACTTACCAACACTTCAAGGATATTTTGTTTAAAATATTCAGAAAAACAGTCCCTTGCATCCTTCCAGAAAGAAGCATCAGTCACTGGCAGTGGTTGAGCTCATGGCATCCCATCTCCAGCTGGATCCAAACCCTGAGAAGCAACAGCTGGAAAGAAAATCACAGGAAACTTCCACAGCCACTGCACATTATGGTTTCCCCCATGACACCACCTCATGGCAGGGAGTCATCATTCAGCACAAGCTGCCTCCAGTCATTTGTTAGCTTGTTCCTCCCCAATTGTACCCATCCTCCTACCATTTTGTTTATCCTTTGCATCCCTTGCTCTCCCACGGTCCTCCATTTCTGCTGATGTTCACATCACAAATGCACTTAGGAGACTGCATTTAAAAGTTATTACATCTGTAAATTCTTGGTGTCAGACCCTCAGCTGGTGTCATCCTTAGAGCTCTGTGCAAATTGATAGCTTTAAGGCCACTTAAGGCCCTGGAGGATATGAATCATAGAATCACAGAATCATTAAGGTTAGAAAAGACCACTAAGATCATCTAGTCCAGCTAACAACCCACCGCCACCATGCGTACTAACCATGTCCCTAAATTGCTGTTCTCAAGCTTATAGTGCAAGTTCTTTGAGATAGGGACTGTACTGCCAGTAATCAAACATATATCTAGATAGATAAAAAGGTGTTTGTGGAGTCTATCTGCAGCCTAAGTGTTTAGGAGAAAAAGCTTTTAGCCTTTGAAGTATGAGGCAGATGGCTAAGGAAAGAATTAAATAGGGGCATGTTTTAGTGGGCAATATTGGTGGTAGGTGGACAGTTGGACTGGATGATCTTAGAGTATTTCCAAACTTAATGATTCCATGATTCTATGAAATGCAGCCCCCAGTAATGTCGTGTGTGATTTGGGATTTTAAAAGGCTTAATGTTAGAAACATAAGGAGGCTGAACAGGCCCTGCACCTCTGTGCTCTGACAAACAGAGCCAACACTGCCATGAGAGGGAGATGCTCAGTGGGGTGGATGGCACCGCACAGTCCTCTGAGAGGTAAGGGCTGAATGTCTGCTGCTCTTGCTGCTCAAGGCATACCTCTCGCAAAACAGAAATGTGCTATGGCACAGAATAAAAGCCCTTATTTGGTTTTAATCTGCTGGAACATCAGTAATTGGCAACAGCAAAGGAGAAAAGATCAAGAAAAATATACTGTAGGCTGTGTCAGATAGCTGTGACACTACTCATTATTTCTCCACTTAAAAACAACTGAAGTATAGGGTTCAGATTTTCTTGCTTTACTCAGAAGTAATTTCCCCGATGATGAATTTTGCCTTTCCATTTACTCCCCTTTGGTGTGAATCTCCTATGACAGACCAGTGCAGCCTTCATTGGGATCTGAAGGGACTGAATGAAGGGCTCTCGTTGTTTCCCTCCTCTCCATCACTGTTCTCTCTCTTGCTTTGTTTCTCTTTGATTTGAAAAAGAAAAATCACACCGTCAGTGATATGCCAACACGAGATTCACTTTACTGCCCACCCTCTGGAATTGCAATGAAATTGTGAAGTCGGTCTTCAATGATATTTGATTGATGGCCTTTGAAGGTGGGATAAAAAAGTCAATAAAGTCTCATTTCTTACGAATGCCTTCGCCACTGCTTTTTCATATTTGCCCTGTGGGATGTTTGGCAATTTTTCACACAGCACATAACCAAGTTGACTTATCACATGCAGTTCTTTAAAATAACACTGGAGGAATTCAAGGATTTTACTTAGCACATATTGTGAAGAAATACATCACAGCTCTGTCTGCATTAGCTATAATCCCCTAATAACCCAATGAGTCTCTTCAGCTGCAGCTGGAAATTAAACCGAAGTTATTTAGGCAATAATTAAGGCTTTAATAATAATGGAATTTCACTTGGAATTCTTTTTGAGAAAATCATTCTTTAAGAACCTCCTTGCAGACCAGCACTATCTGAGGCCATGCAAACATCTCACGGAGGCACTGAGAGAGGTATGCTGCTCCCTCTCAGTTCTGGGCCTGCTGGAGGGATTGGCTGCTGTTTACTGTGATACATGCTGGGGAAGAGATGGCCTGCAGGACATCAGAGCATGATCAGCCTCTGCCCTTTGAATTGCATGAAATCAGAGCCTCCTGGACCTCACCAATTGTTTTCTGGCATTATCCTAACAAAAGTAATTATCCTAATTGCTCACTTGAAGCATTCCAGGTGCTGACAATAGGTGTGTCCTATAAACGGTGGACCAGGTCCAGAGAAAAGCAGTGAAGCTGGGAGGGGTCTGGAGCACAAGTCTGATGGGGAGCAGCTGAAGGAGCTAGAACTGTTCAGTCTGGAGAAGAGGAGGCTCAGGGGAGGCCTTATCGCTCTGTACAGCTGCCTGAAGGGAGGCTGTGGTGAGGTGGGGTCAGCCTCTTCTCCCATTTAACAGCAATAGGATGAGAGGGAATGGCCTCAAGTTGTGTCAGAAGAGGTTCAGGTTGAATATTAGGAAAAATGTCATCTCAGAAAGAGTGATGAGGTATTGGAAGGGGCTGCCTCAGAGCAGTTGTGGAGTCACTGTCCCTGAAGGTGTTACAGAACTGTGGAGATGTGGCACTGAGGGACGTGGTTAGTGGGCGTGGTGGGGATGGGCTGATGGTTGGACCTGGTGATCTTAGAGGTCTTTCCGATCTGGTTCTGTGATTCCATGTGCTTAATGGAGCTGGTTACAATGCAAGGGGTTATCCACATCCATTGGAGAACACCTGGTCCAGGGGGCGAGACATTGCCAGCTTGCAGAACTTGGTAATGTGCTCACTCCTCCAAATGGCTGCCTTCTGCCAAAGCCCTGAGCATGTGGGAAGGACACCTGGATCCACCCTAAGATCCTAAGCAGAAGGAATGGGCTTTGCACCAGCAACAGTGTGGAAGGGGTGTCTGGACAGAGTAATAAGCAGCGGTAGGTGGGGAAGCTGGAGGAGTGAAAAACTCCCTGCCTGTATGCTGTAGTGTAGCATGGGGAAGGCCCACATGTATGTTGCAGTGTAGCATGGCCCACAGCCCTCAGTTTCCCTGTCCATTTCTGTCAGGATGCACTAGGGCTCCCATCTGAATCCAGAGTAATTACCTTGCTGCTGGTGACCAAGTAATGCGCTTCTATCTTGCTGGGGAGTCCCTGTCTGGGACAAAATTTATGAGTTCCTAATTAAAGTCCAGGATTGTGTGACATGAGCCCTGTCAGCTTGTTCTTGCTTCTTTCCATGTTATGTCGCTGCCAGTGGGATCCAGTACAACAATCGAGATCCTAATCTGAATTTTATTCCTTATGGAGATTTCAGGACACTGCATATCTTCAAGAATATATAACTTCATATAACTGGCAGTGCTCTGATGTGAGTCAGTCTGTGAATCACAAGAGATAAAATCAGAAACCAAACTAAACTGTGCTCTATTCTTCAACCACACGGAGTTATTTTTCTGTCTGATCAAATGAATTTATTCTTTTATTTCACTACTTTTCCCCTTCCCTCTACCAATTCTTAATTGTCCCTGCTTGGAGCACATCCTGCCCCAAGTGTCCATGCCAGGGCATCCCCCATATCCCCAGCTAATGCGACCCAGTAGTACAGGACAGGAGGTGATGTGCAGGCAGGGCCAGAGGGATGCTCCCAAAACGCATCACATGTTTTTCTCTCCCACATGTTGCAATGCTGTCCAGAAGGGTTTGCCCACAAGTGCTTCAAAATCTCTCTATTCATCTCTCTCAGGATGAGCTATCTGACATACGAGCAGTCCTATCCATTTGATAGACACAGATGTCCAGGTAGAGAACAATCACAGAATCACAGGATGGTAGAGGTAGGAAGGGAGCAGGGACACCCAGAGCAGGGTGCCCAAAGCAATGACCAGGTAGCTTTGGAAGGTCTCCAAGGAGGCACCCCACAGCCTCTGGGCAGCCTGTGCCAGTGCTCCACCACCTGCACAAAAGTGCTTCTTGGTGTTAAGAGGGAACCCCCCTGTGTTTCAGCTAGTACCCAAGGCCTCTTGTCCTGTCACTGGGCACCACTGACAGAACCCGGCCCCTTCCTCTTGGCATCCTCCCTTCAGGTATTTACACACTGATGAGTTCTCCTGAGCCTCCTCCTGCTCCAGCTGAGCAGTTCCAGCTCTCAGCCTCCCCTCACAGCAGAGGTGCACTAGGCTCTTCAGCATCTCGATGGCCCTCAGTTGGGCTCCCTCCAGTACGTGCAAGTCTCTCTGGTACTGGGGGGCCAGCACTCCAGCTGCAGCCTCACCAACTTTCAGTATAGGGGAAAGATCACCTCCCTTAAGCTGCTGGCCATACTTTGCCCAATGCACCCACAAATACCACTAGCCAACATACCAGTCAGGGCATGCTGCTGGCTCATGTACAACTTGGTGTCCACCAGGACCCCCAGGGCTATTTCTGCAGAGCCACTTTCCAGCTGGGTGTCCCCATGTCTAGGTGCCTGAGGCTGCGGCTGCAGAGGAGCAGAGGAGGTGGTCACAGCCTCCACAGCCTCACATCAGGCAGTCCCGGTGAGCCAGGGACGGTGCAGCCAAGAGCCTAAAGCCAAGGTGAGAAACCAGTGCTGTGTGGGAGGTGGAATTTCCATCTTGCAGGGAATTCCCCGGTTTTGCAGCAGGCTTTTAGTCTGCGTTGGATGGAAACCAACAAGCTCTGGCAATTCCTATCAAACGAAACTTTCCAAAGATGAGCAGATCCTTTGATGCCTGTCAAAGTGTTTGTTGTCATTTCAACAACTGACAAGGCTTTTTTACATAAAATGAATTTCAGAACAACACACTGCCTCGCAAAAAAACTAAGCCAAGCATTTCGCTTTGGAAGGGCTGAAGCAAAATACTTTATTACTTTCGTGCAATGCTTCCTTCCAGGCTTCCAGGATCTTATTTGAAAAATATTTAGAAGATGTTCCTTTAAAAAATGTCCCATAATATGATATGTTCTCCTGGAAAAAAAGGGTGATCTGTCCACTGCATTACTCTTGCTAAGAAATGGAAGCAATTTTATTGCTTCTGCAGCCACAAGCCACCCACACTACGTCCTGAAAGTTCAAAAAACACCACCA
Organism: Pavo muticus; assembly: GCA_016647715.1. Lineage (NCBI taxonomy): Eukaryota > Metazoa > Chordata > Aves > Galliformes > Phasianidae > Pavo > Pavo muticus. The sequence continues at coordinate 232,100 of JACDJE010000388.1, forward strand.
TGTAACTCAAAAAAATCCTTTTTCCTTTCTCCCAGATTTTCTTGAGTACGAAGTAAGATGAGATGATTTGCAGGACAGGGAATGCACTTCATTCTGTCACATTTAGTCGTCCAAGGTCCCATCTGGAATGCGAGATGTGCAGCCTGCACCAATGGATGTGAATTTCTGCTTCGGTCTGGCAAATGTAATACACCTGTGTTCTCTGGTGACACGTTAATTTGCATCCATTTGTTCGTGATAGCTGCACCTTTCCATCTGCCTCCATGGTTATGTGGGCCCAGGAGGCAGTGCAAGACACCCTGCCAAAGGATGAGCACTCCTTCAACAACGTAAATCAAAGCTAGTGCTTTCTTTCTTGCCCAGATTTGTTATTTCAACTAAGTCAATCCCATCTGAATTCCTGACAGCCAACTATCCTCATCTGCATAAAGAACGTGTTCTATGTGTACGAGAAGAGTGATGAGATCCCTCCTTTGTATAGCTGTGCTTTCCATTTTGTGTCTGCACTAACTGCTTCCGTTCATTTAATTATTCATTTAATATCCGCCACCTCTTTGCTGCTACCTGAAGTGTACTTCAAAGCAACAAAACATGAGCTGGCTGCACACAAATTTCAATGTAAATCAAAGCAAAGAGGAAACTCAGAAAGCCATCATCAAACTGCTGCACAGTAAAGCTTCCCAAAACGTCCTCCTTCCGAGCAGGCAGCTGTGGTGCCTGTGGTTTATCCCTGCTTCAGAGGCACAGTTTAGTTCTAGGAGGGACACAGAAGTGCCAACTTACCGTGGGGCTCCCCAGCATGCCGACCGTTGCCTGGACCCACTTCCTTCCTCCTGCTTCTTATGTAGGTGCCTGAATCCCAAAGTCACATACATGCTGTTGGGAGGAACCTTTGGAGGCCACCTGGTCCAACTCCTGCTCAAGCAGAGACACCTGTAACAGGTTGGCCCGGACCACGCCCAGATGGGTTCTGAATGTTTCCAAGGAGAAAGACCCCACAACCTCTGTGGCTGTAGACCAGAGACACAACCAGACTAACTGCAAACCTCTCTGAGAGCTCTGGAGAATCCAGCTGTCGCATGCTTTAATAAAATAACCCAAGCCATCCATGAATTGTATACCCTGAGTGCACGTGTCATTGAGACTGCATGCTGTTGGCCTGGCCAAGACTAGAAGCTGCAGGAGAATGCTAGACACTCACTTTCCAGCCCTTCCATGGCAGGACCTGACCATGGGCTGCTCCGAGTTCTTCGGTTAAGTCAAGTCAATTCACGGTTTAACCCTTCAATTAATTAATAGAACCAAGGAAGTTGTAATGGATTTCTTTGTTTTCATTCCTACTCCATCAGCACAGTAAAGAGGCTCCTTTCTACCCTGCTGGACTTGGAGTTGCTCCACTTGTCTCCAAACAGTTTAGCTTATTTGTTCTCTTGACTCTGCCTGCCCAACACTCAGCATTTTTCTGTTTCCAGTGCCTTGTAATCTGATGTGTGTTTCTGCACAGGGAATCCTTGAGGGGCCATTCCTGAAGCGTGTCCAACTTTTCAGTAGCAGGGCACTTTCTTCTCCTGGCTGTTTCCCATCTTTTATTTTCTGCAGCTCTGGCCTTCACAGCATTCTTTCCAGCCAGCTCACTTCCACACTCTCCATCGCTGCCTTTTCTCATGTTCCAGCGCCCTTACCCGCTCAGCACTGTGGTCTCACATGTGCCCATCCCTGGCTTCAGCAGTACGTAGGGAGCACAGAATCATAAAATCACCAAGATCTCCAAGATCATCCAGTCCAACCATCCACTTAAATACTTCCCCAGTACACCATATCCCTTAGTGCATCTAAATGATTTTTTAACACCTCCAGGGACGGTGAGTCCAACACCTCCCTGGGCAGCCCATTCCAGTACCTGACCGCTCTTTCAGAGAAGAAATATTTCCTAACATCCAACCTGAATCTCCTCTGGTGCAACTTGAGGCTATTCCCCCCTGTCCATTCACTAGTTATGTGGGAGAAGAGGCTGACCTCCACCTCACCACACCCTCCTTCCAGGCAGTTGTAGAGAGCGATAAGGTCTACCCTGAGCCTCCTCTTCTCCAGACAAAATAATCCGACTTCTCTCAGCTGCTCCCTGCAAGACTTGTGCTTCAGACCCCTCACCAACTTTGTTGCCTTACTCTGGACACAATCCAGGCTTTGATGTCTTTCTTGTAGCTATGGGCCCAAAACTGAGCGCAGTACTCAAGGTGCAGCCTCACCAGAGCTGAGTACAGGGCGATAATCACGTCCCTGCTCCTGCTGGGAACACTATTTCTGATACAAGCCAGGATGCCATTGGCCTTCTTGACCACCTGGGCACAATTCTGTCCCATTTTCAACCAAGCATCAACCAATGCCCCCTGGTCTGTTTCTTCTACAGTCTTCCAGCCACCTTGCCCCAAGCCTGTAGCACCACTTGGGGTTGTGGCTGAAGTGCAGGACCCGGCACTTGGTCTTACTGAACTCCATCCCACTGGCCTCAGCCCAGCGATCCAGCCTGTCCCTATCTATCTGTAGGGCTTTCCTATCCCCAGGCAGATTGACACTTCCTCCCAGCTTGGTCTCATCTGCAAATTTACCGAGGGTGCACTCAATTCTCTTGTCAGGTTATCAGTGAGGGTATTAAACAGGATGGGCCCCAATACTGATCCCTGGGGAACACCACTCATGACCAGTTTCTGGTTGGATTTAACTTCATTCACCACCACTCTCTAGGCCCAGCCCTCTAGACCTCCAGCATCCTCCAGCCTTGCAGTTTCTAGCCCAGTGCTAGTTTCAAAACACTGTTTGATTTTCAGAGTCTGCAAAATTTCCAGCTGATCCTCGTTTTTCATCTCTGTGGGGAGAGATGAAAAGAGAAAGATACGGAACTGAAGCATGGACTAATCAGTGGATAAGGAATTGACTGGATTGCTGTATCCACAGTGACATGGTCAGTGTCCAAGTGGAGATCAATGAAAACTGGTGTCCCTCTGGAATCCAGACTGCTTAATACCTTTATTAAAGGGAGACTGAGTGCACCCTCAGCAAGTTTGTTGATGACACCAAGCTGTGTGCTGCAGTTGATGTGACAGAAGAAGAGGTGCCATCCAGAGAGACCTGGACAGGCTTGAAAAGCAGACCCACATGAGCCCAAGGAAGTTCAACAAGAGCAAGCGCAAGGTGTTCCACTTGGGTCAGGGTAGTCCCAAACATGAATATTAGCTGGGGATATGTGCTGGTTCTCTTTACAAACTTTTTGTTCTTTCACTCCCACCTCATCAGTTTTTTGCTATAGACCTTCTTTCTTCAATGATATAAGGTCAAGATGAGAACAGAGCGGGGAAAATCATAATGAATAATGTATGTGGCAAGCTCCTTTGTACATCATCGCATACCCATGAACAGCTTGTCTCTCCCTGGTCTGCACCCAGCCCTAGACATACTTAAGAAGTCTATTAATCACATTTCATTATTTACTTACAGGGAATTCAAACCCTGCAGTGGCCCAGCCTAGGTGTTCCCAGTCTTGGGGCTGGCCAGCAGCTCCTGTGCTGGTGGATGGGCGATGTTCCTTGCTCTACTGGAAGGGGCAGGTGAGCTGTTGACTGGGGGACAACAGCTTGCTTCCCACATGCTTGCAGAGGCAGCTTGACCATGAACAAGTACACCAACGAAATTCAGTCACACGAATATGTGTAGACTGCAGCTTTGAGGTGTCTGGGGGGGCTGCTGGTGGCATGCAGTTGGCAGCTGTCAGATGGCGCCCAGCACAGGCAAACTCCTTGTATAAGCTTCTCACTAAGGAGCATCGTGGGCTCGAAGGTAATTTTGAAATCTAATTTCAGCATCGGTTGAGTGAGTAGGAAGGCTGTCAGGAAGCTGAATAGCATAGGAAGGCCTCTGACTCTCAGAAATGTCAAGGATTAATCAGGGACACCTGTGCATGAGACACTAGCTTCTGAGTAATCCTTTTAATGAAAAATGATTACGTAAAGTAATTCCAGCCCTTCCTCCACTCATAGCCCTGGTCACAATTCAAAGACAGAGAAAGGGAGAAAATGCAAGTCGAAGAGCTCTGCGCATTACTAATGGGTCTCCCTCCTTCCCTGCAGGGACCCCGCTATCTCACTTCTAGTTCCCCTACCAGTGGCAGTGATGACGAACAAGAGGAAGGAACCCACTGACCCAAACCAAAGCCCATTACAGTAAATGGAAGTTGCTCATCGATCTCTTCAGTCCTTCTTCCCACAGCACAGTGAGAGCCAGCAGCAGCATGGCTGCTTAGGAAATATTTGGGTCAAGGAGGTCTTCCAAGGCCACAAACCTGGATTTTTTTGGCAAATCTGCATCTTGTTTAGAGGGATGACCAAATTACAACTCAGCAATCTTTATGCCCTTGAAAACTGTTTAAGCTACTAAGGGAGCTTTTCAAGGTTATTTTTTAATAAAAGTATGACTGCCCAATATTAAACATTTCTTATGCCCATAAAACCAGCGACGTGGCAAAGCAAACCCATGGTAACATCGAGATGTGCTCCCCCCTGCAGCCTCACCGTGCGGCTTATGGTGCTTGAAGATAGAATATGTAGAGCACGTCAATTTATGAGATCGGGAATACTTTCAGGCTATCTCAGGAAGATGCTTTTAAAGCCAGTGTGCGTGTTTAAAGGACCAGAAAGATAGGATTTACCGTTAGCTGTTCAAAATAGCTAATGGAAAGGCAGAGGGACCAGAGTCCCCATCTCTCACCAGGCTGGGTCCCAAACCCCAACCTGCCCACCCCATTTGGTTAGGAGTGGTCAACGACATCAGAAGGGGACAGGCAGACATAGATGGCTGGCTGGTAAGACAGCTTTTTCTGAAATACAGGCTAAAATTAAGATTCTGTGCTCCAGCAGCAGTGATTTCTGTGGTGGCATGAATAGGCAGCACTAGGGCTTGCTGCAGTCCCTGCGTGACGGAGAGCGAAAGGTCAAGTGCTACACGTACATGGCAGTAACATCTGCTTGTAGCACAGGCTTCCTCATTTCCACAGCTGACAAAGAAATCCATCCTAGAGCACAGAAGAAGAGTCACAGACAATGGCTGGGAAAGCTTTTTCCCATAAATACAGCCTTGTGGTTTCTCATACTGCTGGTTGTGGTGTCCTGGGAGCCTCATGGAGTCACCACCAGGGCCAGCAGTACCTTCATCCATGCAATGCTAGGGCCAACCCCATCAATGCTCATTCTTTTCCAGCATCCTGAAATAAAACGGTTTATCCTTATTTAGCTCACAGAACACCTTTCTGCTCTTCTGTGTCTGTTGGAGTGGCTCTCTGAGCAGCAGAAGCAGACAACACCCCATCCCCTTCACCCCAAGGAGGACCCATCCCAACCCTTGTTTGTGCTGGACTCCTCCAGGAACCCCAGCGCTTTTTGCTTCTCAGAGCTCAGCTGCAGCTCCACTGCACACACACATAAATCTCCTTAAAGTGAGCTTTAAAAATAGATGAACAAAACCCAGAGGTAGTTCTGCAGGCAGGGACGGGGCTCAGCACCGGCTCACAGCTTCCCTGCAGCTGACACACACGGCACTGCCTGCAGCTTTTGCCCATTTCTGTTTCCCATTGCAGCCCTGTGACATGGCACTCTGTGCAGGGAGCAGCAGGGGCTGCGTCCCCCCTGCCATCCCATCCAGTGGTGCAAGGTGACCACGGGCATCCAAGGTCTGACTTGGAGCAGACTCTGCCAGTATTACATCACCATAGAGGAACTTATTTTTTTTTGCAGGTGAGCATGACACATCACAGGATGGATCTCCCCTTTCCCTTGTTTATAGCGGATGAGCCCCATACTGTACCCCCCACACCTGGTCCCTGCTCTGCCTGGCTCCATGCCTCAGCTCCCCTTTGGCCATGTTCACACGGGCTGCTGGCCTTGCTGTAAATGAGAAGGTGAAAGCTCTCCAAGTACAATGGCTTTGACCACCAGCCACACACCCACCAGCAGCCAAGACATGGCTTGGGAGCCTTTCTCCTCCTTCTCCTCCCCAGGACACAGCTCTGCTCTCCATCACAGCAGAGCCCCATGCGTGGGCTTTTCTTCCCCTCTGCAAGGCTTGCAGGCTGGGGACAAGGACAGACAAATAACTGGCTTTTGTACCTGGGATTCGGCAATGTCACTCAATAGTGCTGCTTAAAGTGGGGCAATTTTAAATGGATTTTTTTTCTATTTTTTTTTTTCCAGAATTAAGAAAGCATTTAGAAATAAATACAGACCCATACCATGATGCTGGGGCTGATATATGCAAGAGAAGTAAGCAATGCATCAAACTCTATTTTGTAGTTCTGAGACTGGAAGGCACTCAGGCAGTCTGTGCTCAGACCAAGGCAAGCAGCGAGATCTGGCCATGCTGCTCAGGGTGCAGCTGGGCCATGACTACCCCTAGGGGCAGAGGGACAGGGCCGCTGCCCTGGGCAGCCCTGCTGAAATTGAGGTCAGTAACATCCCTTGCTCTGCCTCCATCCACAAGCTCAGTCATTGCCAATCAGGCAATCAGGAATGATTTCCCCTTGGTACATCCATGCTGTTTTGTCATCTTCTCTTCCTCTGTGCACCCAGAAATGTGTTCCCAGAGAGGTCACTCCATGCATTTCACAGGACCAAGGAAGGGTGACCAGTCTGGAGCTGCCAGATCATCCCTTTGGCCTGTTTTTGAGGATGCATGCAACGCTTGCTTTCCTCCCTATGGCAGAGACATCACACAAGCTCCATGACCTTGCAAAAACCAGCACAGCTGTCACCCCCCAGTGTGCACCTACAGACTGGAGGTGCGTAGTGTTACACCCACCTGAGTGTGGTGGCAAGTCTTCCCAACCTCTTACCTTATGCCCTTTGGTTCCAATAGCAACAGAAAATAAACTCACGGCAGTACTGCAAATGGGGTCTCTATGAAATACAGTTCAAAGCAAGTCCCAGCTGAGGGGAGCAGCCAGGGCACTGCCCCCAGCTGCTGTCCTTGTGATGGAGGAGCAGGAGAGACTCAGCTTCTCCCACAGGCACAGCAAAGGGTTTTTGCATTCTGTCTGAGGGCAAATTGAACATGAGTGTGCCCAGGCAGCCAGGAAGGGCAACCGTATCCTAGGGTGCATCACACATGGCACTGCTGACAAGCTGAGGGAAGGGACTGTGCCGCTCCGCTCGGCACAGCCTCAACTCAAGCATTGCTCTTATTGGCTCTTGGCCAGGTCAGAGAGGAGCCACCACCTCTGCTGCCATCATCGGCCTCATCCATCCACATCTCCAACAGAGTTGCTCTTCTCCCTGGCAGCACTTCTTAATGCAAAGCTACCTGCAATAGTAGGAATAGCACTTCCATCAAGAAATATGCTGAAGAACTGCTGTTCTAGAGGATTATCAGATGTCAGCATTCATCAGCTGTATTTAATTTAATTTAATATCACCCCAACACTACACTCTGCGCCATCTCCGAGCGTGGGGAGCAGCAGTATTTACAAGCAGCCAGTGCCTCTGATCCTGATATCTAGGCACCGCATCACCTCTCTCTCATCCTTTTCCCTTCCCCTTCACTCACTGCACTACCTCCTGCATTGCAAAGAGGGATCCTACAGCAATTTTGCTTCATAGCAACAAAGTGCATGATCTTTTTACTGCTCCACTTCTGCTTAGCTTCTGCTAGAACCACTTCTGAGATATTTGTCCAAGCAGCTCAATTAGGGATTCAGCACACCTTCAGTTTAAGTCTCGCTATGCACATATATGCAGAGAGCCTCAAACCAGGCAGATGCTGAGTCCTGGCTGCCTCTCGCTGGTTCCAGCATGTCTGGGGCTGGTGCAAGGCTAGAGGCACACGAGGGCTATCACATTTCACCATCCTGTCTTCTCACTCAGCAGGCAGTAAGCCCCAGTCCATCCTTCTGCAGCTCCCGCTACCTGTCCCCAGGTCTGGCAAGTCAGGGAGCATCCAAAGCTACAAGGGTCCACTAAGTTCTCGCGCCCTGAAATTTTCATATGAAAGAGCATCTCCTATCTTGTTCTCCCACACATATCCCAGATGTGACAACAGTGAGGTCTTGGAGGCACAGCAATGGAACCACTCACATTTAAATACCTCTCAGCAGCTGAGATGGTGTGCTGTGCATCAGATGCCAGTTACGCTGTGCTCTCAGGAGCTTCATGATGTCAAGACTTGTGTTTTCTCTGACCCGTAAGCACAAAAGTGATTTTTGTCTCCATTTTTCTACCCGAGGGAGGGGGGTAGCTCCAGGCTCTGGCACCAGAGGAACACAACAGGCTTCCAGCAGCAGCTGCCCATGGCTCTAGGGTGGGTGCCGGGAAGCTCCATGGGTGCTTTCTGCTGGCCAACTCATGCCAGGAGGAGGAGTGAAGAAGGTTCTTTACCATTAAGTAAAGCCCTGGTGGGAAGCCCAAGTGACCTCAGTCTCACAGGTGACAGCAGCAGTGACCTGTGTTGCTCCAGCAGTTCTCTGAGGACAGGGCTGGCTTAGAGCATCCCAGTGGCATGGCTTCACCTCCTAGCAGCCAATCAAAGAATGGTTTTGTCATCACGATCACAAGGGTGAAAGTGCACTGACAGCAGAGCAGCCCCCAGGGAAATCCTGGGGCTTAGATGCAGATGGTTACAGAGGCCCACTGCATCCACACCGGTGATGTTTTCCAGCCCTTGGTGTGGATTTGGATGAACAGAGCAGGTGTCCCGTGGTGATCTCTGCAGCCTGCAGCCTGAAGTACCAGGCAGCAGGAAATCAATGATGGAAGCTGGAAAGCATTCATGGAGAAATAAGAGACGGTCTCAGAGGATGAGAAGGCAGACTTCCTTTGCTGGATGCTTGCTGACTTTCCATGTCAGTATCTCACCACGCTTTAATCCCGTACCAGGGTGCACAGCCATGATGCCAGCTTCTCCTGGAGCTGGGCTGCAGGCTCCCTGCCAGCTCTGCTAACTGCTACAGCCACAGCAGTACCAGGGGTGAGCAATTCCTATTGCTCACACGAGTTGCAGAAACTAAGGAACTAAAGCCCAGTCACTCCTTAATTTAGCCAGCACAAGAGATGCAGTAGCACAAAAGCACCAATACGCACTTCCCTGTCTTGGATCATCAGTATCAATAGATATCAATAGATGAAAGACAGCGTGAAAGGAAATGGTTCCATGTTTCATCCCTGTATCCTGCGTCTATCCAAACAAAATAGTAATTGCAGTGTATTTTCTGGTAGAAGAGTCAAAATGTTTACTGCCTACAAATTCAGAGTTCTCTGAACTGGTAACAGCAGGGTGCTTTGATCCTTCTCTGCAGTCTCAGAAGAGACATTAACTGCTACCCTAAAGAAGAACACTTCACGTTCTCAGCCATCTAACCACAGTAACTTATGGCCTCGAATTTGCTCCAAGAAAGCACCAACATCACCTTAACTCTGAGGTGAGTTTGTCAAGATAAATTCTTACCACAACATAGGATACCTCGGTCTGTAACAGGCTAGGGCTCATATTATGCTGTTGCTTGCACATAATGGAGATGGTGATGTGCTGGAAGTGTTCTTCCCCCTCTAAGAGCAGAGCTCTCACTAAGTCAGTGTAATGGCTGGAGGACAAAAATTAATACCTCGCTGAAAAAGAGGTTTATCAGTGATCACAACTGCTCTGAAATTTCTTACTGTGCTTATAATGACCCATCCTTTTAAACCCTGCTCAGCTTCTCTCTAAAGTTATTTCTGGAGAAAGTCAGTTCCACTGGTTTCAAGAAAAATATTCCTGTCACAACTGAATGCCATCTCTACTTTAAAGAGGAATTTAAAAACTGGGCCACAAGACTGAGGCAAAAGCAGACACTCTCCATCTGCTTTCCTCCTTGCTCATCACCATCGTAGACATCTTAACCTCCCATTCTCTTCAATATCTCCAATACTTCTGCTGTCTGATCATTTTTGTTACCATTTCCCAAACCCTATGGAACTTGCAGTACAAAGCATTTGCCGTGATGCCCAGAACTCAGCTCCTCAATGATTCAGGTAACTGCAAAATTACCAGCTGTGCAAGTTACTCTGCCTTACCATAGAATCAAAGAATCACTAAGGTTGGAAAAGACCCACAGGATCATCCAGTCCAACCATTCACCCATCACCAATGGTTCTCGCTAAACCGTGTCCCTCAACACAACATCCAAATGTTCCTTGAACACCTCCAGGGTCGGTGACTCCACCACCTCTCTGGGCAGCCCATTCCAGTGCCTGACCACCCTTTCAGAGAAGTAGTATTTCCTAACATCCAGCCTGAACCTTCCCTGGCGCAGCTTGAAGCCATTCCCTCTAGTCCTATAACTAGTCACACGAGAGAAGAGGCCGACCCCCAGCTCACTACAACCTCCCTTCAGGTAGTTATAGAGAGCAATAAGGTCTCCCCTGAGCCTCCTCTTCTCAAGACTGAACAATCCCAGCTCCATCAGCCGCTCCTCATAAGACCTGTGCTCCAGACCCCTAAACAGCTTTGTTGCCCTTCTATGAACACAATCCAGGGCCTCAATGTCTTTCTTACAGAGAGGGGCCCAAAACTGGACATAGTACTCGAGGTGCGGCCTTACCAGTGCAGGTGCGGCCTCACCAGTGCAAGGCCTCACCAGTGTTAGGCCTTCTCTAACCATGCCTTACTTTACATACAACATTGAACTTGACTTCTCACTGTGATCCATTTAACACACTTGGTAGCATACAGCTGAACTTTCCAGATTTTTCTGTAAGCTTCATATTAATAGCCTTCACAATTTCCTACTTCACTGCTCATTCCTTTATCGTTTAAAAAAACAGTAAAAGAGAATCACAACTACAGAGAAAAACAGAGAATAAAGTTGTTTTGTTTTTTTTTTTCCCCAGATTTTAGTATCGTATAATAAATTGGTAAACAAATTGGTTACTGCATTGTAGGACATATACATGGCACAGGACGACTGTTTCTGGCAAGCATGCTACTACAGCATGAGGACTTTAACCGGTTGTTATCATGAACCATGTATTATTGCCAGCCTCCTGCCTCTCATTGGGCTCTGAAATAAAACTTGATTCTCACAAATTATGGTCAAGACTCAGAATCTAGAACACAGCTACCCCAGAAGAAATAAAGGAGATAAGAATTCTTTACGGCTCTTCAAAGATCTTGTATTTCCTCCAACTTAATTACAGAAGTTCCATCAGTTTCAATAGCACAACTGTTAATGTTCTAAACATCAATTCTGATAGGACATGTAACCTAAAATCTGCTTAAGCTTATCCATTTAATTAGTATAATATTAGTGAGTTTTAGAGAGGAGCACATCCATCTTCTGCTTGGCTTCTTGAAGAAAGATTTGTAAAATGGATCTTACTAGAGCACACACTGAACCACAAAGCACGCAGCATTCACTTCCCCAAAGATCAGCAGCAAAAGCTCCTTCCTGACTCTCAGCCAGCCTAGGAATAGCTGCCTTCCTTCCTATCTACAAGGGAAGAAAAAAGGCTCTTCAGAGTGCCATATATTTTTCTTCTAAATTCAGTCACTGCACCTCCGGTTGTAAAGGCAGTGTGCTAAGGAAGTACATTTAGATCACCACTGGGTTAACAGCAACACCGCACACTAGCACAACCAAACCCAACCAAGGAAAAAACCAACCAGTGGCCACGCTTTCTCCCTCCAGCAGCTAAACAAGTCCCTAAGGCTGCTGAAACAGTTATATCACACCATCATTTAAGAAAGCAGAAGTTATAAGGGTACTTTCATCACTATCAGGCATAATTCCTCACATGTGCTAATACTGATTTACAACTGATAGCACACGTGGTGGTGTGGGAGATAGATGTGATCCCTCCGTGACATTTCAGAATATAAAGGGTTCTGATTCATCCTCTCCTCTCATCCTTAATGCCATCTATTAACTTATCCATTGGGAAAATATCATTTCTGTTCAACAGTGAGAATCAAATGTCAAGCGCTCTAATACATTACCACACTGCCCAACAGCCTGGCCCTGCAAAGATTTAGTCTTAATCTTTATGGTCTGCAAGTACTCTCTTGATTCCAATCAACAGAAGAGAAACACATGCATGAGCTTTAGCAAGGCAGAGCAATCTGGAATTAAGAACTGCCAGTTTTGTTTTGACAAATCCACAAGACAAAGCATCCAAGGAAAATGCACACATCTTTCAACAAGCCTCCTCCGTAGTTTTCCATTCATCTATCACCACGAAGTGCTGTAGAATGGACTGTGCTCTAAGAACTTGAATGAGAATTAAGGGAACAGTTCTATTTGGTTTCTGCAGGAGTTGCGTTTTGACAAGCTCACATTTTAAATGTCAGGCAGTATTTACAGATCTGCTTGGACAAGCACATACATTTTATTTGTCTCGACAAAAGGGAACCCTGCATACTTCACTATTCAAGCCTGCCAAATATTTTAACCAGAAGCTACTGGATTTTTATGTATTCATCATACAGTATTAAAGCACCTAGCTACTTTTTGAAAACATGCTTACCTTTCAGACATTTTCTAAAATCGAAGCATCTTAAAGACTTCTTTAACTAATAAAACACGTTCTGCCTCAGCCCATTTTTTTTTCTTGTGTTGTCATAACCAATTCCCAAAATACATAGATGGGCAACATTCTGGAAAAGGGAAGTTCTATCTTATAAATAAAGATGATAACGTGCCACTAGAGGCTTTCTTATGTCAATGTTTATCAAACTTTTTAATAAAACCTTTGGTTTCTTTATAGTTGCCTATCTAGCAACAACACTAAATTAAAAGGAATTCCCTCCCAAGTTCATTTAGGCAATGAACACAGAATGATGCCGTCAACTTAATTCCTAACACCAAAAGAGGCATGCATATGCTTTTCTTTAAGCCTAAAAGAGCTTACAGGATGAGCACATTAAGCTTCTGTGAGGCACACCAGAGTGAGACATGGTCGTACGTTCACAACTGCAACCATCCACGTTCGTATTCTAATCCAAGAAAGGCAAAAAACCAACCCCATGCCACTTACTTCTGTTCACAAAGTACACGGAACGAAGCTGCACAAGTCACCGCGTGCTTACCGTGAGAGCACACCCAAGGCCCTGCCCAGGAACTTGTTTGTGTGGTCACACAACAGGAATGTTCCTACCTTCCATTTAATTGTTTGGTGCCGACAACTGCATCCTCCTGCGAGGGGCTTAAGCGCTGTCACAGCACTGGTTTGAAGCGCTGAAAACAAAACTGAAGAGAGAAATTCCACTAACAGTTCTCAGTGTATGTTTTTCTTAAAACTCCTTATTTAGCTTCCAGATTATGAAGTATTATTAAAGTTAGCTACGGACCCGACCACAGCCCTTAAAGCACCACCAAAATGCACTACAATAGTTTTTTATTTAGTTTACAGGGGAGTCTATCAGTACAGGTTGCAGAAAGAAACTGTTTAGTGCTATTTACAATTTGTTTTAAAACTCTGCTCTATACAAATTTAATTCTGATCAGTATGAACAATATTTTTGTAAATCTACTGCATATAAAGCATTTCATCAAAGCAATAACAATGGATAAAATAACCAGATTACATTTGAATGATGCCAATCATTCGAAAAAAATGACTATATAGAACATCTGTAAGAGCTGTGGACACATAAGTACAGAACACAATGTCAACCTGTGACTTTGTTTGAAAGGCTAAAGCTATTTATATGGAATATTGTTCTATTATACTACACGCCAATCTATATTTAACTTCTATAGTTATGTACTTTATAAGATTTTTATTAAATATATTCTACACGTATTTGTAATTTCAGCCAGGAAGAATTCCTCCCCAGTGAAAAAAATATAAAATCTTTTATTTTTTTTTTTAATTTTTTTCATTTTTTTTTACAGATTTAGATGAAACTAGCTCATGCTTTAGTGCTGTGCAAATTTCTTTAGCATATCAACGTTTAAGTTATTGATATGAAATCAAAGAGTGGCATCCTTTTAATTATGTATGCCTTTAAAAATCAGCTTCCGATTTTAATACAATTGCAAGCACTAATACCAAATGCAGATTACATAAAGAAACAAAACTAGTACTATGGCAGAGGTTTTTCTTTTTGCTTTTTCAACTTTAATAATTCTTTTGAAGTCTCTAATGGGTAAGCATGACACTGGACACTAAGGTACAGATGAGAAAGTGACTGAAAAACACCAATTGTCAATATTCAAATACATAAAACTGATTAGTAGATGTTTTCTAACATTTATGCACAATAATAAAAGCCTATGAACTACAGGAAATTACCCCTCCCATATTAAGGCTAGGAAATGCACTCTCTGCACTTGTTTGTGCTGTCTGAATTAAGCACTCACCTAACGTACGAGATAAAGAGTGCACACAGTAACGAAAAAGATTAGTTTCATCAGCCCTCTACAGAGTGCTTTTAAATTACAGGCACATCGTTTTGTTTTTGTTTTAGTGAAAATATATGTAGTTAGAGTTGGTTTAGTTAGCATTCTGTGCCAGGTCGGCCACCACTCAGGTTGACTCAGGTAGAACTGACTTGAGTTTTTCCCTTGATTTGGCCATAAATGAGATTTACTTTCATTATAGATATACTATTTTCCAGTGTTGCATTATACATTGTAGGTTACTACTAGGTATCTCAAATATTGTTACAGGTTGTTGATGAGAAATATACTGTCAACCACACTTAGTGCAAACTGCATCTAGAAAGCTGGACTAGTTAGATCCGGTTAATAGAGATTTCTGTGGTAGCAAAATGATTCCTGCTAAGGAAAAGAACACATTAAGTTTTCCGGAGATCAAATTCCTTCAAGAACTGATGTACTGCAGGATTATTCAACAAACAAAAAGCAGGAATTTAAAAAAAAACAAAGAAAGTGTTCACAGATCTTTCTCTTTAAAAAAAGACTAACAAGACAGTGTTCGTGTAATATTTCAGTTCCATGGATTTACAGACAGGCTCTTCCTACAGGTGTTTGAAGCAAGGTAGGGCCTCTTCTATTCCAGCAGCATGAAAGACAAAGACTATATTACATCACACTTAGCAGGTAAAGCTAACAGGGTTTACAGGATTACACAGCAATTGCTTTCTCCAGTTTTTTCACGGTTCCTTTGACCTGCGGAGCAAGAAGAAAGTTTTGCTCAGAAAGTTTTGCTCAGAAGCTGTTTCTAAAAGGATTAAACTGTTCTCTGTGTGAATAGAGTATGCTTAAGAGAAGAATGTACTTTATTTTTATTTTTTTACTAAAAATAATGCGTATTTTTATTATCTACATGCAAACAGATCAGGAATATTTTTTAAACAACAAAAACTGATGTTTTGAAGGTTTGGCTAAGTTTCTACATTTTACGAAGATGCTAAAACAGAAAGGTAATTTCTTGGTCTTCTACAGACAACACATACAAAAATGTTCTATTACGTCACAAGACCACAAGACTTCTCTGCTGTGAAATACTTACAACGCCTGAGACACGATTACTTTGCCACATATTAGAATAAGAAACACTTCTAATGTACAGCTTACCTTGAGAATTTGGTTCTGGCAATGTCTCTCTAGCCACCAAATGCATCACTGTTGTTTTGCCAAAAGGAAGTTTTAATGCTGCAAAAGGAGAAAGGGAGATTTATAATACATTACAGTAATCTTTATCAATTGGAACCAACGTTGACCAGATTTGCACCTGTTCAGAAGCTCATATGTAAGCTTTGAGCTACTTACTAAAAAATGCATTCCTGGAAAAAGTTTTGTAGATTGCCATCTTAGGACATGATAATAACAACTTAAGCCATGGTGTTCTTAGGAATCATAAAATCATATCATAGAATCACAGAACGGCCTGGGTTGAAAAGGACCACAATGATCATCTAGTTCCAACCCCCCTGCTATGTGCAGGGTCGCAAGTCACCAGACCAGGCTGCCCAGAGCCACATCCAGCCTGGCCCTGAATGCCTCCAGGGATGGGGCATCCACAACCTCCTTGGGCAACCTGTTCCAGTGCGTCACCACCCTCTGTGTGAATAACTTCCTCCCAATATCTAACCTAAACCTCCTCTGTCTCAGTTGAAGACCATTCCCCCTTGTCCTATCACTATCCACCCTCGTAAACAGCCATTCCCCTTCCTGTTTATACACTCCCTTCAAATATTGGAAGGCCACAGTGAGGTCTCCCCAGAGCCTTCTCTTCTCCAAGCTAAACAAGCCCAGTTCCCTCAACCTTTCCTCGTAGGAGAGGTGCTCCAGCCCCCTGATATTCTTTGTAAGAAGTTTAGCTGTCCTCTTCCGAGTGAAAGAGGAAGGCCAAGACTCAAGCACTAAGTGCCCTTTATTCATAAAGATGGGAAAAATGGCTACTTCAGCCACTACACTGTTAGTGCTGAGACATTCAAAATACCAGCCACCACTGCAAAACTCATTCTCCTAAAATATACTTACATCCACGATGTGGATTTCTGAGATACAAAGTGTCTGCATCTTACTTTTTAATATTGAAGTGTGACGTCACTGCATGTGCAAAGCATCAAATTTAGAACACTTCAAATCAGATAAGCTACTCCTCATAGTGCTGCCTATGTGGGCCTTATTAACAAGTTCAACAATTCATTCTGCTTGCTGTTGAAACGAACATTTTTTTCACACTCTGATTTAAATATACCAGTGCAATGCTGCATTAGGGATTTATCACTGCAGTACAATACTTACCAAGGCTTCTATTCCCCTTCAAATCAAAATATTCACTACTGTTCATTGTGTTTAACAAGTTCTCACTGTTAGGTTCAGTATTAAGAACTTTTTTATCTTTCAAAAGAATTCTTACAAGATTTTTTCCATTATTTTAGGTTTCCTCACTCCTAATCCTAAGCACCTTTCTTAACTATTTCTCTAACAAATGCAAAGATGCACTCTCTTTAAGGTGTTTTTATTTCACATTTATAGAAGGAAAAAAGTTAGTGAGAAATGGAAATACAACGATGGCTTCATCCTAAGCACGCAGATCATTTTGTCTTGAGTAGAATTTTGCCTCTTAAGTTCAATTTATTACTTCAGTTTTCACATAGAGTGCATCAAATAATTTTAAGTGAATAAATGAATGTCTCATGGATCTGGGAATAACTGAAGAGAAAATGCTTTGATTCATTTTAATCACTACCGCATAGATAGAGAATTGTGTAGTAAAATAAACAAACATGATTTGCTCACTACTTGCATTTGATACAAGTCTAGCTACAACATCAGCAATAAAAACTATTTAGTGGCCATGAATGTGAAGAAAAATCAAGTTCTGATTATGACATTGGTGTAACATACAGAGGGCTACACAGATAAAAATCTCCCTGAAGCAGCTGTACTGGAGGAATAGCTGTCTCTAGAAAAAAACAGATCTGAAAGTTGCTTAGCACACTTGAAGCCTGCAAGTAGAAGCTATTGACAGCCTGCAAGCTGACAGGATAAAGTATTTCGGGTACTCATCTCTGTGATACAACTGAAAACTCTGCAAAGACCATATTAAGAGCCTGTTAAACTCAATGTAAAATGATTTTCTTCATTACATAAATTCTTGGGCCCAAGAAAGACCAAGATTTTACAAATTAATCACATTAGGGACATCTTACATAATATTAAGACATTCGAGGAGATTTGATTAGTGAGCCGTGGAGATTAATTATTTACAGTAATCAACCAAAAAGTACGCTAATTTTTTTATTAATTTATTTCAGCTAATAGCTTGCATAGTTCACACAAGTCCTTATTAACAATTTCCAACAACTGTTTGCTTTGGAGCACCATGAAAGAAAGAAAGCTCCCTAAACTAAGCCCAGTAATCCTTTCCTGCTCTCATCATTGCTCTTTCATTCTTTTGTCTCACTTAAACTAAACCTTTATTTAATTCCTTTCTCATCTATGTAATTCTGATTTTATTCCAGATTTTCTAATGTCAGATTTCCCTTCTCTCCCTCTCTTTAGTATGTGTACAGCACAGGGCGGGATGACTGTCCCTCCTCTGTTAAGTAAGATATTGCCTGTAGCCACTATCTAACAAGACAAAGAGAACCATCAGTGATGTATTAACTCCCTAATTATTTCAAATATATTATTTCAAATGCAAACTGCAGACTAAACATGCAAGTAAAGGATAAAATTTCCTGGAGGCTGAACAAGCAACTCTGTCTCTCTGATTCCCCCGCTCCTGGCACAGGCAGTAAACAGGGGGTCTGAAGCACCATGGGTGGGCAAGACAAGCTTTATGCCCTTCTCTATTTCTTTACCACTTGTAATGCTGTAAGCTTGGCTGTTTCACAGAACTGTAGGGGTTGGAAGGGACCCCTGAAGATCATCAAGCCCAACTCCCTGCTAAAGCAGGTGCCCTACTATAGGTCGCATAGGTAGGCATCCAGCTGGGTCTGGAATGCCTCCAAAGAATGAGACTCCACAACCTCTCTGGGCAACCTGTTCCAGTGCTCCGTCACCTTTACCACACTGAGTACTTCTGCATGTTAGTATGGAACTTCCTATGTTAATGCTTTACGCCATTGCTCCTTGTCCTATGGCTACACACCACTGAGAAGAGCCTGGCCTCGTCCATTTGCCTCCCATCTCTCTTTAGATACTTGTAAACATTAATCAGATCCTCTCTTCTCATCCAGTTTTGTCTTTCAGACATTGCATACAGCATTCTTAATAAAATCACAGAATTGTAGGAGGGACCTCTAGAGATCATTGAGTCCCGCCCCCAAGATCATTTGATAATCATTTTACCAAATCATTTCAACAACGTACAACCCACCATGCAGATCAGCAATCCATTACGCTGTCATAGCTGTTACATTTATTCACAAGATTTAGGTGAAAGTATCTCTTGTGGCAGTCCATTCAGAAAAGGAGATGAAATAAATGGTTCCTTTAAAACACACTTTTCCACTCTGAAGAGTCTTTTCTTTCATTTGTCTTTTTTTTTTTTTTTTTTTGAGGATTCTGCATTTAAAGGAGTCTCAATTTTTATGCATCAGGGAGGCTACAGCAAGAATGTTACTGTGTCATTTTAAATGTGATCAAAATGGACTCCTGTTTAAAAAGCCACACCACACTGTTTCCTTGGAAACTCTTGTTTCACAAGTTGATAAAGCTTCAGTACACAGTAAGTTCAAATTCCAGTCAATATTTCCTAATCACCTAAAGCAAATAAAACACTAAGTGCTATAGCAGTTATATAGAGCTGCAGATAGAAAAGCATAATGGAACTGTACTACAGTGGCATAAGAAACTAAATATTGTATTTAACAAGAAAGGTTTTTTCCCCCTACTTTTAAAATTCACCAGTTCACTTCGGGTTATTAGTAGAAACTTTGTAGTAATGAAATAACAGCCTTTTCAGGCTGCTACAGGAACTGTTGTTGCCCTTTGAGCTGTTTACCCCACTCCAGATAAATTCATTCCTACTACAGTAAGCCACTGTTTTAGATATTTTTACTTTATTAAAAACAAGACAGCACCAAAGATCTTTGAAAAACACTAACACAGATGTCAGGTATGTCAGGTCCTTAGGGTAAAATCAAGATGATTAAATCGCAACGCATGAGCGATTAACAATGAACTGGAATGCCCAGAACCAAAGCGTTTAGAACACAGGGATTGAGAGAAGGTAAAAGTCAACAACACACAGCTATTATTTTTCAGCATAACTTGTTCAACAAATATTCAAGATTGCTTCAGGTTTAGACATATGATTGAAGAGAACAAGCACTAGTAGTTAAAAACAACACCCACAGGTGAATGGTAAAGAAAACCCCATTTAGCTATATTTGCCTGGAAAATGTAAGGCAAGATCCATGTCTGTAATTGCAGATGTGATTCAAGAGTCAGCATTTGTCTTTCAGCCTTTCTCCAACCACTACTAGCTACACACATTGGCACCAGGTAAACACACAAATTAAAGAGTGAATAAAAATCTCAGAGTTCTCTCAGCTGAATTGACAATGATCTTTTCAGTTTATATAGCAGCATTAAAAATTGATTTGTATGGAGGGTAAACCTATTCTAAAAGTACATCATCAGCCAATGTTAGTAATGGTAGACAATGAATCAACGGCTTTATCGTCCCAGTCACTCCATAATGGAAATACCATCATAAGCAGTCCAGAAATATTCCTTCCTGGTTCAGATGAACTTCAGAAACATTTCATTAGTGATTTTGTATTACATTATCCTCTCTGTACAGCAATCAAGCAAACGCATGAACACCCAGACAAGGTAAGAATATTTATTTTTGAAATGGCTTGAAGAGAATATATTCACTGCAAAAGTTGCTATTAACTCTGGAAACTCTTTAGAGATAAAAGGAAAGATCACTGTCACAAATTTGCATCACACCTCCATCCAAGAGAGCCACCTAAAAAAGTACATAATTGCAGAAAAACTTGCCACAAGGGGGCATAATTGAATTGCATTCTCTGAGTAGATGAAGTGGAGCCATTTACTTTTATTTTCACCTAACTATGCAGTTGTATCCCTGGGAGAGCACTGGACAGCAAGAATGCTTCCCCTCATTCTCATTCATAGAGTGTCTGTCTTCAATGCAGTAAGGTTTAAAGCACTGTGTACTCAATTATCATAATCTTTACCCAATATTTTAAATCACTGAAGTGTTTATGTAGTAACTTGCCCTCAAATCAGGGTAAGAAAAGTGGAAAAAATATTCCATTTGGCAAGGCAACAAATAAAAGCAGCATTACCGTTTATTTCTGCAGGAGTCTAAACTGACCAGTTGGTACATCCCAAACTTTAACAACTAGTCATAACAGACCAGAAAAACACAAGATAAGATACAATACGCCATTCCACACCTAAGGAAAATAGTATAAAGCAAATCATGCTGTGATCCTGAACAGGGAAGTAACATTCACTGCACCGGAAAAATAAAAATAATAAAAATGCTCTTTGCCTTGCTGTAGCATGGATAATGAAAATTACTTTCATACCTCCTAGTGTCACATTGCCATGAAGAAACCTCCCTTGATAAATAAGCCGCAAGATATTTGGACTGCTGACTTGTTCTTCTTCCCAATCTGAAAAGTAAGAGAATGTTCAGTTATGTTGCAGTAACACCTCCTGTTATTTCTCTCGCCTTTTCCCAGGAAGAAAACTAGTAACAGGACTCTCCTGCATGAAACACTGAAGAGAGCACAGACTGAAGATAGACAATTCAGCTGAAATGCGT
Organism: Pavo muticus; assembly: GCA_016647715.1. Lineage (NCBI taxonomy): Eukaryota > Metazoa > Chordata > Aves > Galliformes > Phasianidae > Pavo > Pavo muticus. Next base: position 253,339 of record JACDJE010000388.1, read on the forward strand.
TCTTAAATGTATTTGACACTAGGCACTGAAACATCTAATTGCATGCCCGCAAGTCCAAGTATTATTAACTTATCTCACCGACTGCATGAGATCTTCAAGATGCATACATACAAGTCCAGAACAACATACTTTTAAGGGCAAGCTGGCTCCTGTTTACATTGAGGCTTAATACTCATTTTGCTAAAACTGTGCTTCTTTCTTCCTTCCACAGCTCAGGGGGTTCTCAAGCCATACTCATCCTCCCCACTTTGCTGTCTAACTGGAGGCTTTCTCCAGCCCTGAGAAGCAGCCGCATACAGCGGTGCATGTGACGGTCATTTGAAACAGGGCTCCCAGACCACAGAACTCAGCATGCTGCGGGCTGCTCAGCGGCGCTCGATGCCGACCAGCTTGAGTCAGTTCCATGTCCAGAGGCGGCAGGGAACTGAACAGCCCAAACAGTCGCTGCGGGGAGGCAGAACAGAGGGCTCTCACAGAGGAGACATTTACTGGTATGTTTTAAGGAACGTCTCCAAGAACAATCTGGGTATGTTTTTATGGAGAAAATAGTGATTCGGGAAAAACAAGCATACGTTTTCCTATAATGCATTTCCCATAACTCCTAGGCTGTAATAAATCATTTATAAGCTGAGATGATCATTTCCTACTCTTCCACTGTTCCCTGTAAAAATATGAACAAATACATCTGCACTTTGCTTTTGGAATAAATATAAAAACCTTTAAATGTTGCATTTAAATGGGCTCTCTGGGAGCACCGTCTTCTGTCTCTCAGCTGACCAGATATCTGCTAACAGCTGCTCACAAATGTGCTCTTTTGCAGCCTTTGTAGTGTTTGTATACCAGAATGAATATTCAGCAGGGGATGGTGACCGAAGACAGGGGCCAACCTGTTAACTGGGAACATACAATTAGCACACAGACGGCAGCAAGGCACCACAAAAGGAGAACTGAAAAGGAGAAAGGAGGAAAGCAGTGGGAGCGGGTGGGAGCAGGAGGGTGGCCGGGTGGGTAGGCAGGGCAGCAGCTGTAGGGTCACCGGGTGCTGACCTGGGCTGCGAGCTTTGATAAAACTTGGCAACCAGAGCCATTTCAAATATTGCCACTCGTTGTCTGACTCAATTGTCTGGCAACGAAAGCACGTGCCATTTCTGCTGTGCTGGGAGGGGGACTAAGCTAAGGATTGGAATTATCACACTGCTAGCAGAAACTCCTTTTTGGAAGGTACCAGGTTTAGGTAATCATATTTATAGCACCTGAACTGCACAGAGACTCTGGCTGTAATGCTCAGCCAATTTACAGTACCATACTGATAGAAAAATAGCAACCAGAAGACAACAGACTGTATCTTGGCAGAGGTATTTCCTCATTGTTAACCTGCCAATTTACCCATCTTTTTAATTCTTGCTTCTTGGCTTGCAATCTGAAACATTTCTGACACTATTTCAATTTTCAAATTCCACTGATGACTGAGTCAAGGAGAAAATATTTACCTATGACTTTTTTTTTTTAATTATTTCTTCTTACTATTAAAGCTTAACAGATAATTCCCGAACAAAACATCTTTTTAAGTAACTTAGAAAAATAGGGATGCCAGGGAACAGGAAACCTACCTACACTGTATACATGGATATTAACTTAGCATTATCCACTACGAGCCAGGAAATCCTTCATCAACAACTGTGTTACCAAAGGAGGAAGAGAGGTTTGGCTTAAGTTCGCTAGCATGTGACTAAAGATTCTTCATGGTTGGTTTTTTTCCTCCCCACAAGATCATGACAAGTCACAACGACAATAAAAACAGTGATTTCATATCCTCTCCATTTCAAACAAACTTTTGTCCTCGTTTGGATTTCTCAGTCCTGTGGCACAGAAGAGTGCTCTCACTTAAAAAAACAGCTAATAGGCTAATAATGTATATGAAAACCTATACACTTTTCCCAAGTAGTTTTTTCCTCAGTCTTTTAAGCTGCTGCTATCCTTCTTTGTGCAGGCAATTAAATATTCATGAAGCAGATTCAGAGTACTCCAGTGGGATACCAGGTAATCGAACTGATGCTTCCCATGGCCAGCTCTGTTTTTCATTTTCTTCAAGATGAGATCTTAAAGGCTGAGTTTCTTCTCAAATATAAACTCAGTCTGCAACTTTCAAGCTCTTCACGTGGTAGTAAGAGCAGATGATATTAGAAACGTATCTGAATAACAAAACACTATCTAACTTTCAAATATATGGCAATTTTTACTAGCTTAAAAACTTTACTGGTGTAAAGGAAAGTTAAATCACTTTAATTACGATTTCCCTCATTATTCAGTATTAGTTCATATATTACTTCACATGCCTAAAATAATGTTTGCCAAAGATTTCCTAATCAAATGCCCCAACACAAGATGAAAGCACAAAATAACCCCTTGCTTCTGAACGCTGCTACATTTTGCCATGCATATAAAGAGGCATGATACAGGCTTTAGACTGCAAGATCACATGTTCAGAAATAAACTTTATATGCTCACATTTAGATATGTACAGTAGCTATAAATATGTGACATCAACCAGATTTCTTAGCGTAGAAGTGTTGTGTATCTAATATTTCAGAAGACTAAAAGCTCTTCCTTCATTATTTATTTTTCTAAATGTACAGTGCTACTTATATAATGCTACATCCCAGCAAAACAAGCAACCACAAAACTGTTCTTACTGACCTCAAAGATGGCAAGCTTGAAGTCTAAAATACAGATTATCAACATTAACTTTTTGGCATGGTTTATTATCTATTCCTCCTCTGTGACTAAGAAGCAACAGAAACAGATATTGTAGTGTTGTAGACTTGTACAAATAATAGTCCTTTTCATCATCAAAATAGTAACCCAGATGAAATCCTGTACCAAAGGAAGCATTTTCTTTCATCATATGTAATACTATGTCTGTGCTTTGGCTATTTTCCCATGAAATCATACTCAGTGAAAACAGTAGCACTTTGTCTTTATAGAACTATTCACATATGTGAATAATACACCTTAGTCTTCAATTCCAATTTCCAAGAGTAGTATTCGTGCATAGCATCAAATATACTCATATAAACACCCTTAGTTCTTAGCTCTCTGTCTTTTAACTCCTCTTAAAATGTTCTTTTATACTTCATTTTTCCCTGGGAAATTATTAATACAGATCCTTTCCACGATAAGGCAGTAAGTGAGAAAAACTTGAGACTCAATACCACAAATGTGTTTGTGACACACCATGTTTTCCACTAGCTGTCCTCACATAAGTAGCTTTGTATCTCTAGCATTTCGAGGTCTTCCACTTATCATATCCTCTACCAAAATTAACCAAGAAAAGTATCAAGAGATAAAGAAGTAACTTCAGTCTGGGAAAGCGAGTTTTAGAAACAAAGTGGGAAACAGTCAAGACATCTAAACCTAAGAAACAAACAAATAAAGGCAAGATGACAATTTTACTTTATGTAAATCTGAATGGTGAGAACACATTTATTAGCATTTCAGTCTGAAAACACGGGGAAGCTTCAAACTTGCCATTAAAATGCCCAAGGCACACAGGTACTTACCCATCGGCCAGTTGTCATACACGTGTTTTGCAATATCTGCAGCAGAGTCATTTGGTGAGAACAAGAACTCTTTCGTTTTTCCGCTTACCAAGATGAGGCGCAAATTTATCTGTAAATAAAATGCTCTATTAGGAAAAGAACTGGAGAAAGCTTAATTATGCATATTTTTAAACACATTACTAAAAAGTAGACATTGGTTTTGGAAAAAAAAATTTCCCAAAGTGATCTGACAATACGCTCAGATGGTGTTAAAAATTGGGACACACTAGGAAGATGAAATTTTAACAGCTGACATTTCTGATGTCCAACACCAGAAGATTGTGATAGGTAGTGACCAAATGGAGAGCAACACTAGAAAACCCTTTTAGCAGAGTATGAAAGAAGTCTGCCAAGAATGACTAGCAACATATCATCTTGAATAAAAATATAAACCTGGAAAATTAACCTGTAGACAGAGCACTGAAAAACTTGCATTTGAATAGTCTGTGTGATTCAGTAAAAGACCTCCAGTACAATATTTATTAGCCCAGATATTTCACCCACTGCATCTACTACAAAACACAGCGGAATCAAACACATTCCTTTCTTGGTCCCAGCTGCCATGGAACTCTGTCTTCCAAAAGCAAAGCTTTTTTCCACCACTGCTACATTGCTACAAGTAAAATTGTTGAGATCCACGTGCAATACAGCAACACAGCATATCATAGCTGTTTCCGTTTTTTAAAATCAGGTTTCCTTTATCTAACCATCAGCACCCTCGGATATCATTTCTCTCTCTTCTATGCATATGGAATACATTTTTTTCCATATGGCATTAAGATAATTCATATAAAGAGCTTGTTATGACACGATTTGCATTGCAAAAAACAAATTAGACTTGGGTTCCACAAGCAACTACTAGCAAGACCACCAAAAGTATCTGTGTAGCCAGCACTTGCAATGCCTAGGACAAGTAGGAATCTAACCACTTCATGTTTTGGCCTACAAGCCTGAATCCTATCAACTTTTAGAAAGGCCTTGGCAACCTAACTGCTCAGATGCCTTTTCAAATCAAACTCTCATGATGCATCCCACGTTCACAAAAACTTTTCTTCTTGGAATTATTTTTTGTTGGAAATCAGGAAATCCTTCTTCTAGTTCAAATACAAAAGGAAAAATTCATAGTGAAGGCCAAACGCTCAAGATATCTCAGTGACAGCCCTGCCTCATCTATCCATTTTTTCTGGTTACTTCTGAAGCCTGATCTATCTTAAATGCTTTGACTTGGATTCATTTCACCTATCTTAGAGAATCCAGTAGAAGTAGCCAAGTTATGGTTTCCATCCTGCTACACACTTCATCAAGGCTACCTCACCAAGTACTGTGTGAGTACTGTATGTAGTTACGGGCATTACAATGTAAGAAGGACATCAAACTATGAGAGAGTATCCAAAGGAGGGCTACAAAGATGCAAAAGGGTGTGGAGGACAAGGTGTGTGAGGGGTGGCTGAGGCCCCTGGTGTGTTCAGCCCAGAGCAGAGCAGGCTGAGGGGAGGCCTGATGGCAGCTGCAGCTCCTCACAGGGAGCGGAGGGGCAGCGCTGAGCTCTGCTCTCTATGACAGCAACAGGGCCCGAGGGAACGGCATGGAGCTGCATCGGGTGGGGTGGCAGTTGGGGGTGAGGGGGGAAAGGGTCTGCACCAGAGGGCGGTGGGCATGGAACAGGCTGCCCAGGGCTGTGGGCACGGCCCCAAGTGCCAGAGCTCAGGGAGCGTTTGGACAGCACTCCCAGACATAGGGATTGGATTTGGGGTGGTGCTGTGTGAAGCCAAGGATTAGACTCAATAATTTTTGTGGGCCTCTTCCAACTCTAAATATTCTGTAATAAGAAAAGAACCCTTCCAAAAACTAATTTAGTCTCTAGTTCAAAATTTAGCACGGGCAAATTCACATCAGAGCTCTGTCTCCTCCCATACCCTTGTTAAGGTCTGTAGGAAACCAAAAGCTCTGCCCTCGGCCCTGGGAAGAAGCCAACCAGGACCTGTTTCTGAGGAAAGGCCACCACCGCTGTCAAAGTGTCACCGCGTTATCCCTGCCTGCATGGAACACAGGAAATCACACAAAATCCTCAAGAACAGAAGCTCCAGGAGTGCTGTTTAGTCACAGGACTAATTCAGAACACACCTGAGCTGGAAGGTCTATGGTTCCATTTTCATTGACATTTACAGAGTGATTAAGGAATCATTTCCAAATCTCACCAAGATTTAGTAGCAAAAGTAGACCAAGACTCACTATTCCCGTTGACTCCAAAGAATTGCAACTTTAAGTTCTATGACTACATTTGGCAATGGTCAGGCTATGCCACTTGTCGTTTTGCTTATATCGTCTTTCAGTTGAAATAGTTCCTCCCAGCCCTTCAGCAGTCTCCACCTGTGTATTTATAGGCAACACACAGATGATTTCTTTAGTTGGACTGCACAAGACACGCTCTTCAAGCTTTCTCTGCTGAGACACCATTTCCCCCTTAGCTGCCTGTCTCTCTACATGTTTCTGTTTTTCTTTCTCTCCTCAAACCAGATGACTATTTCTGAAGTGTACCAAATGATGTTTCACCAGCTGCTGCTTATAACACCACCAGCAATTTCCGCCATCTACTGGAAACATCCTCTTTGACTGCCTCCCAAGAATACATAGACTGCCTTCATAACCACTCCACACTGTTAGTTCAGTCACTATGTAGCCCAATCAACCTTCATCCTTTCCACCTTCATCCTTTCCATTATTTAGCCTCAGAGCTTATAATTGACATTTCAACTGTAATGCCCTAGAGCTCCAAATTTCATCCGACTCGTATTGCTCCATTTCTCCCAGGGAAAGGAGGAAGGAGCCTGGTGGAAAGAAGTTGGCAAAACCTTACTTTGAGCCACAAAAATGTTTGAGATCTCCCCAGTTTCTGGGCCCGAGTCCTGTGAAATCACCCACACATTTCTATGCAACCCTTCTTTCTATGGAGAGAAGATTTTTTGAACTTTGTGTCATCCACAAATTTTAGCAGCCACATCCTCTATGTGTACCTTTGTCATTAAAGGGGTAACATGAAGTAAGACTGATCTAAAAATCAATCCACAGAAATTCCAGTAATGAGCTCTCTTTGACCCAGCTTCCCCCAGCTCTCAGTTCCTTTATGTTAGGCCCTTATAGACTCACATTTTCTCTCTTAAATCCTAGTTTCTCCAATTTAACCAACAGTTTGCAATCTGGCATCACATCAGTTGGTATGCATGTATTCAGATCAAACTATAAAAATTTCTATTTAGAAAATCAGTTCTTTTCAAAAAAGTCAGTTTGCCATCATCTGGCTTTCAGAAGTGCAGCGTGCTGCCTTCCACTCCACTTTCTCTATACCTCATTATCTTTAATTATCCTTTAAGCGTTAATGCATCTCATTACAACCCCAACAGGCTGCCAAAAATTTAGGAGGTTTAGACTGCGTCACAAGCTGTTATTGTACTAGGGAATGGGCTGCCTGTTTAACAAACAAACAAACCAACCAACCCCAAATATTCAGCAGCGGCGTCTGCTGTGCACACTCATAGATAAAATGAGAAGCTTTCTTTCCTAGCAGCTTTCCTCCATCTCCACCTCCCCACAACATCTACATCCCCTATTCTTGACCATCTTGTTCCCTCCAGCCAAGTAGTCCCCCAGCTCCAAGTTCATGCATATTATCTAAGGATTTATTTTCATTTATCAGTGTGTAGTTTATCTGCGGTGGGGTTTACATGTTCTGAAGATGAGGACGCCTTCCCAGGCAGTGAACACTTCTATCACCAAACTACCAGCTCCTTAGAATTTTGGGATCTGGATCCTACAAGGAGATGATTGAAAAAAACAATATTCAAAGAATATTAGTCATGCTCAGTACTTAAAATATTATTAGGATACAGCATTAATATAGGACTGAAGCTATTCTTCACCTGGCATTACATTAAGGAGACTTGTTTCTTTTTCTTTTCACTGCTGAGTTTTGAAATTGCCAAGCACACTGAAGTGAATGCAGAAAGGAGAAGAACATCGTAGAGAAATAACTAAAACTGATGTTGCTTCCTATAAAGTTTGATTAAATCTTACTTCTGCAGTTAATATACAATGCAAAAAAAAAAATAAAAATCAATATACGCTCAATACAAGCACCAGGGGAAAAAAAACACAAAACCAAGAAATATTAGTTCCTTCTTTCCCCTCCCAAGATAGATTTCCTAACAGTGCTGCAGAATATTTCTTATAGCCTATCAAATACAAAAGGCACATCAAGATAAACTAATAATTCTACAGGATATACTATAAAATGAGTAAACAGGGGAGGAATATTTTCATATAAAAAAATTACCATCAAATATTAGCAGAAGCCCAAAATAAATCTTTAAATCAGCAAAACAGACGTGCACGAAATGCAGGGAAACAGCTGCTCTAATAAAAGCTTAAAGTATTTTCTTATTTATAGTACAGCATGCCACTGACGTGTAGTTTGCATGTATGTCTATATATACACGCATAGGAGATAAATATACCTTTGTATTTCTATTTCTTAATCTTGGCTTGAAGGAATCTTAATCTTCAGCTGCACATCACATTACCTCCAAGAGTTTGAAGCAAAGAATCCCAAAATTTGCCTGGAAATTTAGAGTCTCATTTTGATGCTCTCAGGAGCATCAGGAAAAGTTAATTGCTTGCAACTGCTGCACTTCTTATTCTGTGTGTCTGAGAATTCTACTTCAAACAAACTGTAGGGGAATCTCAAACAAACCTTTTGGCAAAATGCCACTGATGCAAGTCCACATCTAGAAAGAAATGCATGTGTGCATTTAGTGGAAACAGAAAGAAGTCTTGGCTCAGTAGGGAAATTTTGACATGGCAGCTGTCAATTTAAAACTTTCAAATTACCAGACGATTCTTAATCTTTTAGCCATAGTTCTATTTCCTGTGTTAGAAATTTCCAAGCAACTTATACATTTTGAGATAATATGCTTACAGCCCCTCCTCCTTCCTAGCTGAAGGAGTTCTGGTCCTACAATACTCCCGAGATTCTTCTGGCCCTGACAAGTTTGCTCGTTCACAGGGAGGTAACGACTGTCCTGGCTATAGGCTACCAAAAGAAATTCCAGACTTCTGTTACAGTAAACTGAGTAAGGGTCACAGACTTCCATTTCCACATTATAGCAACAACTGCTAGTGAAGAAATTAGCTGAGAAGAGCGACGGTCTCAGAAGTAGGATTAAATACAACTTGTGGACGATGTCCCCTGTGTAGGGTTATATAATTGGCCATTCTGCTTGTGATCTCAAGCGTGCAAACCTTGTCCTCTCCCCCTACACACCACAACCAACACAGATTTCCTAACTACAGCTACAGTAACCACCACACCAGTTGCATTACAGATGCAGTAAAAAAAATATCAGGGTGCAAGATCATACACTGTAATCTGAAAAAAAAAAAGATGCACAGAAGACTGTAGTAACAACTGCTGTGCAACTGCAACTTTCGGAACAAAAATTTGAGTCATGTGCATGCAGAAGCAAAGCAGCCTCACAGCTAAAGTTAAAGGAATGCGAAGTCTCAACACCAAGAAATGGGAGATTTGCATCCAGAATACTTCTTGATGATTGAGTGACTTTCACCTAACAAGTTATTTTGTTATCAATTTTAGGCTCTAGTAGCAGCTTAAGATTCCTCCCATCTTACAATTAAAACACAGAAGAGAAAGAGCCTCAATATCACCATACACTATACAACTTCACATTTAAACAGCTTTTCTTCAGCTGTTTTTAAGATTAAAATGCATGCAAGAGTATTTTTTCCCCTTTTCTTAACAGATGTGAACTTCTAAGTAAATAATGGACCAGAAGGGGAAAAATTGAGACAACAGCACTCAGAAATAGAGACCAATGCTTCACTTTTCAAAATCCTCCTTCCCATTTTTACAAAAGAAGTTTGTTCTCCCAAAGTTGCCCCAATGCTAGATGACTGTAGCGCAAAAAGAGAAACCTGCTCAATTTCTTCTTTACTAACTGAATTCCACCAGGTTCATTTCAGAGGCAAAACCAAACCTGACCAAGAGCCTAAGTGCAATAGCAGCATTACACAAGCCATGTCCATAGGAACCTGCAAGTTCTAGACTCCCATTCGCTCCCAAGGTAGGTATCTCATGCAATCCCCTCTTTAAATGTATCCACCTGAATTTAACTGAGAATTTTAGTTCCCATTTTCACTGAGAGGATGCTCCAGATCCTGGGTATCCTATGGAGTGAAACTTCCTTTTAATTCTCAGCCTAAGTTCATTCTTGGACAGGCTACATCCATTGTTGTGTGATTTACTTTGGGCTTTCGTTATAATGGCATGGTTTATTTTGTTTGTTTCTTAACCCCCTTGGGATTTTGAGAGCTTGCTTCTCCATCTGCAGACAAGGATACCACCAAAATAAACAAGCAATGGTTCTCCTCGTTTACAGGCTGGTCCTGGGTGCCATCACTGCCTTCGAAGCACCTAAGTACATCAACAGCGGTTAAGGAACTGGGTTTGATTACCATAGAAGCACCTATTAGCAGCCTTCCAGTACTTACATGGAAATTACCAACATGATGGTCATTTTGCTGAGGTACATGACAGAAGGTTGAGAGTCTTAAGTGGGAGCAATAAGAAAAAAAATGTTTCCCTGAGGACATCAAAGAAGCAAAAGAGGTAACCTAGAGGTGTGAGCTCTGTCTTGGTGGTTCTCAAGTCCTGACTAACAAAGTCCCAGGCACCCCAGTCTGCATTTTGTCCAAATTTGGTGGTGACCTTGCTTCCAGCAGGAGGCTGGGCTGCAGACCTCTTACATTCCACTTTAATGTGCATCTATTTCAGTTTTGATTCACTTTTCTTAAATATGCATGATTAGAGTTGTACATGGGGTTTCAGGGAACATCATCATGAATTTATAAAAGGATAGCAGTACCTCCCTAAATCTATTGCAAATGCCTTTCCATCTTCTGTATGAAGACCGAAACCATCTCATGTTTGCAATGCCATTCTCTAGTTCAGCCAATTCTGTGACACAAAACTTCAAACTCACATTACAGAATGTTGCTTTTAACCATCCATAATGTACAGGATATTTTAATATTAATGCAATTAATGTTCTTCTATTAATTCGGTCTTCCAGATAATTCAATCTTTCCCATACAATAGCATGATCCGCTTCTCCACTACTCATTCCTTAGAATTTTCATCCACAAACTTCATCAGCATACTGACCTTGCTCATGTCAGTGGTATAAATGAGAACACCATGAAGAAAGCTGGTCCCAAGATGAATCTTTAAAGAATTCCACTGAACACTACTGCCAGTCTGACACCTGCACACCCAACACCCCATCTTGCATCTCCTCCACCCAAGGCTCACACTCTATCAATTCCTGTCTTCCCAAACTAATTCCTTCCTATGGAACATCAACCTCTCACTGAATTCCAGATAGGTTGCCCCTTTTGCACTCTGAAAAGCATAAATCTTCCAAAAAAAACCCCAGCAAGATAATGAATCTGTTATTATGTAACTTGGGTAAACAAAAGTCATCAATTTTGTTTCTTTATGCTTCTCTGCTCTTCCTCAACAACCTCCTTGAGGTGGCTGTCAACTTGAAAGTCTTTCCCGACATCTTTTCACTCATTTTGCAATCAAATATCTTAAGCCCATAAGGCCTCTGACTTGAAGAAACACCGACCCCACAAATTCTTCAAATACACTCCTTATACTAGCCTCATACACTTAGCTTAATTAACATCTACACAATTTGAATCCAAAGTCTTTATGTAGGATCCTACTTTGTTTATTCTTCCATTTGATTTAAACTAAATCAGCTCATGCCTGTTGGATCTAACGTTATTTTCCCAAGCAGTCTTCCACAGATTTCCAGAGCTTTTTGGGAATTTAAGACGGCATCTAGAATAATAACGTTCATTGCTGAGTAAGAATCTAGCTGTTATAGGGATTGAAATTCAGGTGCATAAGGTCAGAAGAAAGTAAATGAACAAGGACAAGTATGAATTTGTAGCCCATCGAGGCAAGCATTCTCATGAAAGAGAATCAAGAGATCCTTGATTCTAGGCTCCATTTTAAGGGTTTCAAGGTAAGATAACACCATATTTCTTCTGAAGCACATTTCTAAACGTTTATTCTCACCAGATGCTTTATAGCAAATACAGGTAATTACGAGCTGCACTTCCTTCCTTCACTGAACGACTAAAATGTATACCTTGCAACAGTCAGAATCCCTTCACTTAGTTTTAGATGCACAAAGGAGGCTTTCACCCTTACAATTACCTTGCAACTATAAGAAATTTACTTCATATGAGGGGGAAAAAAATGGACACAGAACACGTAAAGCAACATAAATGTCCTTGTGGCATGACAAAACGCCAAAGTTTCACTGCCAGCTGGCAGGCAGACCTGCATAGCTCATCCAAAACTGCACCACTTGTGAAAGCAGGATGACTCCAGCACGAGGCCACAGAAGTGTGATAATGCCCTACATCACTCTATTCAAGATTAATGGGAACTCCATAACCGGTAGCAGTTACATACTCATCTTTGGATCACTAAAGGAGAAGCAAATACATTGTTACATGTAAATGGTTTATTCAAATATAGGCCGGCTAAGACAACTTTGCGCTGCTAAGAACCATGCAAATTGCAGAGGATTCTGAAGTGAAGGGAAAGAGAAAACCAAAACAAAGCATGATCAAATTTTATTTGAAGGTGGAAAAAGCAAAATCCTATAATCATTTACTTTGGTAGCTAGGATAGAACAAGCCGTTTCTATAGAAACCAGGCCGTTCTTGAACTTAACACTCAGTCATACTTCATCCATTCCCTCCCTTCAGTTCAAATAACAATGGAACAATAACAATACATTATCCAGGGTTATCTTTTAAGAAGCAGTATTTAGGAAGCATCGTTCCTCAAATTAAATTACCATTTGGGTTTCATCACAAATCACAAGTAGAATACTGCAGATTCCAGCTTTCCAGCAGAGTTCATGCATCATTTACTACGTTCATTATAAGCATTCTTAGGACAAGATCGGGGGTTGCGTTTTTTTTGCCTTTTTTTGGCTTTTGTTTTTTGGTTGTTTTTTTTCTGGTTGGTTCGTTATTACTTTTAGCTTTTAGGGGTTTTTTGGAAGTGGGCCCTGGAGCTAGTTAAGAATTTTAACTAAAAATCACTTTTAACAGAAAAGCAAAACCCAAACAACCTTTTCTTGCAACAGACTATGCATCAGCGAAACCTTTTTCAGTAATTGGATCAAGTAAGAGCCACAAATGGCCAGTCAAAAATAATTCATCTCCTAGTAGCTGGAGATAACGGAGACTCAGAGAAAGACCTATGCTGATAACTCGTTAGCTGGAGACAGGACAATTCACTGTGCACACACAAAATGGATTTCTATCACATGAAAGAACTGTCTAAATCCATTGCAATCATAAGGTGTAAATTACAAGATATGGAAGACCATGCTTGGGATGTTATATAAATTGGAAGAAAAAGAGGAACAGAGAGAGAACCACATGGCAACCTAGACTGGTGTTGTGAAAGCTCATCCTTTCCATGCAGTGTTGGAATAAATCTATTATCATTTTGAAATAATTTGACTCAAGCACAAAACAGAGGAACCAACACACTAAAAGCTACCATCAAATTTTGGTAGCCATTGAATACCACACACAATTAATCGTTTCAAAATACAAGAGTGGAATTAATAGTAAAACTGCATCAAGTTACGATGCATACATGAGAAGTTGATGCTTGAAGACCCCTTAGCTCTGGTACTGCTTCCAGGAGAGACTCCCAGGGATCTGCCCCCTACCCTGGCCTTTAACACCATGCAGAGGGGAAGCAGCAACACGTTTGCGTGAGATTCTTCGGGACGTGTCCTGAAGATATGAAACAGAGAAGATCATTCCCAGTGTTTTTTATGAATTGGGAATTGGGAAAGACAGTGAGTAGGAACATGAAGACATCATCTGCTTCTCTTCTTTCAATCTCTGTCTCCCTAAAAACACCTCCTAGTGACACATATCCCAGCATTTGACTCCAGACTTTAAGAGCAGCATTAGCACCATCTGTGTTCCCCTCCTGCCATGTTTTCTCACAAGCTGACACTGGGTAAGCACGGCACCTTATTTTCACCCTCTCATATCAGTAGTATTTAAAGCTTAGAAGTTGACTGCACATGAATAACGATAAATCCAAAGGACAGTAAGAGCCCACTGTTAATTCTGATCTAATTGAACATTTGATCTGAATTGTTCTATAGGGAGAGCACTTACACGGTATTTTTAACTTTTCTTTAGGACAGTTCAGTCTCATTCTTAAGAAGAGAACTGCAAGACTATCCAGGTTGTGAATGCTTTGTTTTGTGAAATGATTAACAGCTCAGATTTGAAATAAATAGTACTGCTGCTGCTAGCAAAGGAAGTAATACAATTTCAAGGGAACAGCTCCATTAACAGCTGCTTTTTCAGGTCCAAATGGCATACAGGTACCTCGTATCCCTTCTTGATGCCCAATTATTTTTTTTCCTCACCTTCAACCAATTTTATGGGTCTAAATTTTAATTTAACTCACGTTCCTACAAGTACCAGATGCAGCTGTTCCATGGTTACAAAGAATAAAGAAAAACTAATGGTGGGCTGGGGAAAGCATATTGAATGGTCTGTTTGTGCACTATGAGAACGCAGAGGCAGAAATCTGAATTTCCTGCTGCATAATGAAATTTCACAAAATGTGGCCAATATGAGTGGATTCGGAGGTATTAGAATTTTATAACAGAACAGGTCAACAAGAGCATACACAAAGCTGAAAGCAATCTTTCAGTTACAGTTTGGACAAACACATACCGGCTTCAATTTATCCAGAAATTAGGTTCAACAAGAAAAAAAAGAACAAGAGAAATCATTTAAAAATACAGAAGAAACTGAACATTTCCAAGAGAAATGCTGTTAACTAGAAGCAATCAAATGAGCAATATAGCAAGCAACACATGGCCATAGGCATCATCTGCTTCTGCACACTAATTTTCAGGAAAGAAAACTGAAGCTCTTCCCAGCAAATTTCATTACTTCTGAGAGCAACGCTCGCTCGCCTTAATTCAGCACAAGACAGACAGATTGACAAAAATTACCACAGGAGACAGACAGGCGATTTATCAGTAAAAGGCAGTACTGAGACTTCCTATAACACCCCGGTGATTTTTACAACTGTAGATCTAGGGTTTGGAGTAAGCGTGGCTATGTAGAAAGAAGCTGGTTTTGCAGATATTTTCCTCCTAGATGGAATTCAAACGGTAGACAGTATAAATACTATCTGCAAACCCTGTACTTAATTGCAGTGTTTTTAATGTACCGTTAACAGCATTAAAACGCTATAATTCAATCGGTATTGTATGAGGAAATCGGATTTTCATTTTTCATTTTAAGTTATTTAAATTTTAAACATGTATTGGGTTAATCGCTATTGCAGGGCTCCTAGACCTTGCTCTTCTCCCTGCTCCCACTTATCCCCGGGTATTATGTGAGACAGCAACAGTAATTAAGAATTGCTTCAATATTAGTGTATTAATTTTTCACTTTTCACCAAAAGATAACTAACCAATTTAGAAAATTCCTTTGAAAAAAAAATATCTTCTAGTATATGGAAAAAACCCCTGCATTTATTTTAAAAGGGAAGCAAGGAGACCACCCCTTAGTTCCTTACAAGAGAACAAAGATTCCTGACACCATGGCATTCCTTGGACACCAAGCAATCTCCCTGCAAAGCCTATTAAGATTTGCTACTCCTCAGGCCCCAAAAGAGGAACAGTTACAACCACTGAAACAATCTGGTTTGGAACAGAAGGGAAATAACAAGGAAACAATCTTCTGAATCCATTTTTGTTCTCTGTTGTATTTTCTCTTGCAATACCTGTTGCTTTACATAGTTTTAATGCAGTTTTATTTGTACATAAAAGCACACTGCAACTAAGTACAGGGATTACAGCTGATATAAATGCTGTCTGTCATTTAAACTAGGCACAGCTTGAAATATTCTAGGAAAAACCTGTCACTCCCTTAAGACAAATACAGAGTGACGCGGTCCCCTGAAGTCCAGTCAAATAACATTCCTGCAAAACAGCTCTAAGCTATTAGCAAGACTGATGAACGAACAAAAAAAATTCCCTAGGATTTTCAGAACATACATCCCAGGAAAAACGCCAGCACCGTAAGTTGCTGCGGCAGTTTATCACTCTGGAGTCCTTCCGGAACCCTGCTGTCAGGTCCTTCACCTCATACGGTTCTCCATCTTGGTCAGCACGCAACTTCTAAATTTTCTAGCCTTGGGTGCAAGTATCAAAAATAAAATGGAAAAAGTCTTAAGTATTTTTAAGACATGAAAGAGGCAAAGAATCTCACCTCGAATTAGAGGTGTATTTCTGTTCATTTGAGTGAAAATACCACAAAATTAAGTTTTTATTTGTGAGCTACAGATTCCTGGTTTCCCTGGGCTTATTGTGTAAGATGGCAGCCAGCCAAAGTTTCGCCATTCCAAAGCACTATCTGAATCACTGAGCTGTGTTCATTAAAGGCAAGAGATAGGGCATCTTTTTTTTTGTTTGTTTGTTTCTGATCCAAAAGATAGATAGCTTAAATTTTAATCAAAATGGATGTTTCAATGACCACGGATCTTGTTTACTCTAGCAAAAGCTAGATATGAATGAGATCAACTTTTTAAAATTGTTTTCCTCCTAAAGCAGCCTAGAGAAAACACTAAAACACGTGATAAGAGATCAAGGATTGTGATGCAGATGCCTATTTATTTGGAAAAAATCTCTTCAAGAGCAACCAGCTTGCCCTTGACTTATGTCTGTGCTTTTCAGCACAGAATAACGAACAACTCCTTATGTTGTATTTTTTCCCTCCCCTCTATAAATTACTCTTAGTGTGCTACAAAATTGTAAAACATGCCTATATAGAGCTTAAATATTTTTGTTGTGTTTAAACACTGTGGCACAAATCTATTCCCAGGCTAAGCCTGCTGAAGTCAACAGGCTGAAGATAATGGAATGATACCACAAATAAGGTTTGATCCAGTTACTTCTGGTGCTCTGCATTCTTTGCTGAATACTAAAAAGCACAGTTTACTCACCTTGCTGTTACTGCATGCTAGTCATGTGCACGTGTCCTCCCAACCAGCTGGCAGTCTAATAGCAATTCTCATCTTATTTCCATCATGAAGCACACTCACCGATGCAGGCTATCTACTAATGACTAGAACAGTTAGAGCTGCCCCTTCATTTTGGCCTCCTTCTGCTGTACTGTTAAGCCTTCTATCAAATAAGAAGCATACAGTTTACCAGTTGATAACATACTGCTCAACTTCTTTGGTGGATGTAGCTCCAGATGAAACACCTCTGCATGGTTGCTTTACAGTTCCAAAGCGAGCTGGATCTGCCTGGCAAGTGCCATGAAGTCATGGTAGGTTCTAACTTAACCTTTTTCATCCAGGAAAGGTCTTTTCCCAAAGATAGTTAGGTTTTACTGAGGGAAATCAGATAAGAGCTTTTCAGATAGCACATCCTCAATACCTTTTTCTTCTATCTTATTTAGAAAGAATTGACATAAAAAAAGCATCATATTACACAAAAAAAATCTGGAGGGGTTGGAATGAAATTATCTATAGACATACATCTGTAAAACCAACTAAAAATTTAAGAACCAATTGATATTTGAACACCTTCTAAGTACGAATATCATTTGGGACTTGGATCTCACTGAACCCTTACCACGAGGGGAAAAAAGCCATGCCTTCCTGAAGAAATTACAGTCTTAATTGGTAGCGATTACAGGCAACACCAGTCAGGGCTCTCCATTCTTACTGCATCAACAACTACATTATAACGAGCCATCTGCTCTGTGTCAAAGTAGTGAGTAAGGTTGGCTTCTGTGAATCTGGGGCAACATGTGTTCTAGCTTGCATCTCAATTATGGTTTGCAAAACACGATGTATGGACAACTACAGAGGCACGTTATTGAAAGCTCCTCAATGGGTATGTTTCTAACCTTTTAAACAAATGGGAAAAATAATATTGATTCCCTGAAGTAATTTGTTTGAATGCAAATAGATAAGGCAACAGAAGAAGAATAAGTCATTTAATAGGCACCTTTTCCCATGCACCCTAAGAATAAAATAGTTTCACACAAGTCACATTACAAACCCTTAACCCCCCCCTCTATGTTTTTAAGACTTGTGGCCAATACAGCCAGCAGATGCTACTCACCACGAGGATTGGTTGCAAAACACCCAGTGCTCACCTACACCAGAAGAACATTCTCTGGCCTTTTGCCACGGCATGTCCCTTGGTCTCTACACGTCTGCATTCCCTGAGATATGGACATGACCTGTTTCTCACACAATTAGACTGTCAGCTTTTTAAGACAGTTACTTTTTTTGCTTTACACATAACACGTCTAAGCTACAGTTCATTTACAGAGCAAATTTTAAAAACTGAGAGCATTTTACAAACTCAGTGGTGGATTTTCAAAGACCCTCACACCCTCTTACTTCACTAAGGTAAACGGCATTACTGTCTAGAGAGATAGCATCAAGGACTGAGCATGTTATGAACCTCACAGGTACCACTGGTTATGACTAACTGTAGTTAATGGAGATTTATTTCCCCAGACAGTTACTTAACTTTCCTAATTACTTGAAGTAAAATCTTACCTCAGTGTTAAAACAGCAAACACATTCTCCCAAAAACAAACAAGTCAAATTGTCCTCTTGCTTACTGGGACTCAAATGTTCAATGCAGAATTGTCAAAAGATGAATGCTTTGGTTATGATGACCAATCCTTAAGGAAGGATTAAAAAAAATCAAGACAAAAAAAATCTGTGTTTTTCATTACAAAAAGAAGGATGCTGTACCTTTGCAGTTGCTATGATAGGATTGTGAAAGCTGCTTCAGCTACGCTGTTGAAGAGCACAGACTTTAGCAAGCTCTCTGCCAGGAGACACAACTCTTTACTACGAATTTTTCAGTGCTGGAGGGAAATAAGTTTGTGTGTATTCGTGACTGAATGATAACTGTGTATACCACTTGTTGACAACATTAACATTGATTACAGCCAACTGATTTTCTCGATATTTACTAAGTCACAAGTGTAGCACTGTAGTTGAATTGTGGATATGACTACTTTTCACAAAGGTTCAAGCACGTATTCACAAGACAGTATAGAAAATACAGCTGCTCTCCACGAAGAGAATGGAAGTCTACACAGAACTATTTCATTCTTCCCAATAGTTTGGGAGACAAGTCATTACACAAAGCTGAAAGGAGGATCTGGTATTTAGAAAGAAAAGTGCATTTGTCATACAAAACAGCTATCAAGAAAACTATTGTCTTAAGCTACCCACGGCTCAGGCAAGTATTCAGCTGAAGAGTCAATGTGCATCAACCTGCGACTAGCGATACTGGCACTCAGTGGTGCTAAAGGCACCCGCGGCATCATCTGCTTTTCACATTAACATTCTCACTCAAATTAGTTTACAAATAACATAATGAATTCTCATGTGCATATAACTGTATTTCATTGATTACCTCAACAGGCAAGACTGTTTACTTAAAACAAACAGCCTCTCAAATTATACAAAGTAAGCGCTGTGTGACTACTGTGTAGCATTTGTATTACAAATTGAGGGCTTGTGTCTCTGGATAAGCAAACACTGTGCCAGATATGGTCTGGAACCCAAACAACACCACGTTATGGGGAAGAGCAATCTCAAGTGCCACTTGGGACAGCTGAGTTCTGAGATAGTCTAAAAAGAGCCTACGAGGCTCTAAGTTATGAAAATGGCCACAAAGAACCACGGCCAAGAGTTATAAATAAATAAAACCAAAGTACCAACCATCTCTGACTCCTAAGTTGCAGACCTTCCACAGAAACATCAGTTAAATACACATAACATATGACCCACCTAAAGGCTCTCTCGAAATACCTACGCCAAAAGATTTTGGAACTTTTCAAACAAAGGTTAAAGATTACACTCTATCCTTGTAAAAACTAGTTTCATACTTTAAGAACAGCAGAGATAGTAAGTACAACTTCTTCCCAAAACCCATGGTATTTTGGACCTTCCCAATGCATGCCTCAAAGGTAGGATTAAAAACTTCAATTAGCCTATATGCAAGTACTGAAGCAGCTGATCATCTCCACCTTCCTCCCCAAGTGCGTCAGCAGAATCATCCCCAGGTGATATTGTTTGCACTCCGGAGAACGGGCTATTACTGCCATTACCTGTAGACTCTCAAATCACAGAAGTCTGTGCCACGTTCCTACAACCACGTAGGAAAGATTGCGCATACACTCATATTAAGCAGCATCGACCTCGCAGTCTCACACCCACCCTAAACACTGGACAGAGGACACCTTCTCTGTAATCCATTTCTATTTCCTTAGATGCAAAGAGAATGGAAGCCACCCATACTAACTAATATTACACTAAGTAACACAAGGATTTCAGTTTATTATTTACATTGCAATCGCTTACATGGACTACAGTGGGATATGAAACAGATAAACGTAACAGAACAGTCTTCAGCACACTGAATATCAGAAAAAAGAACAGGCCTCTGTTAAGATATTTTATACAGGTCTGTGCAAGAGAAATTATCTGAAGTTTCCAAACCAATCAAACACAGTTGCTCTTCAGAAAACCGACAGTGAAAATGACATCAATGTTTTGGTTTTTACTTATTTCCCATGGAAACTACAGCAGACAAAGAGCACAACAACACTATCTGGTAGTGCAAATTCTCAGCTACAAAATGCTATTTTTCAACATAATCACCACCATAGTTCTGCATTTCTGCCTGCATGCCAGACTCAGAAATCTGCACCAGTGGAGGTGACCACTGCCGCTGTTGCCACCCCTAAAAGGCATCACCCACTGCCTCACTGTGCTCACACACCCACTGCCTGGTCTCCATAAGCGTTCAGCCAGCATCAGTGAATATCAGTGGGTACCATTTTTTCTGCATGGTGGAATTCAATGACACACCTTTGCTTCATCTGCACTTCCGTGTCAGACGCCATTGTGTCAGACTGCCCCTCTGCTGCCATCTGTTGCACAGCATGAGACGGCACAGTGGTGGGAAGGTTCCACCTCTACTGCCATACCTCCAACTTCCGCCTCTGACATTGCAGGCCAACACCATAGAACAGGAGGCATTGCTTTCAGAGCATCACATGTATATCGAGTCAATCTGACTGCTTTATAATGAAAAATAACATTTGATTCACATTCAGCATCTATGAAAGACTTACATACATTACCTACAGCATTCAATTTAATTAATACTTTGATTCTACCTTCAACATTAAGAATTTGAAGTTTCCCAAAGAGGAAGGAAAACCGAGACGGTACTTCAGCCCTTCATGCTGGAATGCTTGCCAGCTCTCAAGACTGAACTTCTGAATATTCTCTACAACTCAAGTATTACTGAAGTTCTGCACACAATCCCTCCACCTTTCCTAATTAAAGCCTCTGCTAAAGAAAATAAAAATGAATAAAGAAAGCAGTAATATACTACCAAACACTTCCATGATTATTAATTACAGTATCACTTCCTTCTCATTAAGAAACTACCTGAGGTGAATGCTAAGTTTTAAGCAAATTTCTGCACAACTTATTTCAACACGCAGTCAAACAAGTGAACCCAACACAATCTCCCCTAAAATCAGTTTCTACAAATTTCAGTTTTGCTAGGTCTAACTTCTAAAGCAGGATGTAAAATTACATGAACATGATATAGAAGAGTGCTGCATCATTGTGCAATGCTGAAGTGGAGTTAAAGAAACAGAACCGAGGAGAAAATAAGAAGTTTAACAAAAAGAGGAAGGAAAATGAAGACAAAATATCATCCAAGATCGTTACTAGCATCTAACATCACCAGAGTGCAACTTTAGCACAACCTTATGCTGGATACCTGAGAAAGAAATGAAGTCTGCATGGGGTGCCTCGACTCCACACTGCCATGTTTTCCTGCCTTTGCACTTGAAAATGAAGAGCTGTTTGACACAAGTCATGATGACTTTCACAATGATTCTTATTAAATTACATCTTTTGCCTCATTAAAACCAAGCAGTAAGTTCTACTAACCACTTACCTCACACAACCTATATGCTTCTTCAATCTTACAACTCATCTGCCTCGTTGTACAAGGAAGATGTCAACTCCTACAGTACTTTCCCATCTTTTTTCTTTTATCAACTTCAGGATTAAGCCTATTTATGTCCAAGAAGGTAGTAAGTCTGCATGTGGCTTATCTGTGTTCACTCTGTTTTGAAAGACTGTATTTAATAAATAAAATAGTGCTATTTTACCCACAAAACAGTACTACCACGCTTGCATATATATATATATATATATATATATATATATACCTGACTTTCATATTTTCCCTTGAATGATTAATTAAAAGCTACTCAGAATACATTATTTTCTATGTTAGTGTTCAACAGTAAATAATTCACTGCGTGAATATTTCCATTACGGATCAAGCTGAAATCAAACACTGGTGCACTCAGCCTGAGCTGCAGGGAGTTCTGAAGGAATACAACTTCGATCTTTATTTAAATGCTCGCCGTCAATACAACAAAACACAGGGAGGAGGGAGAGAGAGAGAGAGAGAGAAATACATTTATTCAGAACTCTGCAAACTGCAACACAAAACCCAATGTCTCCTGCCTACTAATTATTTCTTTTGTGGTCTGGTAACAGCGCTCTCACAGAGGGATGGTACTTGTGGTAAGCTAAATGAGTAGCGGGACACAAACCAAGAGTATTTCTCCCTGCTTCTCTATAAACTACACTTGCAGACACTCCTCAGTTAAAAACTTCCACAGTTTCCAAACAAATATACAATGGTAATTAATACTTCCTTTGCATTACACTGTTTGTTTCATCAAGGAAGGAAGTATAACTGACACTGCAAACCACAAGAGTGATTTTTCATTTTTTCCTCTCCTCGTCAGCCAGCCGTCGTCAGGATGGACACTGAGCTTCTGAGCAGCCACCAGTCCCGTAGGAGAGGATTGCAGGACAGCCCTGGCAGAGTCCCTGCCTTCTTGTGGGGGCAGGCACTCGGACTGCAGGCTGCCTCAGAACCACAGCCTGAGCCAGACAGGTTCTCCTACAGAGCTGCTGCTTCATCAGAAAGCATTAATCAGAGAACCAAAGAAATGTGAGTGCTAATGAGGCACTGGGTGATATCTGGACATTGCTGTCAGTCACTTCAGAAGCACACACAATTTTCAAACCATTTTTCACCAGTATAGAAGCCAGCAGCAGATGAACGCTATTAAATATACATAGGGAAAAATATACATCCTGTAAGCAAAGCAGCAAGATTAATAGGTTTAGTCGGACATAACACCCTGGAAATGAGTACAATATATAAGTATGCTCTATACACACAGACTCAGCTTCAAAAGTTTCAGCTTTAAAAACCATTTTTCAGCAGTGTCTTTCAGAGGCACTGGCTCACTGCACAAAACATGAAACTACTGAACCAACAACTTCCAAAATGAACAGATTTTCCACCAGAAGATACAAAGCAGTAACCAGACGAGTAGCATAACAAGCACTCTGTGTTCAGACGCAGCCAAAGGTCTTGCAGCTTCTGAGCTCAGGATGGAGAGCAACTTCCAGTTACTCCAGCAGTACACCAAGAATTGAAACAGTTTGTTGTTTTGCCGTGTCTTTAATTATTTTTTTTAGTGTTAGAGCACGCTGTTACTAATCCAAATGTTCTTCCCCCCTTTGCACACATTCAACATGAAAGCAGTCCCAAATGCAGAGCAAATATTTAATTCTTGAAACAACACCACTTACATCCCGTTCCATAAAAGAGAGCACTAATTGTTTATAAACTATAAATAATTGATATCTTTTCACAGATTGCATCTTTTTGTGTACAATCAAGGGTTGCAGTTATTTTTTTTTAAACATTCACAATGGTTTCAGTTGCTCACAAAACAATAAGATCACATTTTTGGCATTCACTTCAGGCGTATTCAGAAACACATTTCTAAAGACAGACCCAGGTGTACTGCATTACTAATACACGGCACCACAAGGAAAGTTACGTTAGCACTGACCAAGGCTTTCCATTTAAGCCCTCCGCCACTGATCACACTCAATACTCAGACTTCTTACTGCCAAAGCTGACATTTCCTACAGGGCTTCTCACTTAAAATAGCACCCGCTTTGTCAAACAGGACCAGAACGAAATAGCCTCTTCCCAGAGCAGTGAACAGATGAAGAAAAAGGAGATGAATTTTCATGTGTTTTAGTTAGAAAGATTCAGTTTTAACGAGTTCTAAACAACTGGATCAAGGGAAATAAACTAAAAGATCCAGTGGTAAGGCTGGTGTGATAAGCCACGTGTTCAACATATGTAGGTAATGGATGCTTAGCCTTCTAGATCAGGAGGTAAGTCCAGCTATTTACAGCTATCTTGGCAAACCTGTTAGAAAATGCTGAACGCATCTTTGAATTCTTCCTAGAAGAATTACACCTCAAGAGAAGCTTCACCAATTTCTCTCTGCGAATGGCATTTTACCTGAGAGGTTTCCAAATAATTCATTGGGAAACATCACTGTCTATTTCAACCGACAGCTAATCAGATGCAAACTCCATAAAGGAGTGAAAACAACAGAAGAACCCATCCACCGCAATACAGAGATGCACACTGAACTGATTAAACCTTCACAGGAGCTTGGCAAATCAGATTCCTTATGAATCATCCCATACTGTTACCTTTGGTTTATTTTCTAGCTGGGTAAGCTCTCGTTCCCTTGGGAATAAAGCAGTACAAATCACCAGAAAACATCACACTGCCTTTCCTGTAAGGCAATGATTGGTCAGGAAGCTAGAAACTAATTATTTCCGAGAGGTGAACAAGAACTGCTAATGCAGCACTCCGATGGCTCCACTTAATCCCGTCTTCTCCCGACTGCAGAGATGCCGCTTGCACTTTGCCCTCCCCACCTCTCCCAGCATTTCAGCTTCCTATCGCTGTCCTTATTTCTTTTCTAACTTCCTCTTTCAGCAGTATTTTCTACTTCCCAGCACCCAGTGCCGGGTGACTCACCTGTGTTCATACATTTATCTGGCATTATACACTGAAGCACTTTCCTCCAATTTAGTCTCCTACATACCTGACAATTCATTTCACCTGCAGGTAGCTCCGTCCAAACATAATGCAAAACACACTTACATTTTCCTTTCCAACTCCTGCCCTCTCCGTTTTTGCAGGTGCTGTGAGCAGCTGCCCACCATGATTTTCATGATTCACACCCACCTTACAATTTCAAGACAGCCCTGATTATCCTTCTAACAGCTGTAACCAGACAGAAGCTGGCCAAGTTTTCCTTACCAGAAATCCAAGTCTAACACACTTAGGTTTGTCTGACAGAACAAAGAAATTGTCCTTGTGACTCAAGGCCAACAAGGAAATACAAACACCCTACAGATAAACCACAAAAAGACAGCACTGCTGCCTATTATTACAGCCAATGATCTTAGAACATCACCTATGTGTTGTTAATTTTCTTGCAAATATCACAGAAAAAAAATCAGGAGGGAAAAAATGTTAATGCTGCAGCTGGCATACCCAGTATTCTTTCTGAAAAGAATGGCAGCACAGGATAAAGGTTAAACCTACACACTGCTGCACATGCAGGAGCAGCTGCCAGCATGACACAAAGATAAGCAATCTTTCTTTTTCCATGATCTAGGAAAGGAGACAGTGAATGGATATATTAAGAATACCAGCATTCCTTTTATATCTTTGCAGATCATTCTGGAAACACATAAAAGGGGCCGGAGAAAAGAATGCTGCAGTAACTATATGATGAGATGAGAGCTTGGAGAGCTTGAGCTGAAGGAACAAGCAAAGAAAACCTAAGTTGCTCAGTGTTGCTCTGAAAGAAGAAATTGGAGAGCTTTAGATAAAAATCTCATTAAGGCCTTTCAATCGCATCCACTCAAAACTGGCACTCGGATGACAGGCCCAAATGATGGTCAGGAAACTGATGCTGCCCTACAACAGCAGAACAGGGCTTCGGCTACACAAAAACGCGTCATAGAAAAAGTGAGATTTTAGCTGGACCAGGAGACAAGCCTGCACCAAAGAGGTTTCCACAAAGCTGGCCGCAGATTTCCCTGCCTGCGCCCAAGGAAAAGTTTGGTAAGGTTGCAGCAGAGAGTGACGGAGCAGAGACACAGACACAAACATGGCTGAGAAAAGTACCAAGGATGGTGTTGGGAAATCTCTGCAAGGAAGCTGTGAGTAAAAAGGAGCTAATAAGTCATTAAAGGAGGATGCAATAAAGATGCTGCAGAAGGAACAGAAGAAAATAATGTTAGAGCATCCCTGAAGGACAGCTACCTCAAATCTGTTATCATCCCAAAGCTGTTATTTATGGCCATGTCTGGTACCAAATCTACAACAAATAGTGAGGCATTTGTCTCATTTAGAGGTTAGTAACAAGTGTGTTATTTAGTGAGTGCTGGACAAAGATATAAGATGCAGCTGAAGAGGACGTTTCTTTCAAAGATTTACAGGCTTGAAAAGGCATAGAAGGAAGAACAAAAGTTTTACATTATCTTAGGTTGCTAACAGCAGCTTAATAGCAAACAACAGTTTACAGAACAAAACTGCATTTCCATCTTTTAGGTTAGATATTAGGAGGAAGATATTAGGAGGAAGTTTTTCACCAGAAGGTGGTGAGGCACTGGAACAGGTTGCCCAAGGAGGTTGTGGATGCCCCATCCCTGGAGGCATTCAGGGCCAGGCTGGATGTGGCTCTGGGCAGCCTGGTCTGGTGGTTGGCGACCCTGCACATAGCAGGGGGGTTGGAACTACATGATCTTTGAGGTCCTGTCAACCCAGGCCATTCTATGATTCTGTGATTTAAAGAAACAATACTTGTATCAACACAGTGAAAGACAACTTCTTAAGGATAAATTAACAAGTTTCAAGGGAAAGATTAAATATGTTCCAAGAGAAGCAACTGCAGATGGAAGGCAGCACAAAAAGGCAGCATCTTTGTCAAGGTGGGTTTCCAGAAATAAAATATGGCAAACCATCTGGATACAAGAAGAGGGAAGTCACCCAGGTTCAGTCTCAACGTAGATCAACTAGCCAAAACACCTCGTTTCTGCACTTATGTTCCTTATATCTTGTTGTCTACTCGAATATTACGGTACTCTTTTAAATTTCACCCCAACCTACATTTAAGTGAAGATTATTTCAAGGTAACTTCTTTTAACTTAAGAATGTGCCAAATTTATCAGGCATCTTGACTTCCCAGCATATTCTGCTGGCTAGCCAATAAAGATAAAATACATACCCTCACAGAAGTAGTACAGAGGAGGGGGATGGCATCACTTTGAGTCAGCAAAAGAAGAAAACTTTCATTTACTTGTGACTACACAACTTCTCCAGTAAGCAACAAAATAGAAGAAAGTAAACTGGAATGCTAGAAGTGTGTTGCAAGTTTACAAAAGGGTTAAAAAAATTATATAGAAAATGAATGCAAGAACGTAATGCCACCAGCTACTGTTACAGTAATTTACCCCTTATATCAAATTTTCTCCTGTTCCTGTTTATGGCCACTGTCCTCCACTCTCCCACCTTTTTATTTCAGCAAAGAGCCTTGGCCTATCTTCTAGATGACTTCCTTGTAAGCGCAATGGGGCTGGCAATAGGTGTCCCCAAAGCCACCTTTTCTCCAGGCTGACCAAGCTCAGCTCCCTCAGCCCTTCCCGGCAGTGCCAGTGCTCCAGCCCAGACTGTGCAGGTGGCCTCTCCTTGCTCCAGTGGACTACTGTGTTTCCTACATCAGAAAAGTATAGGAAAAGTTGTCCTAAGCCAGGAGCCCCCTGCTTAGTTTAACCAAGGTGCTCTCACGGATCATCTCCTCACGCTCCTCATTACTGGGACAGAGCATCCCTGCGCTTAGCAGAACTTGGAAAAAGCCCTGATGAAAGCAGCTCATTAAAAGGAAGATGCAGCAGCTTGGCAAGGAGCGCAGCACATTTCCACCTGGCACCGTGGGCTATGGTAATCAACAGAATCTCCATCATTACCTAATAAATAAATCAAAAAACAACACCAGCACCTCTGTTTCTCTCTCACCACATGACAGTCTTCAGAGCGGCTGAATTAAGACAGCTTTTCCCATAGCTGGGCCATGGATCTTAGGATTCAAAGGCCAGGCAAAACTATACAGAAGGAAGGCATGTTTTATCAGAATTTTGTCAACTGTTCACATATAAAACTGCCTAAAAATTATTCTCCTTTTTCTCATAATTATCTCTTGGCATGGGAAATTAAATGTAAATTTAACAAGTCGTGACTTGGATCTGTTTAGAAAGAAACATTGCAGGGCATAAATACCCACTCAGAAAATCATTTGGAGTTGGAAAGTGTTTATGTTTTCTCAAATCATTTCCTCCTGGGATTATCAAAATTACTAAAAGGCCATTCTGCAAATGCATGAAATCAGCATGACCTTCCCTTCTCAAGGCTTCTATCTGAAAAAATAGATGGTACCATTTTCATTAAAATGCGGAACTTCTGAAGCTTTACTTCCCAAGAATGCTGCTCAAACTCTTCATTTTATCTATAAAGCTTTATAGATGGTTTCTGAGTTTTATAATTCTTTATTTCCAGTACAGAAATTCTACCTTTGAGCAATAGGCACGGACGATTTTTTCTGTAAATCCACAAAGATGAAAAAAGTCACTGGTTCTAAGCAGCCATTCACGTTCCCTTGATATGTAAATCCTACACGAGTGGCTTTTCTTCCTTCGCTCACTGCATGCTCACACTTAGCACTGGAACAGCAAGGCGAAAAGGACACATGCAAGCAGTTCTAAGTAAGAACATCACCTAAAATGCTGTCAAATCATCTGAAATTCTACTTGGTAATTTTACAACCTGCCACAAGAACGACAGTGATAGCACACAGATGTTGGTACTGTATATTTAATGTGACATCATCTGTGTGTGAGAAGCATGGGACACAGTGCCTGACCTTGGCAGATGAAACCAGAGCATGCTAGCTGTGTTTTATCACGTATCAGAAAACTTAAGTTGTTTGACAAAAACCAAAGCAATACAAGATTCCTTATTTGACAGCAATAGTGAGGTCTAGCGACAGCTTGGCCACTCAAGTGAAGCATCCAACATGAAGCACAAGCCAATGTTCACCCAGCCAGGGACAAAACCACTCACAGATGACCCTTCCCTCTCCTGTAACTAAAGCAAAACACAAATATTGGTTCCAGATCTTCTTCCTTTCTAGCAATTATTACTAAATTCTGCTAAGATGCATAATTCAGAGATGAAGACCAACCTTGTAATATCAATTTTCAGAAACTTATCAAACAGGCAGCGTAATGTTTTAGAGAACTGAAACAGAACTTCTTAAATATAAGACATTTTGATGGTGCCTATACCTTTCCCTTTTTTTCAGCTCTTTTCATGAGCCTCGGTGCTTAAAATAATGTTAGGAACAACACCAACAGAAACCCATTAAACAGACTATATACAAGTTCACAATACACAGGTTAATATATACGAAAGGAACAAAAGGTTAACTTCTGACCCAAGAAGATGAAAGGAAGAACATAACATTACACAAGCATTATTAAACTACCCTTTTCCTGTTATGAGCATCAAAAACAAGAGGAAAAAAACCTTGCCCTTGCTTATTATTTTTGCCTTATGAAGTTTTCCTCATTTACCCCTATCCAGAGCTCCATGCATACAAGAGGCTGTTTTGCATTTTGGGAGAATTATTTTCTGTCCGTGTTGAGCATTTTAACTGAAGTGTCTTGCTATTTAAGTGCTTCTTAACCCAAAAAAATAAACTTCTCCTTCCTACCATTACCTAAAAAACTGAGACATAGCATAGAATCATAGAATGGCCTGGGTTGAAAAGGACGTCAAAGATTATGTAGTTTCAACCCCACTGCTACGTGCAGGGTTGCCAACCACCAGACCAGGCTGCCCAGAGCCACATCCAGCCTGGCCTTGAATGCCTGCAGGGATGGGGCATCCACAACCTCCTTGGGCAACCCATTCCAGTGTGTCACCACCCTCTGTATGAAAATGCAAAGAAAAAAATATTGTCCAGCTAAGCCAAGTTTCTCAGTGAATGTATACATAAAAGTGTTCCATCTATAGAAGAATGAAGAAATGCTAAATCATATTTAAAACACTTTCTAGGTAGCTCCTCAAACTACTATTCCCAGACAAACTTGCTTTAAGGATCACAAAACATTTAATTACCTACAGACCTTAAAAAATAAGGAATCCTGAAGTAGTTTGGTTGAAAGTTCTTACTCAGAGTTCATAGTTTATCAGTGTTACGAAGCATTCTGATATTCTCAGGTTGCAGCCAGGGAAATTCTGCCTGCACATACAGATGAACTCATGGCAAAGGTGGTTTACGCTCTGCCACGAGTTGCCCCAAGAGGCAATGGAATAGCATACAAGACACACAGAACTGAAGCAGGTAGGACCAGAGTAACCCAGGAGTTACTTTGAGCTGCTCTGGTAGCTTGCTCTGCTCTGGGCTAGAGGACCGCCAGAGGTCACTTACGGAGTAAATAGAGTCCACACAGTCTCCTTCTATGGAGATATTCAAGACCTGTCTGAACCTGTGAGACCTATTGTAGGGTTCCTGCTTTAGCAAGGGGGTTGGACTTATCTCTTGAGGTCCCTTCCAACCCCTGCAATTCTGTGATTCCATAAATTACTCTGAGATTCTATGATCTATAAAAACGGATTTTCTTGATGACTTCTGATCATCATTTGTACTAAATGCATTCCATACATCAAGACACAACTCAACTGTGTAGACCTTCAACAGCCACATTTGGCAGATCCGCCACCAAGTCCAATGTAAGTTCTAGAAAAGTAATTTGCAGGTAGAAAACTATATCCATGTACACCCACCTCTGACTCACAAATCTTCTGAGATTCCAAGAGTCAAGAAGGAGAAATCCTTAACTCTGCCTTAATTTCTATCATTATCTCACTACTATAACTGATGAGCTATAGGAATACATAGAAACAAAGAATATTTTACAGGAATAGGTGAAGACCTCCAATGCCCTCCCACACTACACAGGCACATTAATACTCATGCCCTCAGTCAGACCAAATTATTTTTATTGCTACAGATTTTTCTGTGTTCCCCTACCCCTCCATAAAGTGGCACTGGCAGGGGGACAAATGTCTGAGAAACAGGGCACCAAGAATGTGAGAAAGGACCAACTGCTACATTCATACACTGACACTGCATCAAAAAGGCATTAAGATTAAACAGCCTTATTTCCTGAATTATCCTGTTGGTTATACAATTCCAGCTGAAATTCAAAATAGCAACAATGATTTTAAAATGAACATTATTTAGGTATTCATGTGCCTTTTGCTATTAATATCTGATATATGAAACAAAGCAAAAAAGAGTACTTCTGTTTTGCCTGACAAGCGACTAATCCTTTAAGCCATGCTCATTGTTACTGCCCTACTTGGACATCAGTATTGTCTCAGTACATCAGTTGTTACATAAATGCAAGCACATGTGGATCTCCAGCATTCAGCCAGCTTGTCTTCTTTATGAAGAGAGTGTATTTTCTGGTACATCTAAACTTTTGTGACTGCAAGCTATTGACAAAATGGACAGTCCCAGTTTCTCCTCATTTCTGAGATGAGATCTAGTGACTGTATTATTGGATGAATAGTTTCAAGCTGGACACAGAAAAGCAGTGGGAGAATTTCTAGTAGATTACTTCTCCAAATCATTCACTGACCTTTTCTTGCCAGTATGACCAATAGCTAAACCCTGCTATAAGGACATGGTGGAAACACGGCCTTGGAAGGGCAAGTGTTACACGGCTAGTCATGTCTACACATCATGACTACACAAGAAAAAAGAAGAGGAAAAAAAATGAGTTTATAGAGCATTTTGTCCACCGGTTCATTAAAATGTTTGAATGAAGGCATCCATGTTTGCCTTGGCTGCAGACTTGCCAGGAACACATAAATGGACTGTCTTGCAATAACATGATATAGCCAGGCTTCAGCTACAAAGCTTCCAGTGACACTTTGAAGATAGAAGGGGGGCAAAGGAGATTTTAAAAGCATAGATTTGAGGTCTTTGATCTTCCTAGAGTAAACCTCTGATGAGTGGGGCCAATAAAGTTAAGCCAAAGCACACTACGTACAAACAGCTGAAGCTGGATGCGATTAATTCAAGTGCAGTTTATCCAACTGATACACAAATCTAAGAGCAAGCATTTCAACTATTTTGGTCCTATAGATTGATTAGTATCACAGCTGTCTTCCATACAATAACTTCAAATTCTTGTTCCCATTTCACATGCTTATCTATACTCTGGAGTCACTGTCAAGCACCAATGCATCGAGTTGCAGAGATCCAGAGTGCTGCTGGTCAGGTACAGCTGGATAACAAAGCTGAACAGGACGAGGACAGGCTGGAGTGCTCACACACGACGCTGAATTCAGAGGATACATGCTTTTCAGTGGCACAGACACCTCCTGCTAACTCTGTGAGGAAGAATAAACAGACGGATTCCCACGTGAAGTGAAGCCAAATCCTTTGCCAGCCCAGCAGTCTCAAACTGACCCAACGTGGAGAGCCTACAAAAGGAGATTTGCCATTCTAAGCGGGAATGCTCAGCAGCAGCCCAGAAGGTATCCGATGGAAAGCCAAATCAGAAAATGCAGGGCATTGCTTTGAGTAGTTCCGTGATCTCAGCTAGGTTTAAGTTGAAATTATTCTAAATTGCTTTAATAATACTTAAATGAACAAAACTCCTGTGGAAGTCAGAAAGATGAATTTCTAAAATTGCATTTTAAAGCCAGCTCTAAATTGTAGTCAACAAAGAACTGGATTCTAATTTTAATCAATTTTCTATTTATGATTTTTTTCCTGAACACAGTTTATTTTGCTGCAGACTGAACAGCAAAATAGAATGATTAACTAACCCGCAGCAGTTACCTTCCCAGATTCTGGTAAATAACAAGTTTTCCCTTAAGTAGCCCTTATATAAAATACGATTAGTCATAATAGCAACACAATATTACAGTCTGCCAGTGCAACCTGGCAGCAATTTTGAGGTTGTCTTAGTTAACATAAAGACAACATCTAAAAAGGGAAAATTTCAGTAAACTCCGCAAGTGTGCCATTACCATCCAAAAACACCCATCTGAAAGAAAATGAAGTCACAAAAAGCTGTATCATCTCACCGGGTCAGACAAAGTAAGAAGAATACCAGACAGATTAACTAAATGCTGCTTGGGTTAGATGTCAATAGGATTAGGGAGGGCTTTGGGTTGCAGCTAGCAAATACATCCGCACGCTTGCTGAGAGCACATGTCTTGTCCTGAGCAGAAGCTCCAGCCTAATTGGGGAAGATGAGAGCATACACTAGAGGAAAGGAGTGCAACGGGGAAAGATTTCAGAAACACTCCTCAGCAAGAATAGATCTGGGGAAGTGTCAGACAAGCTCAAGGAGTCAGATTAGAAAAAAAGCTTTTGTGTCCGCTCACAGAAAACCTACTGTGTTATTCCTAAATGCATGTCTCCATCCAGGCAGCAGTGCAGAATGGACAGCTGGCTAAACCTCATCCAGAAAAAAAATAAGCTCCTCGTGCATTTAACAGATGGTGGTGCAGGTTATGAAATTGGTCTCTGCTTCGCTCTCCGAATATAGATTTTTAACTAAGCAGATACAATATTAAAAAGACTTCTAATATTTCTCAAATGAAACAAAGCTAAGCATGCATTGTGGTATGTACATTGAAATTTAGAGTCAGCATCATGTTCCTGGAGATTACATCTTAATCTACTTTTCTAACATCCGAGATAAAAATTCTCCACGCTCAGAAAAATGGAAAGTTTTACAATTACTTTCTTGTACTGCAACCCAAACACCCAAGACATGAACGTGATACTGATAATCAGGGGAGGGAAAAAAAACAAACGTACAAAAGCAACAGAAATTCCACCTTCCTCTCACTGAGATACCCAGAAGGCTGGATCCTATACATGTTCCACTAGCAGGTAGTGCCATGCTAGCATACCCAATTTTTACAGAAAAAATAAGAGTTTCACTCCATTACCCTTGTTTCACATCAGAGCACTTAGGGGAAGGAGATTTGTCTGTTTCAAATAATTATAATTCTCTTCTACTACTTTATAAAACAATGTTTTCTTCACATGCTGTTAAGAAGAGCAAAGGGATCTGTGTCAGCAACAAAACCCTCTTCAGCACTTTCCAAAGCCTTGCAAGATACGGACAAAAAGTTTTCTATTTCATACTCGATGTGACAAACAAGCTGTGCGGTATCCTGGGCTGCATTCAAAGCCAGCAGGGTGAGGGAGTGCTCCTGCCCCTCTGCTCTGCGCTGGTGAGGCCTCGCCTGGAGTACTGCGTCCAGATGTGGAGTACTCAGTACAGGAGAGACATGGAGCTGTTGGAGCACGCCCAGAGGAGGGCCACAAAAATGATCCAAGGGATGGAACACCTCTCCTACAAGGACAGGCTGAGAGAGCTGGGGCTGTTCAGCCTGGAGAAGAGAAGGCTGTGGGGAGACCTGAGAGTGGCCTTTCAGTATATGAAATGGGGCTGTAAGAAAGAGGGGGACAGACTCTTCAGCAGGTTCTGTTGTGATAGGATAAGGGGAAATTGTTTCAAACTAAAAGAGGGGAGATTTAGACTAGATGTAAGTTTTGGGGGTTTTTTTGCTGTAAGGGTGATAAGGCACTGGCACAGGTTGCCCAGAGAGGTGGTGGATGCCCTGTCCTTGGCTAGGCTCAAGGTCAGGCTGTACGGGTCTCTGAGCAACCTGATCTAGTGTAGGTTGTCCCTGTTCATCGCAGGGGAGTTGGACTAGATGGCCTTTAAAGGTCTGTTCCAACTCAAACCATTCTGTGTCTGAAAGTCCTCGCTATTTTCCATCACCTGAACTAGAACCATACAATTATTCAGAGCTACTTACAACAAGATATAGCAACACTTACTGAAACATACCAAAACCTTGCAGAAGCGATAGCGAACAGTCTCTCAGGCACAACATCCAACATGACCTTTGCTTTGGAAAACCACGTTTTGTGACAGCCTACAGCCTCCTAACGGTACTGACGCTGAGCTGCCACTCTGAAGCAAGACACAGCCTGTGGGAGCCTCCCACACTGCTCAGCACCAGCAGGGACCCAGGGCAGGAAGAGACAGGGGCTGCTGACAACAGGGCCGGCTTCCACAGCACCACAGCCAGCTCCACAAGCTCAGCCCCGAATCCAGCCGCTGTCACAGCCTCAAGCAGCTTTCACTTCACCAGCCCTCACGTAGTTTTTGTCACTGTTTGACCAGACGGAGGTGGGCAAAAAGCACAGTGATTTGAGAAAAGCATATAGCAGAATTTTTTAAATAAAACTTTCTCAATTTCTGCATTGGAATTAAGGAAAAAACAACTTACAACCTAGATGATAATATGTCCGTAAGAATTTCCTGTTGACAGGAAGCTTTCCTCTCACATTATTCTGAATTAGTATTTTTATGTGAATTTGCAAATGAACTCCTGTCAGTCCTTGAAACTGTTACCAGTGTGCTTAATGCCACCAAAATAAATACACAAACAGAAACTGAACCCAGTCTGAGGCCAGGCTATGGTACCCAGGGCCCAGCCCCATACTGCACCAAGTTAGCAGCAAAGCAAAACACAGAACGTAATTGCAACTCTTCATTCCTATTTTCAACGTTTGTAATATTCATACATTTTAATATTAAATTTGCTCCCTTACCAAGCCTCCACCATCACTAAAAAAAGCAGAAAACCTTACTAAATTTATAAAAACCAAACAGCCATCGTTACAGATTAGGCAGAGAATTTTCCTCGTATATGTAGAGTGTTGATGCTAGAAGCATGCAGAGTACTTTGCTGAGAGCCAGCATATGGGCTGGGCAGGCTGACCTTTTCTAACATCATGGTGGGTGAAAAATTCCCCTCTTGCAAAAATAAAACCCTCAAAATTAACATTGAATAGAATATCATGCCCATTCTATTCACAGAATAAGTGAGCCATCGACCTAAAAATAAGCAATTAATCAATCTTCAAAGATGAGGAAAGGAATTAAAGACATACACATGCACGGGTTTGGCAAAATAATACTTTCCACAGCATGGAAATCCAGAACTAGGTCACAGCTTTATCCCACAGATCATTTGAACAATAGAAGTCTTTGGAATAAAATGCCTGTGTTCAACCACCACGATACACTCATCCACAGATAGAAGCCGTGTTAGAGGTGTAACAGCCCATGTACCACAGCAGCAAATGGACGGAGCTGAAGGAAAGAACATAGCTGTGGGCTGCCACCTCTGCTTTGGTCTTCTAGACATAAGGAAGCATGCACAGCACGGCTTCCCACACAGACTGCATGCTGAACCTTTCAGAGGAATATTATAAATACTTCATACGTAAAAATGATAAAGTCTCCTGACTCTTTAAGTCAAGTATTATTTCCAGGGCTCCCAATATAGCAAGTCTAATTTGCTAATTTTTGATTGATCTCTCAGTAATGAAATCTAGCCATCCAAAAGAGGTCTGCCAGAAGCCCAAACACAGAGATTAGTCTTGTCATATGGACGGAGACTATATTTAGATAGGTGCCTGTTTAGATAGGTGCTATATAAAGATTCCTCTACATGAAATTCCTCCAAACATGAAGTGTTGTTGCAAATAAGACATAGCCTTTTGCATCCAGAGAAAAATGTTATATTTCAAGATAATCATGAAATGGCATGGCAATTCCTTCTTCTTTTACAACAATTTATGCTGGAAAGGCGTTATGTACAATCGTAAGGTTTCTACTGTAAGGTTTTTCTTTAAAAACTGAAGTAAAACATTTCAAAAATTAAAGAGGGCCAAGACTAAAGCAGAAATATGAAATACAGTTGGATGAAGGCTTTGTGCTGTAAGTCAGCTATCAGAAGCTGCACTCCAAAAAAGAAAAACACTTCTCAAGTACGAGGAATGATATTTACTCCGGTGCATGATAGAAATCTTGCCAGGGAAGTGATAAGGTATGAATACAAGGAAGCTTGTTATTTAATGCCAAAGAATCTTCATTATTTAATTACATACGCATAAATTCTCAGCCTGCTCATTTGTTTCTGCTCTGACAATATGAAGTATCCTGCAAACATTTCAGGCCAAATGTCAAGAGAGGCCTGTCAAGCTCCAGAGAGTACGCTTCTTTCTCTTAACCTAGTATCACAAAACCGAGCTGAATTTCTTGGTGAGACTCCATTACAAAAACTTCAGATCCTTAAAAGACAACATACCCGTATGGGCAGTATTTTTCTCTTCTGCTACACGAGTGTGATTGTAATGCACCAGAAATACACTGCACTTCTGTTTGTGATGTTTAGCATAGCCCGTTCAAGTCCAATTTTATACCACAAATTATGAAGCTGATGGGGTAAGGCATTTCCAAGGACTTCAGATGATTTTCTAAACTAATCTGGTTGTGTGCAAGTTCTCAATGGATAACTTCAATTACTTTTAAATTCACTGTATTAACTTGTCTCAGCTTCCAGTTTTTTTTGAACAGGTTGTACGTGACACTCCGACAGGATCTCACTTGGCCACACGCCTGTCATCACACAGTACCTACTTGGCCATGACAGGCACAGCACACCTGCAGCTACCCAAGTTGCCATGCAGTTGTAATTAGGAGAAATTCTTCTACGTTAAAAGGAAGGAAATGTAGGTTGACTGCAAGAAATCTTCCTTTCTGCTGCACTGTTCACAAACATAGATGCTGAAGTTTTCTGCAGGAAATAATGAAACTGCGTAGAACCGTGATTTACTTTAAATGAAA
Organism: Pavo muticus; assembly: GCA_016647715.1. NCBI lineage: Eukaryota > Metazoa > Chordata > Aves > Galliformes > Phasianidae > Pavo > Pavo muticus. The sequence continues at coordinate 290,944 of JACDJE010000388.1, forward strand.
ACATTTAACAATTCTGAAGCACAACTTAATAAATTTAAGCTAAGAAAAGGCAGCATACCAAACAAACAACATGAAAATACTGCAAATGGGACTTTACAGAGCCCCAACAGCTCAAACAAATTACCCAAACACACACCTCTGGTGCTGTCTTCATGTCTTGGGAAGTATCTCCCCTGTGTGCTGCCGCTGCTCCTCCAGAAGGGCATCAGTATCACTCATGGGAGCAGTCTGCCATGCAGACACCCCGGCCATCAGCACATGCTAAATGGCACTAAAAGCCACGTTGAGGCAACTTAATCAAGTCTTGGGAACTTTCCAGCTTCAGAACTGGATTTGGTAATGCAAGATTCACCTTTGCCAAAAGCTGTGATATCACGTAGACAGACATCTCATTTTTCCACCCAGAGTAACGCACGTTACTTCTCTACCTCTATTCAGGACCAATACCAAACATACACATACTAATTAAGGGATGGGTTTGGGTATGTTTGCATTTGGCATACACAGACAGGGGTAAGGATGGCCATGAGAAACCTTACCATCTAGCATGCCCTACATCTGTTAAAAACTTCACATGATAGAATGTAATTACTTAAGAGTACAAGCCTATGCACAGTATGAGAAAAATCATGCTAACTCCTCGACAGTTTGCTGCTCCCCGCATGCTTGTACGGCAAATTGCTGCTCATAAATAAGCCTGAATGCTCTGACACCACCGTGTGCACTGCCTGTACGCTCATAGCTACATGGTTGTGTAACCACGATTTGGCTTCTCCCTCTGCTCCTTCCAGCTGCTACCACCACCCTCCTGCAAGCTACTACAGCAGTTCAAAATGCCTACAATAAAAAAAACAAGTGCCATCTTTTCCAGAAGTCCGGCCAGAACTATTTTGAAACGACTCAAAAGACTTTCTCTTCCCTCTCCCAGCAGCCCCAGGGACACTCTAGGGTTGGCCAATACAGCTCACAGTAGAGCACGGCTAAACAACCGCTGCCTTCACCCGAAAGCCAGACAGAACAAAAATACAGTGCTGCTGTATTTTAAGATTCCCGATAAATTTCTTTTGCATATGAAATTTCAAACTACCACAACAAATAGATACGGTTCTTCCTGAAAACTGTACCACATTTTTTGGAATGTGCTGTCATCTGATTTGACAAGAAAAACTATTATTTGATACAAAAAGACTGCAGAAAATGCTGGGTTTATTCTGGCATTATCTGCCTCTTCCATCTCCTGCAGAACAGCACTCAGTAAAAGAGAAAAACTTCAAAACTATTCTGTTGGTGGCAGAAGAGGCCAAAAACCCAAACGATCTCCCCAGTAATTTCTTTCCCTCTGGGCCTCATGTCTATATGCTGAGAACAAGCAGATAAAACAAAACAAGAAGTTTCTCTTTTTTGGCAGAAGATGACAGAAACAAAATATCTCCTAACCACACGTTCTTTATAAATAAAATACATAACCTATGACTTTTTTTAAGGCATCAAAGACAGGACTGACACGCAGCAACAGAACCAAGTTATAAAGGTAGGAAACTATTTACCTTTGCTCCACCTTATCTGGTATTACTCAGCATTCTCAATTATTCACTCTGGCAAATTTCAAACCCAGCTAAAGAAAAAAAACAAGCACCAACCAGCACGTCAGCAGATAAAGGCACTGACTGATAATCATTCGGTTCCCCTCGGATAAGGCCAGTTACCTTTCCTACACTTGGTTTTCTAAAAAAAGTTAAGAGAACTCAGGAGAGATAACTTAAGCATAAAACTAAGCCCCCACGTCCTTGAACACAGGAAACTGCTGTGGATTTGTTCTTTTCTCTTAAGATCACTTCAGGTTTAAATAGATCTTTCAGAAATGGAGTTTTCTGAAGTACTTGCTAAAGAGATTGGTATCGCAGAAGACTCGTGGTGAATTAAGGCCTCTTCTAAACAAGGTTTGAGCAGTTCAAAAAGGCACAGACTGGTCCAGTAGGTGCTGGATAAGGAAGGTGTATCGTGATAGAAAAACTCATGTGCTGCTGGATAAGAGATCTAACTTATCTAACTTAGAACAGAGTTGATGCAACAAGATAAAAAATAGTTAAATATGGTGGTTTAAAAGCCAATGGGCAGCTAAGCAACACCACACTGCTCTCACTATCTTGATCCTTTTATTTCTGAATGTTTCTGTATTTCATTTCACCAGTCTAGCAGTTCCCTCAATGTCAGTTTTCCATATATGCCATAAATAGCACTGTAGTAGATGCACCATACTCAATTTTTATGTATATTTTGCCACTGCTATTTGCTTAAAACACAGATGGATATTGAAAAAAGAACCTCAGCTTAGAAACGTCAGCCTCTATAGGGATTTTACACCCCTTATAGCCAATAGAGGGAAAGATGCAGCCATGGCTCTTACCTTGGGAGAAGTCCAACCTCACCAAAAATTTCATCCTTATCATTGAGGTCTTTCTGAGTCCTGCTTACCTCCTGCTCTAAGTATGTATGGCAGCACCAAGCCCAGCACCATGCTGGAACATGAGGAGAAGGGAAGGCTCAGGAGAGACCTTATTATTGCTCTCTACAACTGCTTGAAAAGAGATTGTGGCAAGGTGGGGGGGATAGTAAATGGCCTAGAGTTGCATCAGGGGAGATTCAGATTGGATGTTAGGAAGAATTTCTTCTCTGACAGAGTGGTCAGGCACTGGAATGGGGTGCCCAGGGAGGTGGTGGACTCACTGTCCCTGAAGGTGTTCAAGAAATGTTTAGACACTGAACTAAGGGACATGGTTTAGTGGGAAATATTGGTGATAGGTGGACAGCTGGACTGGATGACCCTGGAGGTCTTTTCCAACCTCGGTGATTCTATGAAGTGTCCTGCACCCGCACTACAGTCCTCCTGAGGGACCTCCCTGCCTGAAGAAATGGGCACACAGAGCTCATTTTCACACCCATCGGAAGCAGAATGTACGAGGAAGCCCCAGCACCCTTGCTGAGGTTAAGCAGTGAGAGTTCAGTGCAGAGGTGCATGCTTTAAGCCTTCTGTTGAGGCTTCTGAAATTGATATCATAGGATACCTTCCTTCGCAAGAAGAAACAATTCAGCCAACAACCTGCAAGCTAAAACAAGTCAGCAAATACCCTCGGCCACCTTCTCATGGCCCCTCATCCAACCACACTTGGAGTTTCCACTACAATGGAAATTTTAAACTACCAAATAATTTCAACCACACATAATTAGAAATCAATTTAAAAAAATCCTCATTTCCAGATTTGTACAAAACCCCAATTCTTATGAAACTATACTGGCCAGAAGCAATGAAGCAGACAGAAATCAAACACTGTTGCAGTTTGTATAATAAGAACTTCTAGTCATTTTGCCGTTAGAAAATGAAATCCTTAAGACTAAGTCAAATTTCTCAGTAACAAGCTGTTCTCTTGGTGCCAGGAGCTGACATATAGCATCTTAAAGCTTTGCTCTTCGTGTCTAGACAGCTAGAAATACTCACTAGTATGTTTTGGAAGAACGTTTCCCTTCCTCAGTAATTTACATTGAAATGAACTAGCAGAAACCTCCATAAAGATACTTCACACATCTTTAAGTATAAAGCTGGTCTTTAAAATAGCCCTTCTTAGAAACTGGCAGCACAAAGAATATATACTACAGCATACTTTGGTACAAAACCTTTGAATGTTTGAGTCAAATAGTACACATTTTTATGGACTAAGGTACCATGCCTGGCAAACCTCACCTTGTGAACGTGGGGGCTCCTGACTAGACAAACTAGAATGCTTCAAAGCAATATTACTGTGTCATTCGTGTACCAGGGAAAGCAGTGCACCTCCACTGCTGTTCACGCAAAGGGACAACCCACTGATCCTGCATTCCCACCATGCTCACCAGGTTTATTGGCACTGCAACCCATGAAGGCAGCCACGGCACGCATGTGATGCTGCAGCCCTGCAAGCCCTACCTGCTACAGGGCAGTGCAGTCTAGCACAAAAGCAAGTGGGAACTTGGGAAGCCTTCATACCAGGAAGATCACCATTCTGTTAGGACAACAGCTTATTTAATTTTTCTCATGAACATACAGTAACACACTGCACCCTCATCACCGCTTACGTGCTGTAATACAGCTATCAAAAGTTAATAATTGTGTGTGACTTTTATGTTGATTTCAATGTTACTGAATCACATAGGAATAGCGAATAGGGGATTCTCCCCCCCCTCCTTCACTTAAAATCTTTCAACAAAGCTTTCTGAACGTTTCAATTTTCTTGCCAAAAATAGCTATAGAAGTATAAACCACTCAAACATGCAAATCCAATCATATCTATTTCCATTGCAGATCAATAACCCAGATTCAAAAAGGAGCTAAGCTTTCATTATCACACCCCACAATTGCTATAACCAACTTGTTTGCATCGACTAAAAGTACGTTCATTCACAGCCAAAATGGCAGACGTATTCAGATTTGGCATGCCCTAAGCAACGTGCTGTACGTCATCTACAACCACCCAACACCACTCCAAGAATTAACCTAATTCCGGTCCTTCTGACACTGCCCGTGCTAATAAGAATTCTTTAAAAACAATTGAATAACCTTGTTATTTCAGGCTTTAAAAAAAACTTCCACGCCCTTCTAGTCAGCCACTCGCAGTATATTAGAGATAAGCATGTCTGAAGAATGCTTTACTGTACTTTATCTTAAAAGAAATGCCGAAAAAGGAGCTCTTTTAGAATAATTATGTTATAGTAATACAGTTTAAAATAACTTTCCTGAGGCTTACTAGCATATGCCACATATATTCCCATGTAGGCTGACACTAATCTACCTTTAAAGAGGCAATCTTAAATTCATAGCCCCAGATAAGAAAGAAGGACTTTAGATTAACACTGAACTTCTCTACTTTATCACTATTCTCTTATTTCCCTATATTAAAAACTCGTCAGATTCCAGAGATAGACTAAGTAGCCCTATCTGGGGTATATGCTAAGCTTCAGGAACAGATTATGGTGATATGGCTCTCTGCCAGACCACAAAATGTTACCATACCGTAACTCCACTGCAGAGATACCAACCAATGCTACAATACAAGACTTTGTTATTTTTTGCTTTTTTTTTTCTTTCAGAGATTGAAAAGAAACCCATTTCCTTGCGCTTATTTTGAAATTGGTACGAAACTTTCACCAATTAATATCACACTACGAAGATCATGGAAAAGCTTCCACAAGAGCTCAGGACCCCACTTTATGAACAACAAACAAGTGTATGTGCTTATTTTTAAATCAGAATCACAGATCACAGAATGGCCCAGGTAGGAAGGGACCTCAAGGATCATGAATCTCCAACCCCCCACCACAGGCAGGGCTACCAACCTCCACATTTAATACTAGACCAGGCTGGCCAGGGCCCCATCCAACCAATCCAAAGGAACTGCCAGAAGTTTTACAGATTAAAGTCCAGACCCTCAACTGCAGCACACTCCAGGATAAGACCACCTCTGCTTCTCAGCATCAGTCAGAGCCATTGACAAAAATGAGATGGGCCTAAACAGCAATGTGTGCCAGTCATCAAGAGAAAGTGGAACCGCCACAGCAGGGAGCCACCAACACCAGCACTTGCGGATGGCGGCCCGATGCCGTTTGGTACCCACGTGCCACTGAGGTACCAATTTCTTTTTTTGGTGGTAGAACTCTACCAAACCAAAACCAGAAACGTATGTTTTTACTCTCCTGATTTGTATGGGATACAGAGAACTCAAGGAGTTTCCTGCTTGTTTCTGTCTCCATAACAACAGTATTATGGAATAAAATCTCAGCTGAACTCTGCCACAATGTTTCCTTTTAATTCTAAACTGAATCACACACAAAAATTTAAGTTAAACCAGCAAACTAACAAAAACACATAAACCCACACAAGCGTGATCCTGCCACTGGCAAGCTATTTTCAGGCTTCTTTACCAGAAAGCAGAAAAATACTTACAAGACACTGATGGTAACGCCACAATTGTGCAGTCAGCCAATCCCCATTTTACTAAGTTTCTAGTCGTGGAAAATATACTCTACATTTTTAAGTCAGATTTCAACATATGTGCAGAGTCTCAGTGCAAACTGCGGATGGTTTACCAGCAGCAACTCATTTAGGCTCTGTGGAGGAGCTGAAGCATCGCAGCCAGTGCTGCAAAGCACACTGCATTCCCACAAACACGTAGCAACACCTGCGTGCAACGACGTTTAAATGTCCCCACACAACTATATTGCTGGGGCCCACCAGACCCACAAGTCAGAAGGTCTTCACCTTTTCTTTAAACACTGTATTCAAAAATAAAAAGACCTCCTGTACGTTTTCAGAAAGCCCGTTTAGCAACTTGTTCCCCACCTCCCACATATTTCCTTTCAGATACAAGAGCATCGTACTGAACTACATGAAACTAGCTGCAGAATCTCAGCTGATGCCTCCGTTTATTTATTTATAATTGTTGCAGGCTGTCGATTCTTCATTCTTTCCTTCCATCAGTGTTTCCTTCCATCTGTCAATTTGTATTTGTCTGGATGTATACCCAATAAAGCGATGAAGGGATCATTTTTCAAGATGTTCTGCAAAGTACATGTAACAGAAGCTGTCAAACACTAAAGGCTGAGTTTATAGGGTAATTTTTAAACAATAACTGAACTTCTAAAGCCAGATCTTTGAATGAGGCTAAACCCAACGAAGAGTTGGGCTCTTAAAGTTTAGATTTGACACGAGAACAGCGACATTACAATTCCTCATTGACATTCTGCTCATTTCCAGTGGCTTCTAAAAAGAAAGCATCGCACTCAGTCAGAGCCCTTTAATAATTATGGTGAGCTGAAGTTTATGCATGCAAAACTGTGGCAGGGAAGGCTTGCTACTTTAGCAGGCTCAGTTAATTGCAAACAGACAATACTGAAAAGAGCGCTGATCAACAGCTCTGCCTTTCGCTGTACTTGGAATGAGAAATAACCAAGCCAGAGGATCCAGACCTACACAGAGCAAAGACTGAAAATAAGCCGTACTATCTCTTTTACATAAAACCACAAGAATGATTAGTCACATTCCAGATATTTCTGGATTCCTGCAAAGTAGAGTAGCACTCAAGGCTGAGTCAGAACTGAGCTCTCCGTTCTCTTCCCTATTGCATAAACACGTGGGGGACATCAAAAGTTTACATTCTGACTTTTGCTCAGAAACAACAGTGACCAGTGACCAGAAGTATAAAACAAAGCCCTCTGACTGCATATACCATGACCACGGCTTTCAGTGCTCACGGAAGTTGTCCTAAGAAAGAATGGCACGTTAAAAATAGAGAAGTCCATCCTTCGTCACTTTGTAGACATTCTCATGAAGCTCTGCCTACTCGGTCTGCTGTACAGGCTGTATTCAGGCAGGCTCCCCTCCCGATACAGCCTCGGGCCAAGACAAGGAAGAGAGACGTGGGCCTGGAACGACCTAAAATAAAGTGCTGATGGGGAAAAGTTAAGTTTAGATCCACGCAAACAGCAGCACAAGCACTGAGGCACCTGAAGTTGGCACCAATTCCGCAGAGCCGCCACTCGTCCCCATCTAGTCCTGCCTGTTCTGTCTGTATTCCTCAGATAAGTCTGGCAATTTGTTTTTACTGTGCACAATTCAATGTCTCTGCTGTAGAGGCGATCATTTTGCTACAGTCAGACACCCGGCATTTGGTTTTTGTCCTTCCGTCCTGCTGGACCCTGCCAGCAGTCACTGCTGGCTGCCCTGTGCTCCCAACAGGGGAGGAGCTGAACGTCCTTCAGTACCCATTCCCTCTCCTATTTCATGCAGTTACAGAACAAAACTGGAGTGAAAAAAGACAGGTACCAAGGACAACAAGGGTGAAGGGTGGGCAAGAAGGAGCAATTTGTACAGCCAGCCTACACTTACAGTGCTGCACCAAGCCACTAACAACACTCACTGTCCCATCCACAAGTTACAGCTGCCCCTCCCTGAATAAATAAAGGACATACAATCATTGTTCTGGAGTATGCTGAATATGTTAGAACGCCATGGAGTTTCCGTTAGCGTCCTGTATACAAACATCAGTCACTACTAAAGTGATTTTTGTGCTGTCCTTAGATCCACAGGGAAGACTTTCTTTTATCTGTGGAACAAAAGGAAGGGGAGAATGGAAAAAACATAAATCCTTTGGAAAGACACTTCTAGTACACAGATTCAGTATCAGCTCTGGCAAGTGTATCCCTGGCCGCTACTGTAGGTAACAGAGGAGGCGCATCTCGTTACAACAAACCCTGCCTTGTACCACCAAGGCTGGCTCATCCCACACAGAGTCAGGAAGGAGCTTCTTCAAGCTCCGCAGTTTTCAAAACAAAGGAAATGCATCTGCTGTAGTAAAAGCAGTTCCAACAGAACTGAAATGTATGACTTCTTTCTTACTTTTTGCTCCAATCCATCACAGTGCTATGAGTGTGCAAAGCATGTTCTATGTTCCAAGCACATTATAAGGATACTTTTCTTAGAGAACTGTTTAGACTGGATGAAGGACATTAAAATTCAGTTGACATTCAACCAGGTGCCTCTTTAAGCCTCTCCTGCCTGAACTTTATTCAAGGATGCTGAGATGCCCCTAGTGCTGTGGGACCAGATGTATATATACCCATCCTTTTCCTCTTAGCCATCACTGAAATGGATTATGGATGTTACATATACTATACACTAATCTACTCACCACCATTCTGCACCAAACTTCCAAAAAAACATGCATACACACAGTCTTCCTCCACTTACTGCCCTCTTCTAACACTGTCCATGAATTTCAGACCATGAACCCCATTTTCTTGCTTGTCTGCAAACACCACTGTTTTGTTATAACAGCCTCCCATGCACCATCTACATCTCTTAAGTTCAACATACAGATTCAGTAGGTACACATAATAAAATTGAAAACACTCAAGTCTATCAACTCTTGAGGATTTATCTAATGCCACACCAAAAACCAACCAACCAAACAAACAAACAAAAAGCAACAAACCCTCCCCATGAGCCAAGTGCATTACTCTTGATTACCACTCAAATCCAAAAAGAATTCGGAATCTGATATCCCAGAGGGCACACAAAGAACAGCCCAGGAAGAAAAAGCTGGCAGAGCCTTTTTGTACCTAAACAAAATGCACCAATGAAGGAAACAGCAGACAGCACAATGCTTTTCAGTCATATGGAGCCATTTCTGCAACGCTCCAAAGCCTCAATTGAGTAAGAACTTTTGGACTGAACCTAGTTGGTGGTGGTTTTGTCGTGTTGTCATGCTGTGGTTTGCTGGGTTTTATTTTGTTTTTAATAGCTTGTTTTGATCATAGAATCATAGAATCACTAAGGTTGGAAAAGACCCACAGGATCATCCAGTCCAACCATTCACCCATCACCAATGGTTCTCGCTAAACCGTGTCCCTCAACACAACATCCAAATGTTCCTTGAACACCTCCAGGGTCGGTGACTCCACCACCTCTCCGGGCAGCCCATTCCAGTGCCTGACCACCCTTTCAGAGTAGTAGTATTTCCTAATGTCCAGCCTGAACCTTCCCTTGATACAGTTGGCTACAGTTTTTAACTAATAGCAAGCTATTTTCTTTTTGTCAACTAAAAAAAAAAAGTAGTGTCACTGGCTTCAAGTCCATAAAGCACCTCATAATGCTTCACTAGTAGGAAAGAAAATACAACTTGGAAGCAGCTCCACTATCAGTCCCTCAAACCGTAGCTGCTACCAAATGACAACAACAATAGGTTATCATAAAATCATAGAATGGCCTGGGTTGAAAAGGACCACAATGATAATGCAGTTCCAACCCCCCTGCTATGTGCAGGGTCACCAACCACTAGACCAGGCTGCCCAGAGCCACATCCAGCCTGGCCTTGAATGCCTCCAGGGATGGGGCATCCACAACCTCCTTGGGCAACCTGTTCCAGTGCGTCACCACCCTCTGAGTGAGAAACTTCCTCCTCATATCTAACCTAAACCTCCCCTGTCTTAGTTTAAACCATTCCCCCTTGTCCTATCTCTATCCACCCTCGTAAACAGCCGTTCCCCCTCCTGTTTATATGTTCCCTTCAAGTACTGGAAGGCCACAATGAGGTCTCCCTGGAGCCTTCTCTTCTCCAAGCTGAACAAGCCCAGTTTCCTCAACCTTTCCTCATAGGAGAGGTGCTCCAGCCCTCTGATCATCTCAGTGGCCCTCCTCTGGACCCGCCCCAAGAGCTCCACATCCTTCCTGTACTGGGGGCCCCAGGCCTGGACTCAGTAATCCAGATGGGACCTCACAAGTGCCGAGTACAGGGGGACAATCGCCTCCCTCTCCCCGCTGGCCACCCCTTTTTTAATGCAGCCCAGAACACATGGGCTTATCTGATGAAAATATTCGATGTGTTCAAAGATGCCCTGTTGCCACCACAATCACCAGTAATTATGCTGGGGGTGGGGGGGAGAGTTAAGACTCTAGAAATGCAGTATGGTGCTCAAGGACTACTCCATTCATGTCTAGTCCTCATTAAGTTAATGAAACTACACAAGTACAGAGGCCAATGGCAGCAGGTCTCATTCCAGGAGTGGAGTTTTAGCCTTTAAGCAGAGTGTATTCCTAAGGAATAATGCAACACAAACTTACGATGCCCGGAATGCGGTGTGTCATCACCCAGTTTATTAGTGGAATGCAAATGATAAAGTGCTGTGCTAATTATTTAAGAAGTGATGCTGAAATGGTTAGCTGGTAAAATCTGCTGTAGTTCTGGAAAGAAGTCAACCAAGCATCAGAGAAGAGAAGGCTGGATCAAACTATGTCTACACATGAGCACAAAGCTTACTGAAGGAATTTATGTACAGCATATCCTTGGCATTTCAAAGGTAGGACAGGAAGACCACATTTTAAGAAGCATCAATTATAATAGTTTTATTATTATTATGAGAGGGTTAGTCCATGCATCTGATACTTTGAAACATTATTATTATAATACTTAAGTAATTCATAGCAGATTTAGTAAACGTGACAGAGCCTTGGTAATACAACACCCAACCACAATGATGCCAACTCCTACAGAAGAATTGGGATATTTTTTAAAATGCAAATTACAGAGTGGGTGGGTAAAGAGAAATGCAAACTGCGAAATCATACAAGTAAATAAAAACATACATAAACAAGGTGACAGCCTGCAAGTGCTTCTCTTTCAAAAGCCATCAAATAACAATACCATTTTCCCTCCTGAACAAGCTCCTTTGAAATAAGGACAGTGATAAAAAAAAAAAAAGGGACTGAAAATGAGTTTTTAAGTGCTCTTTCTACAGATCATATATTAAGTTACTGACTGCTTTTAGTCATCTTAATTTCTACAGAATACTTTGAACTTGATGAGGGAAACTGCAGCTAGAAACGCAGCAACTGAACAGAACGATCCTAAGACAGACCAGAATATGCCTGTTCACTTGGTTAAATTATACTGGCACTGGTGACATCTTCATTCAAACGTCTTTGTAATGACTCAATATTTAAACATCGCTATGGATAACAAGCTTCTTCCTGACCTGAAGAAACAGAGCATCTCCAGGCCTACACATCGCTATCCTCATTACATCATAATGACAGGAAGAAACAGTTTTAATAGAAGCAAACTATTCTTTCTCCTCTCAAGATGCGTGTATCGTTATAAAATGGAGTCCTTCCATATGAAAGGTGCATCTTGGCCCCCAGGACGGAGGAGTGCCACACACTCAGCCCGGGCTGAGAGGAGATCAGCACTCCATGCTATGGCCAAGGGCTCCTCTAGCTGCTCTGAGAGGCTGGGCAGGGGCTGCAGCCGGGCCACGACATGCTGACATGTGGGAGTGGGGAGGGGGCTCAGAGCATGGCCCGAGAGCCCCTAACAAGAGATGAAGGAAAATAAACAGCTGAGAGGGTTGAAACTCAGTGATGAGGAGAGTGCTGCCTCTATTTCTTCCCAAAAGGCAAAATAAATTTTTAGTGCTTGGGGAGGGAGGGGCTGAGGAAGCTCAGAACTGTGCTTGATCAGCCTCTGTACTGCACTGTTCCTGCTCTCTTGACAAAATTCACTCCTTTGGGCTGCAGTAGAAAGGCTGTGAAGGAAACAATGACATGGAGCAACTAGACAATGACATTACTTCAACAGCCTATTTATCCTACACATGGACTATGAGTTGTACAGATGAAACAAGGCTCCGTCTTCCTATTACCACCACTGCAGGTTATGCTCACAGAACAGGATTTCACTCTGAATAAAAGAAAAAGCACAGAAGAGCTCGCTGCTTTTAGACAGAATGCCTATAAACATGAACCGCCACATGGGGATAAGAGAAAATATTCTGCTGCAAGAATAAGGAGTAAGCTATCCAGTCACAGCCATGACATTCCGTTCCCCCTCAACTGAGCGATGTACAGAAATGATGGTTGGACAAGATGATCTCGGTGGTCTTTTTTAAGCTTAATTATTTTATGAAATGCGGGCACACCACCGGCAGAGCCCTCTGAACGGGGGTTACCTGGCAGAGCTCTGCCACCCCTCCGTCACAGCACCGCGCAGGCTGGCGGCAGTCCGCCATCGGGAGCACCAGGAGTGCCCTTGAGAAACGTCCAGGCTGCAGCGGGTGCACAAACGCTCTCCCTGGGCAAACAGTGCATGGAGATTTCTCTTTTGCTCCTGACCTGGCATCAGGTAAGGAGGATTAACTTCACACCAGCGTCAGAAGGCAGTGTCGGTAAGGAACTAGCGAAGTTTGCGTGAAGCAGGCGGCTGAGACGAAACGCAAACAGGTTTAGGAGGAAAAAAAAAAAAACCACAACGGGCAGAGGCAGGAACGCTGCGGGCTCGGCTTCGCCTTTCTGTTCCCCAAAGCGGGGCCCCTCCGCCCGCTGAGCCCCGCTCCGCGGGTACGGCCGGGAACTGCCGGGTCCTCCAGCGGGCAGCCGGGATTTCTCTCTCGCCTTCCCACGCCCCTCTTCTTTCCACGTTCTCTGCCAAAAGGGGCCTCAATAAACGCTATTCCACGATAATGGCACGAAGGAAAGAGCGCAGCACTCACCATGTCAGCCGGAACGCTGCTGGACATCTTGATATCCCTCTGACGCTTTAACACCAACTTTGAAAGCAGAACGAGAAGCACCGAGCGGAGATCCCCGGCCCGAGGCCGGCGTGGGGCGGCGGGGCCCTGCGGAGCTCCGGGCCGCGGGGCTGTGCCGGGGGCGGCGGCTCCGTCAGCGGCGGTGCCAGGCGGGGCGGGCAGCACTGCGCCGCGACATGGGCTGCGCGCGGCTTTTCCCCCCTCGCGCTCTTCCTTCCCGGCGAATAACGACGGGGTGATTCACGGATAATGGGGCGGCCGTCACCTCCTCATTAAGCGCCGCGCTGCCGGCCCGACTCGCTGCCCTGGGGCCGGCGGGGCCCGGGGGAGGACGCCGGGCTCGGGCCTCCCCTAGGCGGGCTACCGCATGCAACAGGCTCCGGCGGGGACGGCCCTGCGGCTCCGGGGCTCGGCGGGGCCGTTCAGCGGCTGTCGCCTCCCGCAACCTCAGCTCTCATCGCCGCCTCCTCCTCCTCAGCCCGCCCTCGCTCCCTCCTCCCCCCACCCCCCGCCGGCACGGCAGGCTCGCCCCCTCCCCGCGAGCTTTAGCGGCGCTGCCTGGTCGCGCCGCGAGCCGGGGAAAAGCCGCTGCTCAGCGCGATGCCGGCCCACAGCCGCCCCCTGTCATCTTCGCCTCAAGCCAACATGGCGTCTGTCGAGCCCGGGCAGGGGACGCGGCAGGGGAGAGACGGAGCCCCCCACCCCCTCCTCCCACCGTCACGCGCCGGCGCCCCGCGGCACCATGGGGCTTGTAGGCGGCCGGGGGGCGTGGCCTGGAGGCACAGCCCCGCCCCGCGCCTCAGCTACCGTTGCTAGGGCTGAGGGTTATCCCAAACCGTGCAATTTTATTGACGAAATGGCTCCTCTAAGGTTCACGGGGGAAATTATGACTTCCGTGAGACTAAGAGGATGAAAAATGCGTCCCGCCGCTAAGGCATGCCTGCAGATCTTTTCAGGGTGCGCCATGACAGAATCACAGAGATGGAAGAGACCTCTGGGGATCACCGAGTCCAAACCCCTCCTAAAGCAGGTTCCCTACAGCAGGCGCAAGAGACCAAGAGGTAATTAAAACCCACTAAATTCAGACTGAACATAGGAACATGCTGGTTTTACGTGAAGGTGGACAAAGACTCATAGAATCATAATCATCAAGGTTGGAAAAGACCTCTAAGGTCATCCAGTCCAACCGTCAGCCCATCCCCACCGTGCCCAGTAAACACGTCCCTCAGTGCCACATCTCCACAGTTCTTGAATACCTCTGAGTATGGTCACTGCGCCACCACCCTGGGCAGCCTGTGCCAGTGCATTACCACTGTTTCAGACAAGAAATTTTTCCTAATATCCAACCTTAACCTCCTCTGGCACAATTTAAGGCCATTCCCTCTCGTCCTGTTGCTGTTACCTGGGAGAAGAGGCCGACTCACGTCTCACCACAGCCTCCTTTCAGGCAGTTGTACAGAGCGATAAGGTCTCCCCTGAGCCTCCTCTTCTCTGGACTGAACAATCCCAGTTCCCTCAGCCATTCCGCATCAGTGCTCCAGACCCCTCACAGCTTTGTTGCCCTTCTCTGGACACACTCCATGGCCTCAATGTCTTACTTGTAGCGAAGGGCCCAAAACAGTACTTAAGGTGCAGCCTCACTATTGCCAAGTACAGGGGTTGCTCACACAAGTTTCCCAGAGATCTACCAAAGAAATTAGCAAGGCTAGAAGGGTCCACTAATTAGAGGGGTGTGTGGAGATGTGTTTGTATTCCAGTGCTGTCAAGCCAACAAAGAAAAAAAAACAAGCAGAACAAGTAGATGGAGCTGTGACACATGCAGTCTAGTTCCCTCAGGAACAGTTCTCATGTAAAACCACAGGAAATTAAGGCAGGTTTCAAAGGGAACCCCCCTAAAAGTTGGGGGCTGTCGTCTTTATGACTTCCCACTGTGTGCAACAATCCCTGGAGGTGCTGTCCCCTATGGAGGTTATTACTCTTTAAAAAAAACTCCAAAGCAGTAAGAGGGTATTGGCTTTAAAGGACATATTTGACAGCAAGTATTTTGGTTAAAGGCACAGTAAGAGTTGGGGGGTCAGCAGAATTGACCTCGCATTGCTGCCCATGCTGTCGCACCATGTGACTTTAGACTTTATCTCCCTGGATTGCTTATACTGCCAAAAAAAACCCAACCAAACAAACAAAAAAACCCCAAGCAACTCAAGTATTTATTTATTTATTTGTACGCCTAACAGCTTAAGTCTATATGGACTCCCAAGATCTACTGCAAAGCTGTCTTACAGACCAGCCCATTGCTCCAAGATTACAGCAACCTTGTACAAGTGCCTTGAAGGGATCTCAGGGCGCTTTAGGAGGTCCCCTGCCCATGCCCACTCATAGTAGGGATGAGAGCACAGGCATCACGTCTGCTTCTTAGGAACCACAGCTCCCAGCTGTCTCCTCGTGTAACCCGAAACTCGTGGCAACTCAAAATGATGTCCTGACCCTGCTGTGATGGCTGGGGGGAAAGGTGTGTGACCCTTCCCATCTCATCTACTTCCAGGAGGCAAGGCATACAGCAGGGCAGTCCATCCTTCTACAACACACAGCATGAGTTGTCAAAGGTAATATGTAAGTACCCCTCAATAGAGCAGGGAGAGGTCCATGTGCCCAAGCACAGCAGGCAAGTTAGAGTACCAACAGCACAAGAAAACTGGATGAGGGATTGGCAAGGCAAGGAGGCAGCAGTAGGACACATCCACTCCATCGGCGATGGCTCTTCTGAATTATTTAGATGGATTAGCTCATTTGTGCTGCATTAAGATAAGCACATCCATAGGATGGAACCTGAGGACAAAATGCAGAAGACATAGAGCCTAAATCAGCATGATTGTGTGTTTAATGTTCTCCTACCTCTATTTTAGCAATCCATTAAAAGGAAGGATCACACCTTCAGTGCTGATGAAGCAGTGTTTTATGTGAAGAGTCAGGGACTGTCACTGTCACTTTTGTGGTTAAACTCAGGTCAGACAACTTTTCTGCCTAGCACTGTGCAAGTGAGTATCAGTTCCTCTCTTTGACACAAAGTTGAGCTTTCCAAAAGATAGCATGAAAAATTACCTTTTTAACTCATTAAATCCACAATTATAACTGCAGTCCAGGATGTCTCTACCTTAGGTGCTGCACAATATAAACAGATAATGGAGTTTCTGTCCTAAAAGGTTGACAGTACTGTGTTTACTCCACAGCTGACATTTGTATCACGTTTGTGTGACTTTTTTTTTCTCAGCTCTCAGCTATGATGATACAACACAAATGAATGGAGGACCCAGCACAGCTTGTACATGCTGAAGATCATTTAAGGATGGTTGAGTGCTGGGCAAATGAATAAAAGGAGAAGCTGCACAATGATCCTCACAGGAGTAGTGTGGGCCTGGGCCTCACACATGACAAAAGAGATAAATTCCCACTGGATTTGTAGACGTGAGGTAATGTATTTGAAATACAGTGTGGTCAAGTATAGAACAGAAAAATATCTTTTTCTCTTTGGCATGTATTAAGAAAGGCTGTTACGATAGTATTCATTTCACATTCACACAGAGAGGAAATGAGAGTTGTGGTCAGCAGTAGTCAGCTGGAACAAGGGACCCTGAAAAAGCACAGCTATATCCTGCATATGGGATCAGCTTGCAGCTAAGCACCGAGCAAGTGCTGCAGGCACACAGAGCTGAAAACAAATCTTTCCCACATCCAAGGACTGAGCAAAAAGGGAAGTGCTGTTTGAGAGAAGTGCTCGCAATATGAAGAGTTCTGTTTTGGGGACCTAATTCTGTACTCAAAAGCACAAATCTTTCCATTAGCTCTCACTTGCAGAACTGGGATGTGAATTTAGACATCAGGGTACAAAATCATTCTTCATCATAGCCCTTTGTCAATTTATAGAGGAAAATGATGGAGTGTACAACTGCTGTTTTGTTCCTCATTTGAGAAATATGACATGGCATGCATAGATGACTTGAATCTTGCAATGCTGCATTTGTGTTGATAAGATTTATGCCAGATCTCTTTGGGTAGGTTGGGGCTGTATTTTAGTGTTTAATTGCCACTGGTACTAGTTGAAACCCAACTCTGTATCAAGACGTGCTTAACAGGAATAAAAGGTCTGTAATTCTAAATCAGATCAATAGTCCAGCTGATGTGTTATCTTGTCTGTAGCAGTGGCCAGCATCAAATACTTCAGAGGAAGACACACAAAGCCCCACAATGGACAATCACGTTATAATCTGCTTGGTTAAGTTTCTACTGCTGCCAAGGATGCAGAAGAGACTGGCTTGTGCCCTGAAGCACAAAACTTCATGTCCTTTATATCCTTAATGGCAGAATAACCCATCGATAACATGTAAGAATGACCGCCATTTTTCAAAAGGGCAGTGCTGTCTCCTGTTGGCTGTTATTGCTGAGGCTAGAGAACACAATGAGTCCGCCCTCCTAAACTGACATTAAAAGCTTTCAGACCCATAATATACTCTGGTGTTTTTCCTTTGAGGCAGGCTGCAAACAGGAGCATCTTCAGGAGAAGGAGCAGTGACAGAAAGGAAATTACTTCTAAGGCAAGAATAGCCATGGCTTCTGGTTTCCCTGCAGGTTTTTAGAGCAGCTTGAGGAGGTGAAAGACTCCTTAAACAAAGGGTTTAATTCTCTGTGGTTTGACTGAAGGACAGATCAGGATTCCTTCCCTCTCTGGCAGCCACGGAAGCAAGATACCTAGAGCAGCAAGGAACACACGGGGCTAGTCAGCAGGGTACTTTTAATACCTTTATATAAACATGGAGGTATTTTTTTTTTAACTCCTACCGAGCCAAACTGGTGCTTCTGCAAAAACCTCGGATTTTGTGTTTGCAAATACTTTTTTTCTTACTAAATTGATTCATTTCCATTTTTGCTTCTTTGGCTTTTCTGTGTCAAGCCAGAACAGCATGGGTGTCCTACCACATCTGATGTCAGCAGACTTCTGGGAATAGCATTTAGTGGTTCTCACCTGTCCCAGAGCTAGTAGGGATGCCAAAAAAAAAAAGACCTTTGAGGTTTTGTAGAGTTTATAATACATGGTGCTGGCCATGATTGTGGCTTATTTATTTACCTTTTAAGTTACTTGTCATGCTGATCTTGCTGGAAAATAAAAATCCACAGCTATTTTAACTCACTCTGTATGCCTGGATGCCCCAATATACTTTAAGGATTCATTCCCCTGCCTTTTTTTTTGTAGTGTCTGTATACAAAAACAAGACAATAGGAAACAAACAAGTAATACTTTGTGCCAGAGATTATTTCTGGCCTTTCTGACCCAGCCGAAGCTGGCAGGAATGGTGCTCTGACAATCTAATGGGCGTAACTGTAGAAAAGGAGATAGGGCACATTAGTGTTCCAGGTACCAACGTTGTAAATTGTGCTGGGAAACTCCTAAGAGGGTGTGAGGACTGACAGAGGAAGGTGCAAAGGTGAAATGCAGGGGAAGGAAGAATACCCTGAATGAGAATAAGAAGTCTCTGCACCTATATTTGAAAGGGTTCAAATCGCCAGCATTTAGAGGTAGTTTAACTACTCATACCTCTATGAATTAACAGATACATCAGTCCAGTCCATACAGAAATATTACTGAAAGCAACTGGGAGATATCCTGGATTCAGCTAGGACAGAGTTAGTTTTCTTTCTAGTAGCTGATATGGTGCCTTGTTTTGGATTTAGGATGAGAACAATGTTGACAACACACTTATGTTTTAGCTGTTGCAAAGCAGTTTTGACATAGAGCCATGGTCTTTTCAGCTCCTCCTACTGCCTGGTCACAATGGAACAGGGGGTGTGTGAGGAGCTGTGAGGGGACAGGACCAGGGCTGTTGATTCAAACAGGCCAAAGGGATGTCTGATACCATGTGGCTCAGCAATAATGCTGGTGGAGTTAGCCAGGGGTTGCTTCTCATAGATTGACTGAGCACTGATCAGTGGGTGGTGAGCAATTACCTTGCACATTACTTATTTTGTATTTTTTTAATAATTATTATTGTTTTCCCTTCATTTTCTGTATGTTAAAATGTCTTTATCTCAATGCACAAGTTTTACCATTTTTTCCTATTCTCTTCTCTATTTTCATTCCACTGTGATGGGGGGGAGTGAGAGAACAGCTGTGTGGTGCTGCACTGACTGCTGGGTTAAACCGCAACAGAAGTTCCTTATTTTATCACAGATAAGAATCTCAGAATCATTAAGGTTGGAAAAGATCTCTAAGATCATCGAGTCCAACTGTCAACCCATCACCACCATGCCCACTAACCGTGTCCTACAGTGCCACATCTCCACATTTTCTGAGCACCTTAAGGGACAGATTCCACCACCTCTCTGGGCAGCCTGTTTCAGTACCTTACCACTCTTTCAAAGAAGAAATTTTTCTTAATATCCAACCTGAACCTCCCCTGGCACAACTTGAGGCCATTCCCTCTTGTTCTATCACTGCTGCCTGGGAGAAGAGGCTGACCTCTGCCTCACCACAACCTCCTTTCAGGCAGTTGAAGAGAACAGCAAGGTCTCCTCTGAGCCTCCTCGTCTTCAGACTGAACAATCACAGTTCCTTCAGCTGCTCCCCATAAGACTTATTCTTCAGACCCTCACAGCTTCGTTGCCCTTCTCTGGACACACTCCAGGGCCTCAATGTCTTTCTTGTAGTGAGAGGCCCAAAACTAAACATAGCACTCAAGCTGTGGCCTCAGCAGAGTATAGTACAAAGGGATGATTGCTTCCCTGGTGCTGCTGGTTACAGTGCTACGCTATTTCTGATACAAGCCAGAATGCTGTTGGCTTTCTTGACCACCTGGGCACACTGCTGGTTCATGTTCAGCCAAGCATCAACCAACACCCCCAGATCCTTTTCCTCCACGCAGCTTTCCAGCCACTGTCTCAAACCTCAAGTAATGCACGGGGTTGTAGTGACCAAAGAGGAGGATCCAGCGCTTGGTCTGGTTAAAGCTCATACAACTGGACTCAACTCAGCTATCCAGCCTGTCGAGATCCCTCTGTAGTGCCTTCCTACACTCAAGCAGATCAACGCTTCCCCTCAACTTGGTGTCATCTGCGAACCTACTGAGGGTACACTCAATCCCCTTGCCCAGATTATCAGTGAAGATATTAAACAGCACAGGCCCCAGTACCAACCCCCCGGGAACACCACTTGTGACCAGACACCAGCTGGCTTTAACTCCATTCACCACCACTCTCGGGGCTCAGCCCTTCAGCCAGTTCTTTACCCAGCAAAGAGTGTACCTGTCCAAGCCACAGACTGCCAGCTTCTCCTGAAGAATGCTGTAGGTGACAGAATCAAAGGATCTGCTGAAGTCCAGGAAGACTACATCCAGAGCCTTTTTCTCATCCACCAGGTGGGTCACCTGGTCACATGAAGAAGAAATTGTAGCAGAGAAGCACCCATCCTAGATCTGCTTCCCATTGGCAAAAGCAAACTAAGTGAAACATTGAAATAGCACTCATGCTTTGAATTAGAAACTTGAATTTGTCAAAAGATTTACAGAACATAACAACAAAATGGTATTTCATTACAGGAAATCAAATATGTGGGAGTGAAAGACTCTCGTGCAAATAATCAGAAGAGCAGTGGGGGCAAAAACTATTGAAATCTCCCAGACAAGGAGGAGAGGACGAAGCATCTCTGAAAGTGCCATTTCAAATTAGATGACAGCTCTTCAGAGAAAGGAGCAAGAATCTGAGACTATGGGGAACGGCTTCTGCAAAAACAAACTTTGCAAAAGAATTTTTCTGGAAAATGATTAAAGAAAAGTACATGAAGTGCATACGAGTATGTAGAAGCGTTGGAGAGATTATAGTGAAAGAACACCATAAATCATGCTTGGTCCAACCAAGGATGCAGAAGGAGAACGGCTTTGTTAAAGTGTCAAGCCATGCAGCTGCGCTAGGGTTGCGTGCTGGTGCTACCAGGCTCCCAGCCCTCCCTTCAGTTCTGCAGAGAACGCAGCCCTTTAGCAGCACAGAACCCGGCTCGCTGGAACATGAAGTGCACCGCCTGTTGTTTCTGCTTCCTGCTGACACCAGCAGCTCATTTCTTACGTTGGTACCAAAAATATGAAACTGAAGTAAGAAATCATTCTTGCACATATGATTTCTGAGTCTGTTATCTACACTAAGTAAGAACTCTTCTGGTTGTTTTGGTTGTTTTTTTTTTAATTTAAAGATCTTCATACAGCCTTTATCTAAGTCTGTTAAGTATATACATGTGGATATACACATACACAAACATATGTTTATACAGACTCTATATGCACACGCAGGTATTAAATATCTGAACATTAAGTTAACTGTATCATTTAAATAAATTGCACTCCAATCTGATTGTAAGCTACTTTAGCTGAAACAAAACCCAACTCAGAATTTGTGAGGAGAACATAATTCTTGTTTACATGCATTATACTAACAGAATATAGCATTTAATGTGACTTATTTTCTATCGCTCGCTAATCTGCACACCAGAAACAACATCTGAATGAACCAGTGTCTTGAAGCACTATTCTCAATTGGCTAAAGAGATTGTCTTACCTTTGGTAACTGGTCACTGCTGCTGGGGAGACTTTCCATGAGCAGCATGGCACAGTGGAAACATAATGGGACAAGGGTCTCATGTCAGCTATAGGATATGGAAACACCACCGTTTTGTGCTTCTTTTGCTTTATTATTATACATAGGAGGCACAATCAACAAAGACTTCCTGAGGATGAATGTTGTCAGTATATGAAACACTGAATAACCACTTTTTGTTTTGCTGAATGGTCTCCATTCTTTCAGATTTAAAGGGGAAAAAACAGGAAAAACAGCTCTAGGGAATGGAGTCTTGCATATAGGAGATTTTGTTTTTTGGTAGAGAGACTTTTGGCTACGTTGGGATCTTACACTAGTTTTATATGAGTTTAGCTTAATTAACGTAATCTGAATTATTCTTGTTTTACAATGAAGTGAGAGAGGCACTGGGCAAATTAATAGGAGCACAAATTCCATATTACTTACAAGGTCACAGCCATCTGGGTCCTGAATGCTGCCAGTGTTGGGATTGATTTTTTTCTCTATTTATTTCCACTTTCTCTCTTTCTCTCATCATGACCATAAAAGCCCAAGAGGGCTTGTTTTCATTCCAGCCTCTCTTTCTCTTTTCAGTCCCCAGGCCTACGTGTACAGCAATAGGTGTTTGTGTAGTATAGGTGAATGCTCCCAAAATAGCCAGCATTAAAAGTTGCCTAATTGGTTTACTGTCAGCAAGAGACTTGCAAGAGAGCAGCAGAATCCAAAGACTGAGCAAACAAGTTTTCCCACATTTGAGTTGGTTTTACTTGTGGGTAGTCACCTATTTCTGTTAAAGTCATCTGCTTCATTAGTTTTTACTAATCTTAGCTTTATTAATTTATTAAAATGACTGTAGCTAGAAGGTAAAGAAAAGGAGAATTCATCTAGCCCCAGTAACCGCTGATAACCTTTACATCCAACGTTGACAGGAGACCAGTATCTGAAATGCTAGCTATGGGCAGAAGTTAGTGAGAAGCAACAGTCTACATGCAAATACTTAAACTGCATCTTCAGATTTTCTTTATCAGACACACACACACAAAAAAAAACGGATTTCATTCACCTAAATTCAGCCCTTTACAAATACTGGGTATTTTATGTAAGCTACTTGTCCAGCCTCCCTCAGTCATCAGTGAAACAAGGTACATCCACCACCCTGACAACTTGGCTGGGATGCTGAAGTTCCCTCCACTGACTATTGAAAATTATTTTAGAGGAGATGTTTAATTTTCAGCCAGATGAAATTGACCAAGATGAATCTGACTCTTATCTCTTCCACTTTTTCCAACCACGTGACGTTTTCAGCTCCATACACTGCTTGGCTGGTCAGTGAATTATGATTTTGTGCTGCTCTGCACCAACCATCAGACTTCAGCAGTGTTCCTGTTCCAAAGCAATGAGGTCCAAAGCCAGAGATGCTGCAAACAGTCATGCAGGACCTTCAGCACAAAACTAGGGCTGAAGTCAGCAGGTGCAGGCTGCATGAAGCGCCTAGCACTAATCATGTGCAAACATGGTTTGAGTAAGCGCAAAACTTTGGCAGGATCAAGGCTTAAATATAATCACCCCAAGGCAAGAAAATGTTCTTCTTTTGTTTCCCTTGCAGAACAAAACTTGCTATAGTCACTTAATTAACTGGGTTTTCAAACTGGTGATTGATGATGTAATTTTGGAAGGGTTACAGTCATGGCATCACTTAAAACACCTTAACGCTCTTCTGGGAGAGCATTAAGAGAAAGCAATTGCCAGGCTGCTTCACTGAATGAGACTGCTCCATGCTCACAGGACATGCACTGGGGTCTGATGCATCAGTTCCTGGAGCAGCAGCCTGGCTGCTCCTAAACTGCATGGGTAGTGCCCTCTGGACAGGAGAGTGCTGCATCAAAGCTTTCATTTTTCCAGAAGGATTCTTATCTAGAACACTGAGGGCACAGTGAAGGAACTGATCGTTAAAAGGTTGACCAGAGAGAACAAGAACAGAAGGAGAAAGCCTGGAGAAACATGTATGGATCTTCCCTTCTTCATAGCATTAATATGGCATTTAATGTGGCTACACTTTTCTAGCTCACTGTTGCAAATTCATCTGCAAATGCAGCAAAAGTATGTCATAAACTGAGACAGGTTGCACAGAATATTACAGAGGATTTTCAAGAGCGTGGAGCATGCACCAAACAGAGATCTTGTTCACTTCTCCTGCCCTTTCTGTGACAAATGACTGCAGTAAAATTGAGCTCCTGCTTTTCCTTATTTATGAAACACCTCTTCCCTTTTGTATGAAAAACTAATTTTCCTGTGCTTTAAAAAGTGCCTCAGCGGCAGTTGAAAACGCGGGAGAAAGCCTTGCATTAGAGTGGAGTAACAAGGCAAGTACTGTAAAACAAAAAGCCATTCACTGTTTCTTTCCCAGAAAGAAATGGAATGAAAACTGTCATCAGATTAAATTGTTCTATTCCTGATTATTGTATATAGCCCGATGAAACAAAAAATGCGTTTCCATTCTCGCTTTCACAGGCAATCTATGTCCTTAAACCTCTTGATAAAGAATTTATTTTTGAAGGAGCACATTTCTGCACCAGGTCAGCAATTCAGCAGAGCTCTCACACTGCTTTGACTTTTCCAGCTCTCAGGAGTATCAGACCTTTACAATTCCTTCTAAGTTCCCAACAAATTTAATATTACAGGCAAATTTTTCCATAGATTGATTGTAGACATGCAAGGCTCCTGGCACCATGTATTGCTCACTTGCATAGATGTACTGATAGGCAGAACCTACACATTGGTTTTGGATGAAACCTCATTTAGACAAAATAGATTTACCTGTCATCCTCTCCACAGCTGAGACTGGAAATGTATCACAATTGGCCATAAACATTTCTTCAGGAAGGAACTGGTCTTAAATAAGTCAGCTTAAATAAGATCAGCAAAGCCATCTCCAGCACTACCATCTGGTGACTCTTAATCACATCCGAGAGCAGAATGTAGCAAGTATGAGTCAGGTTAAAAAAGACACGAGAAAACAGTGGGAGCGTGGAAATTGAGAGTATTAAGTTAGAGTAGCTTGCAGCTTGCTTGGAGAACAGCAATAAAGAGGAACCTGCAGCTAAGCGATCCGTGAACTCAGGCACTAAGGCAGTACTTTCCATACACACCCTTTGACAAACACCACCCTGCCCCTAATCGCCTCTGCTTTTGGTTTTGTTCTTATGCTCCACTGCTAACACAGGTACAGCGTGTTAAGATAACCGTTCAGAGCAGAGTTCAGCATCACGTGCTTGTCACAGTCCTACTGGCACCAATGTGTCACCTCCCTGACTGGTGAGACTCGACAGCTCTCTGAGCCCTCGTAACTCTGAACAAGGATGCGTGAGAGCAACACTCACCTTTTCTGTATTTTTTAACCATTGGCCATAATTTGTAGAATTTAAAATCTTAAATGCAAAAAGGAATACTTTTTCTTTTCTATGTTCATTTTTCCTTTTTCTGGAGCTAGACTTTTAAATGAACAGCCTGAAATAAACTCTACCAGCAGTGACAAGGAGGAGAAGTAGGCAGCCCTGGGCACTGCACTGGTTTGAGGACAGAAACCATTTGAAAAATGTGCTTTTAAGTTCATTGGAAAGCTGTTGTTATTGTTGTTGTTGCTGGTGTGCATCGTTAGCATTAGTTTGTTTTCACTGACTGTAATACCATTCCCACTTTTTTAATGAGCAACTGGGTGATGCATCACAGCACCACTCTATGAACACGCTGACTTCTGCATGTAAGCTTTCTGGTTAATCCTCTAATCTAAAGAAAGATGTTTTCCTAAAATGGATTTACATGCTAGCAAATGTAAATATGCTCTTAAAATATTGGTAGAGTCATGATTTATAAAGACTTGGAAATTATCAGAAGAAATGAAAAAGTTGAGTTCACAAGAGATAAAGGCTGGTGCTTTGATGAGAGCAGTTTTTCCAGTTCAAAAATATCTTCCAATTGGTTTAAAAATATTTGTTTTGATGTTTTCTAGGCTTACAAACAAATAGCTGAATAGTTTGGGCAGGACGTGTTCAATCCTGCACAAAATACTTTTACATTAAACCTCTGGAAGACCATGCTTCTCTTCATTACTATCCTCCATTCTCATACCTCTTCTTTCCCTCTTCTGTCTATAATCCAGCAATATGGTGTTCTTCAATACCTTTATCAGTGATGCAGACAATGGAATCAAGTGTACCCTCAGCACGTTTGCTGACACCAAGCTTAGTTGTGCAGCTGATACAACAGAGGGAAGAAATGCCATTGAAAGAGACCTGGCCAAGTTTGGAAATTGGGCCCACATGAATCTAATGAATTCCAATAAGATCAAGCACTTCTGTGGCCTTTGCTGAGCCTACTCAGCACCCCGGGGAATCCCATCCTCTTCGTGGAAAACCCACACTGTGTGTGCTGTGGCACTGGGCTGGTGTCCTGCATACAGTCTTGTGTATATATATATTTGTACATATATATTCCTACACACACATTTATATAAAAGTATAGAAAGCATTTATAAGAGTATATGTGTTTCTGCATGAGTAAAACAAGTTATGTCTTTTTCCTGAAATCCCCTGCCTGTGAGTGCTATTGTGTGGCGTGTGGCACTCTGGGCGTTTTGAGTTGTTGTAGAAGTAATTGGCATGTTTGGTGGAGTCTCCTAGAGAAACGAGGGCATTTGGGGCTTTTTAGTTAGAGTCCAAAGCCCGCTGGAGCCCCGGGGATGTTTTATAGCTGCTCTCACTCTTTGTACAGAGTCAAATATACATTGTGCAAAATAAAGCACAGAGGTATACAGTTACTTTTATGATTGGTTCAGCTTGACAAAGTACGTTAATAGAGAGTTTCTTTGTCCTTGTACAGGACAGGTTTGTTGTTCTTCAAGCACTTTTGTGAGCAAATGAATGTGTTAAATTAGGTCCTGTAGAGACTTGTTGGCAATTTTAAAGACATGGCAAAATGAGGCTTGCTTCCAGCTCTGCGGGGATAGTTTCCTTTGTTAGTCTACCAAATGAAGTATTGGATAGGCTTGTAAATGGGAGAGAAGACTTCAAGAGCCCTATTCTCTTGTCCTCCTGCTTTTGGACACATGACAGCCCCCCTGCTCTAAATGAGAACCAAATCTGTCTTCTGAAGAGACAGTGCAAATCTTTTCCAAAAGAAGAGCACATCTCAGATCAAACACCTCCAATGGATCTTGTAGACAATATTGGTGGTAAATGGAAGGTCTTAGAGGTCTTTTCCAAATCTTATAATTCTATGATTCTATGACTATGGAGAAAGAAAAGCGAGAGCAGAGGGCCAGCCACCCCATCCATGCTGCCAGTGATCATGGGATGACCCACACTTTGGCAACTTGTCTCTCCTCTGACCAGACAAGCAGCCAACATGACTAGCTTAGATTGGATGCCTAACTCCTGAAAAGCTAAATTTAGGCTCAAGGAACCAAACTTTCAGTTTTAAATCTTTGGACAAAATCTACTGTCCCTTTTCAGGGAAAGAAACAAATACTTCATGGCATGACAGATGGTTTAAAAAATGATGGTCTCTCAGCTGGGATGTAGTACCACAGAACTGCTCTGGTGAAAGGTGAATAAAGAAAAATACCCATTCCAGCAATGAGGAGCCTAGAGCTGAGAACAGCAGCATGCCCAAGTGATTTTGGCCAATGCATCTGAATAAAATAATATCTATTATTTTAACACAACAAAAACTATGCTGCTCTTTGAACAACAAAAACAACAGCAGCAAAACAATTCTTGCTGGAATGCAGTGATATCTCAACAAGAGAGCCATGCCCAACCTTGGTGGTGATAATGGCTGGGAACGCCTGCGCTACCCTTTTATTTCTGCATCAGGAAAATAACGGTCCCATCTGTACATAGCGAATGCAATGGAAAGACAAAGGAGCACAGCCCCAGGTAGCTTGTGTACCCTGCATAGCAAAAGCTGGCAATGTCTCTTTATAAGAGCTAAAATATTCTGCAATATTCCGGCAATAACACTCAATGTTATTTCTGGTGCTCGTGCATTTACTGCTTCTCACTTTGAAGTCAGAAAATGCTCATGCATTTTAACAACCTAAACATACATACACAGAGCAGAAAATGCAGTTGTTTAATTTTGCTGTGAGATCCAGATGAGGAGCAAATCCCACATTTCACATCCAGAGCAGCCACTTGCCCAGCTTGATTTCGGCTCCTAGCACTGTCCCCAGATGCCTTCTGGCTCAGATGGGAGAAAGCCTCTGATTATCTGCAGGCTTGTCCTTGGGGCAAGGAGCAGAGAAAGGACAAATCTGTGTTAGCGCTGGGAAAAAGATAATAGTAGTGCCAAGCACTTTGCTAGAAGTGTGAGCATCCACCTCTCTGAAGACAGTAGCAGAAAGTCCACAGCCATTCCCACACACCCTTCCAGGAATGAAGAAGAGAAGGCAGCAGTGGGAGCAGGTATTCCCAGAGCCATCCATCACTGCCTGTCACTGCTCTCGTCCAGGTTGAAGGCCCAGTGGAAGCCTTCTAAACCTGCTCAGTGAGTGTAACATGGGTCATGGATCTGATGGAGGGTAAGGGATGAACTAGCAGACTATCACCAGTTCAGACTGCTGTTACCTGTCTTCAGGTAGACTTACAGTTATGCCAGGCTCCAAATTTGCAGCCAGCATCCCAGACACGCTCAGCTTCCATGCAGTTCCTCCCAACACATCAGCATCAGGGAGGGGAGAAACATCTTTCAGAAGAACTGGACTAAACCCTAAGGTTAATGCTTACTTAATGGGGCTGATATTTCATACAGGGTCAGGAAGAAAATGATCCTTAGGGCTCACAAAATGCCTGGGGCAGCAATCTTTGTTGCTGGAAGCCCACAGGAAGGACTCCCTGCCTTGGTCCCAGATAAGGAAAATGATTGACTTTTTGTGTCACCAAACCAACTCCATGGAGTAACAATCCTTGCTCACCTCTTACCCTAACATGTGTACAGCTTGTGCACAGAAGCAAAGGGTACAGCCATGAGACAGAAGAGCACAGATGTGCCGAGGTGCTGCATGAGGATACCCAACATGGGGCCGCTTTAATGTGAAGCAAGATCCAGGTAGAGGACGCTCAGAATGCAGCTCAGACAAATGTGTGCTTCAGCCACGCAAACGCAGGTGAGAAACCCCACGTTCTTTTTTCAAAGTCATTCCTCTCCTTTGGCATCGCTGAGTCCTGCTGTCACCACGTGCCCTGTTTGTGATGCTGAGGAAGGGAAGCTTGTGGAGGTGATTTCCTTCTGCTCTTCGGAAGCTTTCCAGTCTGAACAAAAGACATATTGCTTCTGACACTGGAGTCCTGTGCCTGATGATCCCCTGACTTTTTTAACTCAAATAAGGAGTTTAATTCATTGCAGACCTGATCTCAGTCATGCTGAGCTGTTGTCATCACAGTGTCATTCAACACAGGATAGGAAGGTGACCAGGAAAAACTGAAATTAATAGTGCTTTCATACGGCTTTCCTAGGAGAGTGGGAACAAAAAAAGCCATAACTACAGAGGAAATATTGCAGTGTCTATATGGAGTGGATTCACGCTGCCATTTGCTCTCTGGTTCATTATATTTGCTTCTCACTCTCTCCATCCTTTACTGTAAGACAGTAACTTGTCAGAAGCCTCCTCTCTGCTGGCATTTCACCTCTATTTCAATGGTTTAGACAATCCGCAGTGACTTGGATAACATTTATTCAAGGAAAACCCTTGGATAAGATTAAAATGTTTTTATTTGACAGAACTCTTAAAGGCAAACCAACAACATTATATATGAAATATAAGGTTGATATCATCACACAGTCTTTGTTTTGTTGGGCTCCTAAATGACAGTGATTGTAAAAGGAGACACTACAGCATCCTGTGTGAACATATGGTGATTTCTTTCCTTCTGAGAAGGCAGTCTGAGCCTGTGCAAAGCAGTTAATGAAATGAGCCTTGGCGCTGGAGGAGCCATGCTTAGTGGTCGTTGTCAGTCACAGTGAGGTCTCGCACTCCTGGGACACCTCAGCATGGCTGCAGCAGGGAGATTAGCCACTGCCTGGAGAGGGCTGGAAGAAAGTCCTGGGTGGGAGGAAATGAAGAGATGAAAGCGGCGAAGAAATCACAGACAGCTTTTGCAGCCGTCTTTCCAGAGCAGATGATCCCCCTGCTCAGGTATGAGCCAGGCCTGGAGATGATAGCTAGAGGGGAGGGCCTGAGGGCAGCCCGTGCCTATAGGGATGCCTCCCACACAGCTCCTTGCCTTCTGCCCTTGCGAACTGGCTGTGCAGAAAGCAATGAGATGCAGGGGGAGCTGAGGAACCCGCGTGCACACTGCTCTCACAAAGACCCGCTCTATACTGCTGCATGCCCAGCTGCTGAGCCCATCAGCCAGAGAAAAAGCTTTTCATGCATTTCTAGTAATAGCCACAAGGTCACTCAGCACAGGGACAGGCAGCAGGGAATGGGGTTTGGATCCTCTGCTGCAAAAGCCCTTCATCTTCTGTCTGCCAAGGGTCACTCCAGCCTGCAGAGAGAAGACAAATGGGATGGCAGCCCCAGAAGAGCTGGAGCAGGAGACACAGAGCAGCTCCCTGCTGCCTCACTGGGATGGCGGTGGTGATTAATGATGTTGGCTCTGCCCCATAGACTGCCCACCCTGGAGCAGCCCCTGCTCCCAGGATACTGCTGCTGCCTCCTGGTGCTCCTTCTCTGCCTGCAGCCCCACAAAATCAGAATGCCCCAGGAAAACTCACACAGTGCAACGCAGCCAGTACGATGCCCTTGGTCCTGGCCTGAAATGCCCAGCAAAGCAGGCATGGAAACACCCCCGCACATTAAAAATCATGTAGAAAGAAAGTAAATAATTGACCTAGAATGGTGGAGGAAGTGAGAGAAAATGCAGGATTTGAAGTTAATTAGCCCTTGAACTGTCAGGCCCAATTACTTCCAGCAGCTCTGACATTTCGAAGATTAATTAGGGAGTTCGCTGTCATGCCACACAAAGGGCCATCATCATGCTGGAGAGGATCTACCTGTGCTCTGCACATGGTGTCTCAAAGTTTTGCAGTGAGAAATCACATCCAAAAGCTAATCAGGGAAATTTGGTAAGAGCTTTCTGATTATTATATTCATTTTGAGGAATGCACAGTGCTAAAACACAACTGTCAACTTGGAGGGACAGGCTGAACTGATAGGATGATGATTTCAATACCTGTAGCTCCCAGGCAAATGGCCTGTATACCATCTGTTTGTTTTGCAATGCTCTCTTTGCATTCACTATAGATTACACTACACTGCTACACTCACTACATTTCAGCTATTCAGCATATGCCCACTCCCAGATAGATCCAAGCATATCACCTGTGCCTGAAATCAGCCTCCAGCCCGTTGAGAGTAGCAGGAGCGCAGCCTCCTCACTTGCCAGGGAGCCACAGAGCAAACCCCATGCTGAGCTGGAGCGGGGACACTCCATGTCACCGCACTCTTCCCAGTGATCCATCAGCCCAGGATGGACAAAAAAGTGCCCTCGATTCGAGAGACACGTTGAAAAATATCTATCTGTTGTACCATTAAAAGCATTCTTTATAAGCACCTCAGAAGAGCTGAGTGTAAAGCACCACAGTGGAGGGTTGTGGAAAGGCCTCTTTATAACAAGTGGAACAAAAACAAAAGAAAGGAAAAGGAAATGGAAACCAGTTTTAGACACAAAATGGTTTCAGGCTTACAGTCATCCAGATATTTTTAACACGTCCCTCAATACACTCCCTGTGTGCAACAGATCTGTGAATCCAACTTTGTGCTTCCGCTTCTCTCCCAGTGACCAGAGGCTGTGTTTAATGGAATAATCTGGTCTGAGCTGGTTTTATATTTCTTTATTAACCGGGCATACTTTTCACAGAAAGCTGAGCCATGGGCCAGCGGGATCTCTTGGGGTGGTTCCTCCTGCGGTCCCTCTGATGTCCTTGGCAGGGGCAGAGCCTCGCCAGAGCAGGGCTGAGGCATTCACTTTCTGTGAGTATCTTGAAATATAAAGGCATAAGACAGAAGGAGATGGTTCAAGAATCACAGAATTCCAGGTCAAGAAGCATAGAATATCTTGAGTTGGATGGGACCCACAGGGGCAGGTTCCTGAGGCTGAGGGTAGGCCTCACCCCAGCCATCTTTAGGTACCTCAGGATTGGACAGCAAAGCCAAAGTAAGAGCCTCTCTCTGCTAGAAGCCCTCCTAGCAGGTTCCCCCACAAGCAACTCATCTCCTCCCAAGCAGGTGGGATGATTCACCCTGTGCTGGCTGTAGGACAACCTACACAGCCACCTGTGGTTTCTGTGGGGCCCAGCCCCAGAGCTCAGGGGATGAGCGTGGCCGGTGCCAGTGGTTTGCTGTTGTTGGGAGCTGGACATGGGGTTGCAAATGCCTTGAAACGGGAGTGATGCCTTCTCCCTTTCCGCTGCTGGTGACCTGAGCAAGGTCACACTGATCTGGCAACCGGAGCAGGAAGAGATGCGCCTGACCACAAGCCTGCTCCTTCCCTCACAATTTTCTAACCATTTTCAAACCTACCAGGAACAAATCAGCTTAAAAAAAAAAAAATGCCTGAGATTCCAGATGCCTGCTAATCTCCTGTACCATCAATACAGTAGTCATAAACACCCGCTGGAGCCAACCCAAGGCTGGTTTTCCATTTCATCTTTCAAGTTTCAAAGCCAAGAGAAAAACTAGTTCCTCTACAGACAACAGTTAATCATTAATGCTATGCGCAAAACAACATACTTGACCCTTTGATGTGCTAGAAGAAGCATGTAAGTGGAGGTGATGGGGGGCACTGGCTTACATTTCTGCCAAGCAAATCCTGCCTCGTTGCAAGAAAGAGCAAGCTGAAACCTTCTTCATCACCTGAGCTTAGAAGGGATGCTGCATTTGAAATGAGTAATGGGGTACCTTAAGGCTGCTCGCTTTAGGCACGTCAGTTGCTCCGCCTAATAAACGCTAAGTCACCGATGCTCGGTCGATGCCAAGGGAAGTGCTCAGTCAGCCTTATTTTGCTGACTCACATTGCCTTATGGAGTCACAGCCCCCGCTCCCACGGTGCCCACCGCAGTGTGCAGCAGCCGGGCTGCAGCGGCCGCCTGCTTCTCGTCACCTCCCGGGCACGGCGCGGTGCGGCAGGAGGGCCGTCTCAATGGGGCTCAGCGGTCGCTGCGGGGTTCCGAGCACCCTCAGCTCCTCGGGTTAGGGGGATGGCAGGGCGGAGCACTCACCGCCCTGTATTTCCCAGGAGTAAATGGGACGGCACTCCTCGCTTAGTTTTGCGTGAACAGACCTTCCAGAGAGCATCACATTTTATAAGCTTCCCCATCGGGTGCTTTGCAGCCCTGGGCTCACCTTTCAGGAAAAAATAATAATAATAATTAAAAATATGCTAACAAAAAAAAAAAAAAAAAAAAAAAAAAAAAAAAAAAAAAAAAAGCAGTTCGCTGAGGCTGGTTCCGGCGGGGCTCTGCCGGGAGACGAGTGGCGGTGCCACCTGCTGGCGACAGCCCGCCGCGTCCCCGCGGCTATCCCATCCCATTCCTTTCCATTCCATTCCATTCCATTCCATTCCATTCCATTCCATTCCACACCACTCCATGCCACTCAACACAACTCTATTCCATCCCATTCCATTCCATCCCATTTTTACCTATTTCATTCTGCTTCATATCACTTCATTTTATTTTTAATTATTTTATTTTATTTGATGACAAAGTGCTGTGCTGGCCAGGTGTCACAGTGCTAGGCTGAGGGACTGTTGCTGCATGGATGGAGCTGCAGTGCACTCAACTATGGCATAGGTCGTCCTGATCATCATTTGGAAGGCTGAGTACTTACACGCATGAATGGACATACTGTAGGACTGGTTTTAGGGTGAAAGGGGGAGGATGCTGTCAGCTCAGACCTGCTGGGAAGGGAATATGGGCAGCATGGCCATGCTCGAGCTACTCAATGGGTACTCTTCCTCCAGACCTTGAAGGCAGCAGGAACTCCACTACGTGCCCACCTGATGGGCTGTGACCAGAGTCAGCCACTGTCAACCTACACTTCAGCTTCATCCACAGATCCATGTCTCACTCAAATTCACACATGGAGGCAGAGTCACAGATGGGGCTGAAATATGGCTGCCCGTTTCTTCATCTTCCTCAGTTGGGAAATTGTGACCCTATGCAGTTTGCAACACACCTCACACACAGAATCTTGCCAAAGATGATGCAATGCGTGGAGTCATATCTGGCAGGTGAGGCACACTCTGGTACAGTAAATATTGCAGCTGTTATTCAGAGCAAATGGTTCTGAAAGACATTTCAGATGGTAAAACACGTACAGAAAATCTGCCATCAAGGTGCCAGTTCTCTGGCAAGACAGAAAACTCTAGAGAGTACTACAGAGTGACCGTATGGCCATGGGGGTGATGGAAAAACCCTGACTCCTTCATTCATCCTCCCTCTGGAAGTGGTGCTCACTTGAGGAGTGCGGGCATCACAGCACATAGGCATGAGCTGTGTGAGCCAGGTACAGGGCTGGAGAGCAGTGACACCTTAATTTTAATGGGATGACATAGAGCACAGAGTAACACAGTAGAAAATAGGAGTGTGGGGTGGGTATAAAGCATTAAGTGCCTTGCAAAAGGCAGCTGAGGAAGCTGCAAAGGAGAACTCACCACTCTTGACTGCTTGCCTAGGGCTGTGTGCAGCTGGGTAAAGGAGAAGTGAGAGGACAGAGGTCTGCCTGGGGCTGGAGGAGCTGTGGCTTTGCTAGCAGTCAGAACTGAAGTCTGCAGTAATGAGGCAAAAAGGCACACAGCACAGCAAAGCCTGGAGCAGCCCTGCCTGATGCAGGTGGCAGGAACACACAGTGCCGGGGGCAGCTGAGTTGATCTCCCAGGTTCTCCATAACCTGCACTGTGACCTTGGGCAGTGCCCATCACCCTGTCCTCTTCATGCTCCTTTGTGGTCTGCTCAGAGTTCAGAATTAGTCCTCACTAATTTGATCCCTCAGTGTTTCATCAGTGGCACTCTCCTCCATCACCTTCCATGCTGTACGTTTGGAGGGACGGCTGAAAGGAGTCCTGCTCCCTTTTGATCACTGTCGGCTCTCCCTGCTTATTTGCTGCCCTCATCTCTCCTCCTTCCTGAGCAGCTCTGAATTCATTTAAAAGAAAACACAGTATTTTACTCCATTTATAAATATACCTAGTGGTACAGCATTATCACTGTGGATGCAAATAATGACTTTTACTTCACTTTTTTAACACCTGTTCCATCTCCACCCAAGATCCTGACTGCGACTGAAGAAATGGTCCTGCCCCCATCACCCTGGGGCTGAACGACACATTGTGGTATTTGAGTGAACATTGCATTATTTGACCTTAGATGGGAAAAACAAGAATTGGACCGAATGCTTAGTACATGGAAGAAGCTTTCCTGCTGGCAGCCTGTAGAGGTGTGACCCACCCCATCTGAATGTTACAGAGACACTGGGTTGCCCCCTGGGGCTGGGGCTGATGTTCAGGACTTGAGGCTCCATTCTCCACAGCAGAGCCTGATGGGCTCCAGTCAACTCTCCACAGGGGATATTCAGATTCCTCCAGGGATAAAAACTGTCAGAGGAGATGGATACAGCTCAGTTGACACAGACATATAATCTTTGCTCCTGAGAACCAGAGAATTAGCGGTGTCGCTACCAGAAGACCACTGAGGGGTTTCCAGCCTCCACCCTGAGAAGCTCAAGGACTTCAAGGACATCACACTTTGACGGGAAGAAATCTTCACTCTGCAGCCTGAGTGCGTGCAGAGAAGTTATAAATCTTTTTTTCTGGTGCCAGCGTTTACATTAAATAACATTTCTGCGTCTACAGCAGTGACAGCTCAAATTGGCTCTTCTTTGGGTACACTACAAAAAAGCAAGTTTCTCCTCACGACAGTCTCTGTTTCCTTGGTTGACTGTTTTGTCCAGTACTAGTATTCTTTGTGGGAAACTTTGCTTTTGTAACTAACAACAGCGTTTGTTAGTGTTGAGTTTGTAGCACTCAAGCAGCTATATTGAGAGATACCGTACAGAATTATCATAGAATCATAGAATCATAGAATGGCCTGGGTTGAAAAGGACCTCATCATCTGATTTCAACTCCCTTGCTGTGTGCAGGGTCGCCAGCCACCAGACCAGGCTGCCCAGAGCCACATCCAGCCTGGCCTTGAATGCCTCCAGGGATGGGGCACCCACAACCTCCTTGGGCAATCTGTTCCAGTGCGTCACCACTCTCTGAGTGAAAAACTTCCTCCTAATATCTAACCTAAACCTCCCCTGAAACTCCTCCCTCCATGAACCTCTCCCCCGAACTCCCCGTTAGTCCTACTTGCTTGGTTTTCTAATGGACAGGGACTCATAATCCCATAACTCAATCATTATTATTGGCAAATGGATCCTTGTGTAGTCTTTCAGGTGCGATACTGACAACCAGATCCACTAACCCTAAAACATTTCTCTCTCTAGGGCAAGAAAATAGATCCTTCCCCATTTCCAAATTCATTCTCTCTGCTTCTAAAAATATGTGAAAATAGATTTTACTGGCCTGGTTTGTCCCCTCATGGAAACGCACCCAGCAAGTTATTCCAGATCTACTCCAGGATCACCTTTGTTCAGACATTCTAAGCATTTATCTTGGAATAAATGTGGACATGCTTCTCTCCAGACATAGTGTCCTTTTCCCCACTCACTATAGTTCAAGTTGCTTTTTATGTTATTTTCATTTGGAGAAAGTGTTGAGACACAACTTAGGTTTCTGGTGAACCTCTCAGGTTGACATATCACTGATGACACAGAGAACAAGGTGATCCTAGGGCTGAGGGACGAGGTCACTGGAGCTAAGGGACAAAGAGAAGCAGTTGCTGGCACAGGGCATGGTGTGAAAGAGAGCACCTCTAATAGAAACCCACTTCATCAACACTATCTACTGAAGAGTCAAAATAACCTCCTTTTTGTACTTCAGGGATTTCTTTTGATTACTAGGAGAAAAATACATGATTGCAGGTGAGAAGCGTCTTGGGCTGAACAGAAAAGCATCATCTGGAGATGGAAAATGTGATTGTTAGAAAGGATTGTCCCAGAAATAGGCTCTTGAGAGGACAGAAGAGGAAGGTTAGAAAGAATCAGTGGCCGTGGGTTTTTGTTTTGTTCATTTACTTGTTTTTAACAGATAAGACCTATGTCTTGTCCAAGGTATCTAAACTTAGAGGGTGCTCTTCCAGACTCAGTCCAGTTCCTGCTTCTCTACCTTTCATGGTGTAAGATCTTGGGAGGGTTTCATTTCATGCCAGGTGAGTTTTTGATACAATAATTCTGGAATAGCTGCATCTATAGATTTTCACATTTGGGCTAGTTCTTGCATTATTTTAAATTTACACTACTGAGTGAAAGAGAGCAAATCTAGATTTGCACTGTAAATTTATTCAGGATGAGGGCCTGTGTGTCTTTAGTCAACTCAACACGCTATAAGGGCGCTGGATTCGCAGACAGTGCTGAGGTCTTCCTCATAGTCTGGGCACTTGATCACTATCAACCTGAGCATCTGAAAACAGAGTGGTTTCAGCTGGGATCCTCTTTGTGTACCACTGGCCCTTCAAGTGGCTGGTGTCTCCTCTGCAAGCCATCACAAGTTCATCTGCATCCAGCGCGGCAAAATGGGCCCTGGAACAGGCTCCGCAGAGCAGAGGTCATGGCCCCGAGCTGCCAAAGTTCAAGGAGCATTTGAACAGTACTCTCAGACATAGGATTTGAATTTTGGGTGGTCCCGTATGGAGCCAAGAGTTGGACTTGATCATTCATATGGGTCCCTTCCAACTCAGGATATTCTGTGATTCTGTGATACCGCTGGAAAGCATATGGACTATTGGACAGCAAATATGAAACCTAACAAGGAAAAAACATGAAAAAACTGAATGTGCCTGGCCTGGCCTTACTTCAGCAGTCACTCCAGTGGCACCAGAACGGCACTGTTGCCCTGCCATCATTTGGATCAGAGGATCTCACAAGCATGTTGCATTTATCATATATTGAACACCCCTGCCAGGAATGCAGGAGCCTTAGACAGGAGCCCTTGGAGATGAAGTGCTTCTTAATGTGTTTTCCTGTTTAAACAGAGCCATGCACTCACACAGCAAAGAAAAGAAGAAACAGCCCCTGGCAAGCAAGCCTATCTGCAACATGTTCCCTGAGCATTTGCTCAGTGGGTCTGAGAAGTGTACCAAGCATATTGACATTGTAAGGCTGTGCTCGTCATGCATCGTTTGCAACTGGAGGGACTGCTGATGATCTAATCACAGGCCCCAGAGCTACTTGAACGAAGGACTTAGTTGTTTCTCTGCAAATAGCTGGCACTTGGAGGAGCTGGATAAATCTGCAGGCAGATTTAGAATGAAATTGCATTGGACTAGAAATCAAAGCTCCAATCCAAAGTACTGGGAAGAGAGGAAGGATCTTGAGGGGTGGCTCAGGAGTCCCTGTGTAGGGAGGCATCACCAGCATAGCCCAGGAGAGGCACTTCTGGAGAGGCACATCTTCAATGGGTAAATCCAAAACAGCACACAGATGTAAGTGCAGAGGCAACACCTCATCCCAAGGCTGTACAGTCCCCACCAGCACAGCCACGTCATTCTGCTTTGCAGAGAATTTCAGGTACCAGCAGTATGGCCAACCACCAGCACTCACCCATCTCCTTCCTCCTACAAATTGACTTCAAATCCTGTCATTGGAAAAAATAATGTACTCATTGTTCTGTGCTGTGATAAGGCAGTTACACCCTTTTCACCAGATTCAGGACTGGAGATCTCAGGCTTTCTCCCTTCACATCTAAGAGAGAAGGAAAAAGCCAGAAAGAAAATAATGGTAGTACTGCTCAGACTGTGTGACTGCAGTGCCTCGGCCATTAGCAAAAGCTTCAAACACTGGAATTCAAGAAAAAAAAAGATCGGATTGACAGCTTTTTATTAAAAGTACTAAATAGGGTTTTACTGTTATTATTCTCTGTGACCATGCTTGTGATGACAAATCTTGCTGCTTAGATAAGGAACCAGGCTTTGAAGTCAGGATTTGAGTTAGGTTTGGGATGGGTTCTTGTGGAAGGAACTCCTCCTATTTGGTTTGCCTCTTCCCACATTAAAAAGAAATATCCTCCAACCAGGAAAGCTCTGCTCTTCCCTCGGTTCTTTTTCAATTCCTGCTCGTTTTAGCTCAGTGCCTCTTTACGACCCAACACATCACCCACAAAGAACAGAAAAAGAGAAATCCATTCCATTTGAAAATAAAATAAAATGAAATGTGCTCTGGAGGACAGATGTCAGAACCGAGTTCGGCTCGTGGCTCTTATGAGGTTGTTAACCTTAGGGATTATTAACAGAAAATTAATTTCCTGTTCCTACATAGATTTCATCTGCAATTTGTTGTTTGTTTGTTGCTTTTTTTATTTCATTTCTGAAAATATTTCCTCTTCTCTGTGTACACTGAGAAAATTTCCATTATATCTCCCAAGAAAAAGTAATATCTCAATTAAAATATAAGCTGTAGCACTCCTTCCCCTCTTGGC